>CM019167.2:83250104-83507700 GCA_009739505.2 Apolygus lucorum
ATAAGGTTTGGACTTACGATAAATCAGAAACACGAGTGTGAATCGCAAAAGAGGCCGAATCTCCGTTCAAATGTTAGCTGACCGAAAATCGACAGATGATCAAGTAATATTGATGAGTTGCAATTTTTACAAACCCGCGGGAATGAGCAAGAGTGACAAAGCTGTGCTCTAGCGACTGAGCGGTATACTCTCGGGGGACTATGTTTTCCTTTCGCCACCTAGAGGTTGTGCTGAAAGCGGGGAACGAGTTTTTGTCACGGTTTTTATCGTTGATTGAGCTTTCCTCCTACCTTCTTTCATCTATCACTACTCTTGCCGCGATCTGGCATGGAACCCTTGGAATCTTCAACCCAGCTCGACGAATCCTCGTAAGCACATCGACAATCACCGTTTAAAGTAATTTGTATCAGCGTTTTCCTATTTGTCTTCTGGCCATCAGGCTAAAAACATTCTTTAAAGATTACGACCAATTTGAATCATCTATTAACTATAGAAAGAATCGATTTAAGACCGATCCCTTTTATTTCTCGTTTCCTTACCTAAGCGAATGGTATTCACTAGCAGAACTGTTGCACTCATCTATTCACTGATCTAGATCGATCAGTACTCTTAAACCATTGATTTGTCCAATTTCTACTTTTCAGAACGGGAGATCGCCTATTCTCATTATTCCTAGAACTCATAGTAATTGTATTTTTTTGTTTACTTAGTTCTTGAGATCGTTCTGCTCAAACAATATTACCTTGAAGTTTCTAGTTTCTCTCCTTGTGATCAAGTATTTTTCTTAATTCATGTTCCTGTTCTCTTTGAAAGAGCGAATGATAATAAATAAAACGAATAAACTTCTCTTTTATCTAAAACCTTGTGTCCGCAAACGTTCTTAACCAACCTCCAGGGGAAACCCTGGATCGAGCTGGTATTTTGAAGTTGGGTAATTCTTAGGAATAGATCGGAAGGTAGATTCGAAGCCTCCCTCACGCTACCCCTTAAGTACGAACTAAACGTCAGAATCGATAATTCTCCAACTTACAATACCAAAAATTTTTGAGCTAGGGCCATTTCAAAATTTCAACCCTTAGAAGTGACTGACATCAACGACAAGCTTCGGGGCACAACTGGACCCAAATGGAGCCCATATACCAAATTTCATCAAAATTGGTCCATGGTAACTAAGGAAAGTGCCGCGTACGGCGGACGGACGGCAAAATTTTTATTCGATTTTCGGATTCTACGTACCTTGAAACGTAAACCAACAAATTTTGAAGGGGGTTAAAATTGTGTTTTCTTGGTCGATTCCTCAGGTTCATTATTGAAAATAATAAACCAAAAGAGAAAACACTCAGAAACTTGTACTAAGCTGGTAACAGGAGACTTATCAATCAGTAATCTTGTGTGATAAGCGTCAGAACTCTACTGCGCATGTTTCAAACTAAAAATTCTGACAAATATACAACCACTTGAACTGTTTGTAAACGGTTCTGGACTCCTTCTCCGGACAACGAACTTGCAGTTCTGGAGTTTTCACAACTGGTTCTGAGTTTCTCCAGACAGGCAAAAAAGGGCGTGTCCAGTTCCAAACCCTCTGCACAACTGCTTCTCTGGACGAACCATATTGGTGACGTTGGCACTTGGTTCATCTCTCTCTTGTATGTTTGTGAGTTATGGACCTTCAGGCACTATGAATGCATTGAACTCAACTGCTTGAAGCGATACGAACATCAACGTAAAGGAACTTGACCCTTCACCAGCCTTGTCATGGTCATAGAGGAGAAGGCCTGGTTCCTCTCACAGCTATCAGCCTGGAGGTTTAGGGAGAACTATTAGGCTATTCAAGTTTTGCCTACCTTTTTTGAAAGTACTGACAAACTGCATTATTGAAATTCATTGCATATTCCGATGGAATGTGGATTTTTGCTTATGTGTTCTACTGTTTCAGGATTAGTCGACCATGTCACTGTCCTGATTGGGATGGCAGTTGGTGAACGACCCGTTGGTGGCATCATCCACCAACCTTTCTTCAATAACGATGGCGAGAAAGGAAGAACGATTTGGGGAATGAAAGGAGTTGGTTTGGGTGGGTTCACCGCTGCTCCTCCAGATCCCCAGAAATTTGTTGTGGCAACGTCTCGGTCACATTCAAATACTAAAGTCGAAAATGCTCTCAAAATTCTGAAGGCTGATGATGTGATAAGAGTTGGTGGTGCTGGTTATAAGGTTAGTTCCTCAGCCTATTCTTTTGATAATAGATAGTAATACGTCACACTCTCAAGATGGGCTTCTTCATATGATACAGTTTGCTCTTGCGACACGGATTCTCTTGTGTTGTCTAGAAGGGCCGTAGTTGGACGTTTTCCATCACAGCGCCCACCAGAGTTCGCCATTTACATCTATAAAATTTCAAACGACCACAACTCAAGCTGGAAGTGACGTCCATCCTACCTTTTGTTGTGACTGCTTACCAATAATGCCAGGCGCTTATAAAATGAAAAAATTAGAATAATAATTGAACGAACGATCACAATTATTACAGCGCATATCATCATGATGACGCCCATCCGCTGGGTGGGGCGGGAGCTTTCATACTTACTATTCCTATGTACTGCAAGCTTAGCATACCTACCTTTGATTTTTCTTGCGTAAGGACGTTGTCATATGATGTGGGCTTAAAAAAGCTCTGAAAATTCAATATTTGCCTTCTATTCAATATAAATACATATACCTATATATAACGTATAATTGGTACTACATTGGTAATCATCTCGCCCAACCTGTTCCCTTATTGGGCATGTTCCTGCCTTCACTGTGCCGCATTGGTTGTACTAAAATAGGGTGTGATACTCACTATTGAGATTTTCGGTAGGATTATTTTCATTGTCTTCTTCAATGTACTCGTATTTGAAGACAAAGCTCAAAACCGCTCAATAAGCTCATTTCTAGCCTATTGACCAATTTATTGTGTTATTAGATTTGAAACCTGCAAAACGTTTTCGTTTTATACTGCTTCCAAGTCTATCAAGGTAGCGGAAGCATAGTTTTCACTTTTCAAGGTTGACAAAAGAATGTTCTCCAAAATCAAAATTTCCATTCGCGTTTTATGTTTCAGACCTCCTGAACAATTTTGGTTTCGTGCCTGTCTGACTGTTTGTCTTGGAATAATTGTAACGGCTGAAACTATACGCAGTTATAGTCTGATTTCGATGAAATTTTCGGGGATGGAGCGAGCTGGCGTGTAGATGGTCCCCTATGACAATCATCACCCCTGGACTGACAGTAGCCACTGCGCATGCGCAAACGTGAATTTCCTCGTAAAAAAAAATAAAAAATAAAAAAAACTAAAAATAACTTCTACATTTTCCATCCGATTTTGATTAATTTCTCAGGGATTGTGCGGATTGGGGTGTAGATGGTCCCTTATGAAACTGATAGTAGCCACAAACTTGAATTTCCTTGTAACAGTCATATTTTCTCCCCGAATTTGGTGAAATCTTCAGAGGTTGTGCGGGTTGATGTTCAGATGGTCCCCTGATAGGGTACTGCAAGGTACTTAGAGATTCATGTTATGAGATTAGCTACTATGGATACGAGGAAGCTATGTGCCTCACCCACTTTGTTCCCTGAAACCTAAAACAGGAAATTTTGAGCAAGGATTTAATTTTGATTTATTCATTCGCTCGATCCCTAAGGTTTGTTATTGAAAATAAATAACCAAAGTATCCAAACGATGGCATGGAAAAAGATATCCCCACACGAGGAGGCCCCAGACTAACATCTTTCCTTCTATACTCTTGCCTTTATTTAAAGAGCTCTGGGATTTATGAAGGCCCCGAAGGTTCGGCATCGCTGCAAGAATCCGAGCCCCAGCGGAAGGTCGAGGTATACCTGCGCGACCCCTTCGCCCGTGAACCCCCCCAACCCCCCAACAGTTTACCCTCTTCTGCAAATGCACACTTGATTCACAAATTATTTCGATCATCCCATCACCAAAATCGTGATCAGCGAGAAAAATTGAACATATCGAGTATAAACTCGAGGCAGGTACGATTATATGGCTGTAGGTCGATAACTGTTAGATTACTGGCAGCAGGCATTTCATGCTGTGGTATGCAACAAAGTTTGAAGAAAAAGAATAAGATTTTTCGGTTTATGATGTTGGCCAACCTTGCTCCTCCCGCCGGGAGTTGGCCGTTATCAATCCTTTCCGGCGCCATTGTGTTTTGTTCTGTGGAATGTAATATTGTGCTCGCGGAAAAAACTGTCCTTTTATCGTTTTTTATCGCGAGTTTTTCGGGTTTGTCCGATACAATTTGCAAATTTTACCTTCGCTGAGGACATTTGTGCAAATTTTGGTGATGGAATCGGGCGAAAACCTGATGAATTGTGTATTAAACACGGACCTGCCAGTGAGGGTAGGTCAATCGTCGGCAGAGGACGTGGTTCGGCGTTATTCGGACCCCCCTCGTCGTTCGTCTCGACCTAAGCGTCCGAAACGGGTCTTCTCGGCGGATTCGGAGGATCCCGGTCGACAGAAGATAAAGAAGATTATGACCAAGTCGGAAATTGGCGATCCTCTTCCTTCGAAGGTCCGCAAGGATCGACATTCTGGGCAGGAGGGCCACGAAAACACTTATAGTGTTGGCCTCCTCGCCCCTACTCAAGCCATCGGCAGTTTGCCAGCCTCTATAGGCTCGATTGGCCCTTCGGGAATACACTCTTTTTTGAGAAAAGATGATTTCCCCATCTCAGAATCAGAAGAAGGGTCGGACGAAGAAGGTGAGTGGTCTTACTCTTCCGTTGAGGATCTAGAGGTCGACATTTCTGAACCCTCACGGGCCCCGTCATGCCCTAAGGTGCCAGTGGTATTACCACCCGCCTCTGTGGTCCCAATCAGCCTCCAGAAGCACTTAGACCAGATTAAGGCTCCAATGGAGGAAGTTTCTCCAGTCGAGGACCACCTGATCGCTATTTTTTCCAATCATATGAGATCTGGCCTGCCGATAGACTATTTTAAATCTCTATTAGAGAAATACAAACCAACGGGTAAATTAACGCCCTTGGCGCCTCCTTCCTTGGACAGACTGATTATGGAAGCTATTCCGAAGCATCTGAGGGGAAAGGATGTTTCAGATCAAAAGGGACAAGATCTTCAGTCAGCTGCGATTGTGGCTTCCGGTTCAGCGTTATCTATGGTGGTCGGAGATACTGATCTAAACCTTCCAGCAACAAGGGAACAGCTCGTAGAAAAGATGTGGCATGCATCAGCGCTGCAGTGCGCCCTGTTCTTTCGCACGTCAAATGCAAGGAGGCGCAGTGCACTGGGTCCTTTCACTCATGATTTTAAAGAGGTAGCGATGTCAATGGACATTGGGGTTGACCAGCTTTTTGACAACAAAGCCCAGCAGTTGCTGACTCAGGTGCAAGAAATGAAAAGGTTGTCGAGTCAGATTGTCACTCGTAAGCCGCGGCAAATTCCACCCAATCAGCGTGCAATCTGGAGTGCTCCCATCTCTCATTCAAAGGCGCCGGAAAACTCCAATCGCCCCGCAGCCCATCAACCTCGACCAGTAGCTGCTCAGAGGGGCGTCCAGAGGTCATCAGGCCATGCCAGAGAGTCCAGTGGGCGGCAGAAAGGGAACACACAGTACTACCACCAGAAGGGCAAGGCTCAGTCCTCCCATCGCCAGCGTCGCTATTAGAGGTGAGATATGCAGGACGGTTGACCTCATTTTTACCAGCTTGGGAAGCTTTACCGGCCAACCACACTATTCTCAGTTGGGTTGCAGGTTACCATATTCCTTTTGCGCGGGTTCCACCTGTTTCTACAGTTCGGAACCCACTTCATTCAATCCCTTTATCTCAGGTTCCTGCTATGCAGGAAAAGATAACAGAGTTGCTTCGTATAGGGGCCATATCACGGTTTACAGAGGGGAAACCATTTTTTCAGTCATCAATTTTTCTGATTCCGAAACATGATGGCAATTTTCGGTTCATTTTGAATCTCCAAAAATTGAACAAATGGTTGGTCGTACACCACTTTAGGTTAGAAGACAGCCGCTCAGTGCTGAGACTATTACAGCCTCATATGTTTGCTGCGGTGTTAGATTTCAAAGATGCTTACTTTATGGTGAAAATTACGCCTGAGCATAGGAAATACTTGGTTTTCGCCTGGGAGGATGGTTTGTATTGTATGAACTGCCTGGCAATGGGTCTCGCGTCGGCGCCCTACATGTTCCATAAGCTTCTGAGACCAGTAGTAGCTGCTTTGAGACGGCGTGGTGTCACTATTGTAAATTACCTGGATGATTCGCTAGTCCTTGGTAGAACTTTTGAGGACTGTCAATGGGCTGTTGAGACTTCGTTACAGTGCTTCCAGGATTTAGGCTTCATAATAAATTGGGAAAAAAGTAGACTAATCCCCTCAACAGTAGTGACCTTTCTAGGTTTTGTTTTTGATTCGGTGGCTATGACCATGGCAATTCCTCATGAGAAAATTCAAGCCTTGGAGTCAGCGTGTCATAGGGCCCGAAAGGAGAGGTCAATGTCAATTCGGACCCTAGCTAAGCTTATTGGGTCATTGGTAGCTGTTTGTCCAGCAGTGCCGTACAGTATGCTTTATGTCAGAGCCCTAGAGCGCGATAGATTCTTGGCTTTAGAGAAATCATTAGGTAACTATGATGCCACCTGCTCCATCTCAGAGTTAGCTAGAGAGGATTTATTATGGTGGACTGGGGCCCTCGGAGGCCCCCCCTCCCCTATCAGGAGTGATTCTTATGATGTTGAGGTATTTACTGATGCCTCAGATGGTGGTTGGGGAGGATTTTCAGACCCACACAGAGTATGTGGATGGTGGAAGGGGGAAGTGAAGGAAGCCCACATAAATGAAAAAGAGCTACGAGCAGTGCTTCTCACTCTGAGAGCTCTGGCTGGGGATTGGCACCACAAATCTATTTTGCTAAGGATAGATAACACTACAGCATTAGCGGTTGTGAACAAAATGGGTAGTGTTCGTTTTCCTCACTTCCATGCCTTGGCAAGGGAAATATGGCAGTTTTGTGAGATTAGGCACCTATGGTTATTTGCGTCATACATACCCTCGAGTGAAAATACTATTGCTGACAGTGAATCTCGGAGGTTAAGTTTCCACACAGAATGGGGTATTAGGCGACCTCTATTCGAACAAATTGTCTCCAAGCTGGGACAACCAGTCATTGATATTTTTGCTTCAGGGGATTTACACCAATGTGAACGTTTTTATTCTAGATTCCCCCACCCGTCTGCAGAGGGTGTGGATGCTTTCACCTATAGTTGGAGTGCCATGTTCTTTTACGCCTTTCCCCCTTTCGCCTTACTGTCTAGGGTATTGAGAAAAATTCAGGATGAGGGAGCTAGGGGCATTGTGGTTGCGCCAGTTTGGTCTACCCAAGTTTGGTACCCATTGTTTATGTCCATGGTATCCTCTCGTATTATTTATTTTGAACCAGCTAACCAACCCCTTTTTTCACCTTACAGCACGGACTCACATCCAGAGGCAGATTCATTGTCACTGATGGTCGCAGTTTTGTCCGCGATTCGTTCATCCGAAGAGGTTATCCTGTAGCAGTGGCTTCTACAATGTGTGAGTCAATCGCCCCTACAACCATGCGCCAATATCAGTCTTCATACCGCTTATGGGCCACGTTTTGTCACCAAAAGTCGTGGGATTTCATGGAGGTAACACCCGTTAAAATCATCATCTTTTTTCAATATTTACTCGAGACCTCGTCACTTTCATTCAATTCCTTCAATACTCACAGGGCAGCTTTGGGGCTGATTGCTGGGGGAGACTTGAGTAAAAATGACGACATTCGGAGATTTATGCGTTCTATTTTTAGGTCGCGGCCTACCAGGGCCCGCTACCAAGCTATTTGGGATCCAGTTAGGGTTATATCTTACCTTCGTTTATGCTCGGACTCATCCTTGGAATTCCTATCTCAAAAGTTAGTGGTACTCCTGCTTTTAGCATCGGGTCAGCGCATGCAGACTATTCGAGCTATCAAACGCTGCCATATCTCAGTTTCTGAGTCTAAAGTTGATATTTTTATTCCCCAAATATTGAAAACTACTAGACCAGGGGCATTAGCGCCTTCTATCTCCCTGCCTAGACTACCAGGCGAGCCATGGGCATGTGTTCCGTCCTGCCTCCAGACATACTTGGACCTTACTGCTCAATTTTCAACACCAGAATCCTCCCTCTTTCTTACTATCCGAGCTCCTCATGGTCCAGCGTCGGGGGCGACCCTAGCTAGGTGGGTCACAACCCTTCTGGGGAAGGCTGTTGTTGATACGAACACTTTTAAAGCCCACTCAACCAGACACGCAGCAGTATCTGCAGCTGCTAGGAAAGGGGTACCCATTGATGTAATTTTCAATTCAGCGGGATGGTCATCCCACTCATCTATGTTTCACAAGGTTTACAACCGCCCTGTCTGTTCACAGGGGGACTTTGCCCAAGCAGTCTTGGCGGCACCATGATATAAGTGTATGCTTATCTCGAGGACTTTCTTACAAGTTTTTTTTTTTTTTTTTTTTTTACAATGTTGGGATCGATTTGTTTGGACCAGTAGTGTCAATTGTTTTGTTTGTTGGTGTTTGGGCCAGTGGTGCCAATTATTTGTTTGGACCAGTAGTGTCAATTGTATTTTTTTTGTTGTTTGGGCCAGTAGAGTCTATTGTTTTTTGTTGTTTGGGCCAGTAGGGCCAATGTCAATGATTTGTTTGTACCATTAGAGTCAATTTATTTGGGCCAAAAGAGCAAAAATAGTTTTTTGTATCAATCGTGTTAATTACGTTTTCCAGTTTTTCAACATAGTTTCGGACTGATTGATCTAATATCTTACAAGTTGATACGTCTAACGATGTATATCTCTATTAATATATATGTGATCTCAGATATATGTTCTGACTCATTAATTTTCATCCTACTACCAACTAAGGGGTCTAGGCTTCAAAGAGAAATAAATATAGATGTGAAGAGGAGTAAAACCTAGGAGAAATAGTAACCTTCTCTGAGTTGAGGAGAGAGGTTGTTTTGTTTTTTTCTTATACTCTTGGCTTTCTCTTGAACACCCTGTGGCGATAAATCAACTAACTCCCAGGGACACCTCTGTGGTGGGCCTGGTGGATGGTTACTTCAAACAGCTGCCAGTAATCTAACAGTTATCGACCTACAGCCATATAATTGTACAATCAACCCAGCTCCTGTGCCAGGTTGATTGAAATTATATTATTGTAGGGAGATAACTGTTAGTACGTCCCGCCCTGTTTTGCTGGGTGCAGCTCTGGGGGTCCAGCCTCTGCTGGAGCAAAACTATTTCCCTGCCCTAGCCATCCACCAGGCTCTATTATGCCAACTCAATGGCGCCGGAAAGGATTGATAACGGCCAACTCCCGGCGGGAGGAGCAAGGTTGGCCAACATCATAAACCGAAAAATCTTATTCTTTTTCTTCAAACTTTGTTGCATACCACAGCATGAAATGCCTGCTGCCAGTAATCTAACAGTTATCTCCCTACAATAATATAATTTCAATCAACCTGGCACAGGAGCTGGGTTGATTGTACAATTAAAACTCAGCAGCCCTCTCCCGGCCAATCCACCCAAACGAATTACGCCCTCTTCGCCGAATTACAGGAAATTTGGACTCATTTTCATCAGAATAATTAGTACGTTACGAATTTAAATTACAAAAAATGTTCACTGAACGATAAATAATTAAATTTTATGTTGATAGAAGAGGAAGAAGGAAGAGGGATGATGGGTTTTGACTGCGAAGGGTTGTGAGTTGAGACCCCAAGGTGAGCACCTTGCAACGTTGCCACCTCTTGGCAGGGAAGGGGTTTTGGAACCCGCGGTCCAGAGCTCTTTAAATAAAGGCAAGAGTATAGCCTGTCTCTTGTTGGTTAGTGTCTTGATCAGAATTTCCCTGGTTAACTCCTGACTTCTGTTCTCTCATCTACTTTACCTCAGACCACGGATGTATTGATCATTAGACTTGCTCACGCAGGTGGATGTGATTTGAATTTTTACGGGATTGCGATCTTGCAGGATTATGCCCTGAAGCTTTTGATTACTGTTAGTCACTTCGAAGGGGTCAAAAATAGGTTTGAAATTTTCAAAATGCCCTAGCTCAAAACTTTCTATAGAAATGTATTGTTTGTTAAACAATTTGAAACAATTTTTTGAATCGATCGTTAGCCCGATATAACGACTGACGGTTTGGACGAAAAGATAAATGCATTTTTACTCTATAAACTTGGAAAAACTGTCTCTAATACAGAGCTGTTTAGGAATCAGCTGATTGAAGAAAAAATTAATTTCTCACTTTTTCGAATTTGGTTTATGACACTTGTACGTCATAAAAAATGCATGAACTCTTAGTCATGGGTCATGCCATGTTTTATCTTCTTCCAGGTACTTCTCTTGCTGGAAGGACGTGCTCACGCCTATGTGTTCCCCACTCCTGGAATGAAACGGTGGGACACGTGTGCGCCAGAAGCCGTACTTAATGCTGTTGGTGGAGTCCTCACTGATGCGCATGGAATGCTCTACTCTTATCATAAGGATATCGAAGATGTGGTCAACAAAGAAGGTGTTCTTGCCGCTTATAATGTTGAGTATCATAAGCGATGCGTCGATGCTCTAAAAGAATAAGTAAACTGCACCTAATGCCACATTCCTTCCAAACATTCTAGACATTTTCAAAGTGTGTTCTCAGTTCAACCTTTTAAATTTTCAGTTTTTCAAGTTCAGTCCTATGTAAGCCTGTTTAATATTCTTAAAGTAATCAAATTTCTCCAAGAAAAGCTCACAATGATGAACAATGCCAATTACAACATATAAGTAGGTTTTCATAAATGTTAACCCTAATAAGTCTGCCTCTAAATTTATTCCTCAGATGTATTATTTTTTTATTTTCTACTTGTCTCATTCATGAGTTTCAATAAAATACATAAGTGCTGTGATTCAAATATTTTAATCTATTATTTGTTACTAGATAATTGTCTACTTTAAGAGATAAATGATTAAAGGAATTGTTACAAACAGCATCGTTTTTATTTCAGTGGCCAGGTTGTTTCATATACAAAGGTACCTACTGGTTCTTTTGTCCATTATTGGTTACTGAGGATGGGCTTCCCTCCAATAAGTTCCTAGGCTATTCTTATGCTTTTCTTACCGGACTGATAGTTAAAAATAGATGGATTCGACGATTCTTTCCATTCTTTGAGCGGCCATAATGGTCCTTAAGTCGGAATATTTTCAGTTAAAGCGCCAGAAAATTCATAGTTTAGTAGCAAAGATTATGAGCAATAAGGAGTTATTTTTCACCAAAGTATACGCAACACAGTATTGCTAAGGTCTTTGTTGTGACTCCTAATTTTAATTGATAGAGAATTTGACTTTACTGCGATTTAACTTTTGGCTTGATTTTGGTTCAATAATGAACCTTTGGAATCGTCTAATAAAAATAAATTTGTAACCGCCCCGTCAAAATTTGTTGGTTTATTGCGCATTTCACAGCTAAATTATGCTGAATAAGTTATTGCCGAATTGGGGATGACGGATGCGCATCCAGCAAGCATTCACATTGAAAATGCTAAAGGGCTTTTTGAGAATTCGTAGGCTCTTTGGAGGATTCTGTTTGAGGTGTTGTATGTCTGAAATTTTTCCTGTTTTCCAATGATTTAGCATAATTGTTATCATTCTGGCTTTTGGAGGATTTCCGTAACTTCCTGAAGATGGGTGAGGCACTTTTTAAAGTATCACTAGAGGTGGCTAGGTACTCCATTCATTGAAAATATGTTGAGCACGAAAATAAATGTTTGATGAAACATTATTTCCTCCACGGATCACTCATGAGAATATTGGATAAGTACCTAATACATCCGATATCGCGGCTGAAAAATTTGGTTGATTTTAGCGTAAAATTGTTCATTTAGCAAGGAACAAGCTTTAGCCTTGTCTAACCACCCTAAAACTATGTTACCTATGACAAAAATTTTGAAAATTTCATTCACATCGATTTCCTTGGAGATTTTTGTCATAACTCTATTTTGAGACTTCCAACAGCCCATAAAAAATTATGGTGTCCTTTAAATGTAAAATGGGGGGTGCGCCTGATTCTTTTTTTCTTTAATGTTCAAACAGCCGTTCTCTTTTTGGATATATAGATCTTTTTCTATGATTTTTCAAAGTTTCGAATGTTTATGACGTCATGCGCCCTTCCCAGGCGGGACCCCCCAGACCACTGTGACGTCATAAACATTCGAAACTTTGAAAAATCGTAGAAAGAGGTCTTCTCACGCTAGATGGTCGCGGTTGGTGTCAAAATTCTCAGAATGAGGTCTAGTTTGGTTAAAAATAACAATAAACAGTTTTTCCGACTCATGCGCACACCTCATTGCAATTTTATTTTGGAGTTCCTGAGATGTTTTTGGTGACACTAGTGATACCATGGTCCAATTAGGGTTAATCAATTTATTTACCTTTCTATGTTTATTTAGTAGGATGGTTTACCCTAAATATTAAAAATAAATTTCTGGTGAAAACCAACAGATATTGAGTAGGTACTTTTTTTTCCTTATTTTATTTTTTCTCGGTCATGATGGTTCCTGCAGACGACAAGTGACTTCTCCTCGGTCGTGTACCTACTGAACGTTCTTCATAAAATCCAACATTTGTTGGATACAAAAAAAAGGTACCTAGTTGGCTTTATAGATAGGTACATTTACAGATTTATTTTGCGCTGCACCTCAAGTTGAGATTGTTTAGTAGGTAATTCAGTTGTGTGTACTTAATGTATCTATACGATTACTCAAGTGTTTGTCATGATTCTCGGTTGAGAACATGATTTGATATCAATGATATGAAGTTCCAAACTTCATGCACAATATAGGTACTATGTATGTATATACATAGTATAGTAAAAAAAAATTCTTCACAATATACTATGTATGTATAATATTATAGTATATTATGAAGAAACATTTTTTTTTAGTAAATTCCTTTTCATTGTAAATGGGTTTTTGTTAATTTAATACCATCATTTTTTCAGAACTATTAGACTTGGGAGAAAATTGTGGGTTGATAATCTAACTAACAAACCTTTTTGGCTCGGGTGTGTTCAGATTTCTGCTTTAAGCCCTAACATTGTCAGTGAATAGTGTGAAGTTTTGTAATAGGTTCCACTGGTTAAGTCCAACGCAACTCATTTTAGATGAGAATGAACTCAATTTTCATAATTTAAAAACTGCTTGAAATTGATGACCCGAGATCGTCATGATGACGGAGAAGCGCCAAGGGCTGCTCCATGGAAGGGTTCGGCCTTGACCTTCGATAGCCAGTCAAGTGCCTGTCTTCCCGATAACGCCTAGTCGAATTTCTAAACACTAAAAAAACAAAATAGATTGTGGTTTTAAAAAAATATTTAAAAAAAAGGAACCGAAACAAGAAAATTAACTTTGAATTTTTAAATTCCTACTTCCATGTTCAGAAAAGGATCAACTCCATGGATGATTTCTACTTGCTCTAGCCAGCAGCATGGACCTATTAGAACAGGATTATAGGTCCATGGCCAGCAGTTTTGAGTTGTTCCCACTCCAACTTCCATGACATGGATGTTTTACGCAATGTCACTGATAACTATATTGATGAACATGGACCTACTCACACTCCATGGTTAACAAGGACCTCGCCGTCGAAGGACGGGCAGCCATTGCTGCAGTCTAGCGGCATTTGTGAAAAGTAGGCTGTATCTCGTTTTTAGGACGTCCCACAGTAAGACTTGGGCGTCCTTATGCGATCGATCTGGGGTGAAGGAAGACAACACTCAACAGAAAAAAAAAATAACCACAGTAATCCGTTTTAGACCATTCTGAATCCAAATCCGCGAAAAAAACCATAGGTGTATGTCTGTGTGTGTGTGTGTGTATGTGTGTGTGTAACAAAATCTTGTGTACTCTGCACAGGCCTTAGTTCTCACCGATTTTCCTGGTTCTTTTTTTGTTCGTCGCGGAAAACTATCTAGTTGTGCACTACGTCGCCGGAATTCCGAATTTTGCCATTTAAGGGGGGGAAAGGGGGGGTTAATGCTCGAAAAACGTGCGTTTTTGGGCATAATCTTGTGTACTCTGCCCAGGCCTTAGTTCTCAAACGATTTTCGTGGTTCTTTTTTCGTTTGACGCGTAATACTATCTAGTTGTGCACTACGGCGCCGGAATTTTGGATTTTGCTTTTTAAGAGGGGGAAAGGGGGGTTAATGCTTAAAAAACGTGCGTTGATGTAATGACTCGAGAACAATCTACGCCCCTCAGGCACCATAAATCCATACCGCAAGCACAACTCCATGACATACTTCCATACGAGCAACGGGATCATCAAAGACCGCTGTCCGCCGCGAGCACACTCACACACTTCGAGCGCCACCCTCGCCTCCTCCCCATCGTTGACCAAGATGGCCGAGGATATAAATAGGGGTGCCCCCACCAACCGCACCCCAGTTTGATAAGTCACGCGTCTCGAGGTAGTCGAACCTAGCTTCATCAACTCATCCCCTCAAAGTGTAACGAGACAGGTACGAACTGAGAACTGTGATCTTGTGCTCCGGTGTGAACATTAAGAAATAGTCTGCCCGTCTACCCGCCAGTCTTTGTACCGCGAGTTCGTTTTGCTAAGGCGCGAATCTCCCGGACATTGCAGCCTTCTCCATTCAGCCGACAAGGACGTACCAGTACGCTGTACGACCCCCGAACCGGGACAAGAACGCCCCGCTTCCAGGCATCCCCCTACATACAAGCCTTAAGAGGAACGAGGCCCTGGACTACAACCTGCTACGGAGATCTTCGATCCAAGCTCGGCAAAGGGTGAGCCCATTCCCTCCCAAGTTCCTAGTAAGCGCTTACTAATCTCAAAATCTGGCACAATCCCCGTAAATATAAAATACCCTGTAAACAAGTAAAGTAAAGCAAAGCAAACATAACTCGTAAATATTGTAAAAAGCATAAACAATTGTAAATCTTGTATTATATTTGAAGTTTATAGTTAAATATAAGAAATAGTCACGCTTAATGGTCTAAGTTAAGTGAACTTAAAGTATAGTCAAATCTGAGTCGTAATTGAAACTTTTACTCAAAGTGCATAATAACAAGTATTTTTGTTGGACTGATACAAATAATAATAATAATACCAATATTGTGTATAGTGAAGTATTTCGATAATTGAGAGTAATACACGTTGTAAATTGCAATAACTCCTTCAGAGTGAAACGTAAATATTCCGCTTCACGGTAAAGATATTCTTATTTTCTTGAATAAAAACCCTACGTGTTTCTTAAACTTGAGTGTTTATTTCAACAGATCTACCTTCAGCTCCCTCAAGGTAACTTGCAGGTAAAAAGGGTTTATAATCCCTGATCTTTCATGACCAGGGTGGTGGCAGCGACCGCCTAGGAATTTCACCAGAAAAGGATAGAGTCAGTGACCCAAGGGCCTTCTGCCCTGAGTCCCTTATCTACCTGGATCCCTAGGTACATACAGCAAATATTAATCATAACCAAACTAGGAAACTAGGCTTGAAATAAAAACAACATATAACGTAAAACAACAATTTATTATAATATTAATTACAAATACACGCACCAGTAAAATTCCAGTATTAGCCTTGCGCACTAGCCAAATCTCTTTTCATGAAATTTGATTCGAAAGAATTTGAAGTCTTCTTGTAATAACATAACATAAATCTCCTTATGAGTAGAAGCATAAAAAGTTGGCAATAGTGATTCTCATTCCTAACACGCATATTAGGAAAATCCAATCAACAATTCGAATATAATAAATTTGTTGTCGACGACGAAAATCACGTCCGCACGTTGGTGACTAGTCGTCAGGAATAAATAAAATACGTTTAAATTCATATAATCTAAATTAGAAACCCAATAATCACAATTGGTGACCAGCTGTGGGATCATAGTAAAACTACGGTTTTCAGGACCCAAAAACGAAGCAAGTATACCTATCTAAGAGCTTGAAGAGTATTCAGACTGTTGAAATTTGTAACTCAAGTATAGTAAATTTCAAGTAATATTGCACTAATTTCGAATTTTAATCTAAAAGATACGACACAAGTTAGTACACACATATTGTACAACAGAAAATTCAGCCGGAAAGTGAGAGGAGCGCAGAGAGTTCAATTTGGTACGCAATTCGTACTCTTTTTCTTGTGCATTTTACCAACTATTGTCACTCCACACTCCGCCGAATTCCGTTCGTACCGATATTTCGTGAATACCGAAAGGAAGTTCGACCCAAGTTCGAACCGTACTAATTGTTGATCGGACCAATTCACAGTCCGAAAGTAGTTTCGAACACCATACCAGTACTCGGAGCGAACCTCAACCCGATCCGGAAATCAGATCAGGGCGTGGTCCGTCCCGATTGGTGATCGAACCAGTAGAGTACTCGAACCATACCACCGTTCGTACTAAGTGACGATTCATTTTGATTCGCCGTTCGTACCATTCCGTTCAGACTAGCAAAGCACAGAACGAACCGCTTCACGGTTCGAACCAGTTCGAGAATCGTACCGGTGCATAGGACGAACCATACATAGTTCGAACCGTACGAACAAAAATTTTAATTTTGACAAAATATTAGAGAAATTTCTAGTAAATTCCAATTCCTTCATATCGTGACACCGTCAGTAAAAGTTCCTTGGGTAGAAATTTGGATTCGATCTTGCGTAACCCCCTCGACTACCGAGTTCAGTGTTGCGGGAAAAAGTGAAGTGTTTATAGTTCGAATTATTTTTGCCCGGGCCTTTTATTGCTCTTGATTTTTTTACTGTGACAAAATATCTAACGAAATCATGGACGACCCCACGGAGTTAGCAAATGCCATGACAGAGGCGATGAACCAGTTGGGAGAGTTTTTCCGAAAAGCGCAGCCACCAATACAAGGAGGACAGACACCACAACCGAGAGACCTTCCTCGTTCCCTGTTCTTAGAGATTGAACCCTGGAATCCGGACGAACCCGATTCCATTTCGGCCGCTTCATTTTTCGCCGAAGTAGACCAGGCAACACAGGACTTGGATCAGGAACAGCGACTGCGGTTCCTGCGCACACGTCTTAGGGGAGGCGCGAAGAGGTTTCTGCAGGAGGACCTTGGAACCCAACCGTACAAAGCGCTGCGCGAAGCCATACTCCAGTGGTACGAGAATGAGGACCCCGAGAAAGCGATGATACGTTTATGGACAATTAAACGACGTCCGGAAGAAAGCATTCGGCGATTCGCAGAAAAGTTGATATCGACTGCGAAAACTGCAGTGCGAAACGAGATCGAGCTCACAGCCGCGCAACGAAAGGAGTGGGTGAGAACCAAAACCCTACGTGCATTCATCAGAGGCGTTAATAAAGAAATCAGCCCCTTCCTACAAAGCAACCCCCCCGACACCCTCGAAGAAGCCGTAAAGCGGGCCGAGGATCTCGAGGACGCAACTCAAGACGAACCAGCCGCCGAATTCAAATGGGACGTCGCGGGAGTCCTAAATAAAGACAACCTTAAATGTTACACATGCGGGGAGGTAGGACATTTTTCGGGAAAATGCCCTCAGAAGATGAACCCCCAAGGATCACCAAGGAACCCGACAGCGAATTCATCATCCGTAGGACAAGCGAAAACGCCTTGGAAGCAGCCGTCGCCGACCCCTCGATACCCTTGTTTGTATTGCGGGGAGTATAATCATTTTCCCGTAAATTGTCCCCATGGTATACAAAGTACAATCTTCTGTGACTTCTGCGGTGCGCGAGAGCATTTAGAAAACGAATGCTTGCGGAAAAAGAAGATGCTGCCGGTATCGCACCCGCGAGGAAACCTCGTCGGACCTGCAGCGGCCGTAGCGACTCAGTCACCCGAAGATGTTGCCGAGGAGGAGGTGCGCGGAGACGAAATAGTGGCCTTCCAAGCGACTGTCAACTGCACAACACGACCCATGATACGAATGAAGATAGGATTGGGAAATTACAACAGAGATGTGATACTGGACACTGGAGCTGCCGTCTCAGCTCTGTCGCACCCGGTACCCGGCGTGCCTGTGAAACCCACAACCACCGAGCTTTGGGGGGCGGATGGACAGAGGTTGCCCTTGCTCGGAACACAGGAACTACTGGTGCGGATTGGAGATAAGAGAACGTCTCATAAATTCTACATATTCCAGAGACCGGACTCACATTTAGATCTGATGGGTCTCGACTTACTAGGGAAGTTCCCTATAGAAATCAAAACTGATACCGGACTCATCACTATGATGAACCCTGAGACTGGGGGACAGATGATCCTCGGAGCGGTGTGGGAAAGCCGAAAAATGTTGACACACCTACGCAAATTGAAGGCGAAAGCGACAAAGGAGGAGTCCACCCGATCAACGCCCCCAACGAGTCCGATGACGAAACGACGACCATCGTCGAACCCGAAACCCCAACTCTACGATCCCCGTGAACCAACGGCAAAAAGGAGTCGATCGACCCCCACCTGTGGACCGACAGCGAAGAAAAGTCGATCGGACCTCAGCAAGGAGCCCGCGGTACGAGCCGTAATCCCGGAGAACCTGCAGGTCCTTGAAGAACTTCCAGTGGAGGTCTGGGACGAACAGCCATCTCGCGAAGAGAATGCACTATACGTTCGACAGCAGTTGAGCCACTTGGTGAAGAACGACCGAGAAAGAGTAGAGGACTGCCTGCTACGTAACATCCACCTGTTCGACAAGCCCGGACGAAACGGTTGTACAATGGACATCTCACATGAGATAGAAACCGGCGAGGCAGGCCCAACCTGTAGAAGACCATACCCGGTGCCTCACGCTCTGAGAGAGTTCGTGGAGAACCAGGTCCACGACATGTTGGCGGAAGGTGTGATCAGACCATCAAAGAGCCCGTGGAACGCGCCGATCGTAGTAGCGAAGAAGAAAACTCCACCAGGAGAACCCCAAAAATGGCGGTTCTGCACCGACTATCGCGAACTCAACGCGATCACCAAGGGAAACAAATACCCGATCCCAAGATTGTTGGAAACATTGTCTCTCATGGGAAACAGCAAATGGTTTACCACCCTCGATTTGACCATGGGATACCATCAGATACCTGTTGCCGCCGAGTCCCAAGAGAAAACCGCTTTCACCGCACTCAATAGACACTTCGAATACACCAGAATGCCATTCGGGCTAAAGAACGCGCCAGCGACGTTCCAGGCAGCGATGAACGATGTTCTAGACGGAGTTATAGGTAATGGGTGCCTCATCTACCTCGATGATGTCATTTTGTTTACCGAGGACGTCGATACCCACTTGGAATTGCTGCAGACCGTGCTGAAACGTTTCGAAGAAACCGGTTTTAAATTGAATTTGCGGAAATGTGAATTTTTAAAGGACAGGGTAAGTTACCTGGGACACGTGGTAACGGCCAACGGAGTCGAAATGGACCCCGAAAAACTTAGCGCCATTCGAGAGCATCCAACCCCAAGCACAACGCGGGACGTTCGCGCATTCCTTGGACTAGCAGGATTCTATAGGAGGTTCATAGAAAATTGCTCCGAGATCGCCGTCCCACTCAACAAACTATTGCGAAAAAACGAACCGTTCATATGGACCGAAGCACAACAAAAGGCGTTTGAAACACTAAAGGAAGCCCTAATGACAAGGCTGGTACTAGCGTACCCTGACTTCGAGTCCCCTCTCGTGTTATCTACCGATGCCTCTGGAAGAGCAATTGGTGCCATTCTGTCACAAGAACGGAACGGGGAGAGCCATCCTGTCGCGTACGCCAGTCGCGTGTTGAATGATGCAGAGACTCGTTACTCCACCACTGAGCGAGAGTTACTGGCAGTGGTCTGGGCAGTACGACACTTTCAGGAGTTCCTGTTAGGACGTCGGTTCATACTCCAGACAGATCACGCAGCCCTTACTGCAGCAATGAACATTAGGGACCCCACTTCCCGAATTGGAAGGTGGATACTGCGACTCACTGAGTACGAATACGAGGCAAGATACCGACCCGGCTCGAAGATGAATCACGTTGATGGACTGAGCAGAATACCCATCGGGGCAATAACTAGTCTAAGTATGCCACGAGAACTACTCCTCGCAGCACAAGCCTTGGACCCTTGGATTAGACAATTAGACCAAGACAACGCAAACCCCAGAATACGTAAGGACGGAGAATTTTGGAAATTCGCGGCGGAGGTCGACGGACGCGAAGTACTGGTACCACTTATACCTCAAACCCTGCGTCGCTGGTTCTTGACGAATTGCCACGAGCAATTGTGGGCAGGCCACCCAGGCGTAGACGTCACCGAAAGCATCGCTCGACGCTATGGGTACTGGAAACGTATGGCCAAGGACGTAAAGAGTTTTGTGCAGAGTTGTCCACAGTGCCAACGACGAAATACTCCCAACAACCTGAACCCGCCGATCCAGAGACCCGAACTGCCCACCCGCGTTGGCCAGATCGTCGGGATCGACTATGTCGGTCCCCTCAAAGGAACCACGGCTACTCGTTATTTGTTAACGGTGGTCGACCACTTTTCGAAATACGCAGAGGTCTACGTGGCGCCGAACTGTACCGCCGAAACCACCGCCCGACTGCTGACGTCCCGATACCTTCCCACACATGGAGCGCCGGAGGTGCTCGTGTCAGATAGAGGGGCAGCGTTCGTCTCCAGCGTCATTAAAGAATTATGTACGAAATGGAACATCCAACACATACAAACTTCCGCTTACCATCCACAAAGCAACGGTGTTTGCGAACGGTTCCACCGAACTCTAGCAAACATCGTCGCCAAACTTCAGGAAAACGTACGAGGCTGGGAGGCAGCACTGCCGTTCGCCTTGGCGGCGTATAGGAACCTACCTCATCATAGTACCGGTTACTCGCCGTTCCAATTAACGTATGGACGAGAGGTAAGGCTCCCGAATACCAGCGAGCTGATCAGTACGACCGGGACGACCCAGGAATCCCCCGAGCCCTGTTTCCAGAAGATCCGAAAGATCGCGGAGGGACAAATCAAGCGAGCGTGGCACGCCCGCGAGAAAGCTATTAACAACCGAAGACACATACGAGAACTAGAGGTGGGACAGCTAGTTTACGCTCGTCGGATGGTTGCCCCAACAGAAGCCACACGAAAGTTCTGGAGTCCCTGGATAGGACCACTCACTATCACGAGGCGTCTGACGGACGTCAATTACGAGGTCAAGGATGTTATGGGAAAGACAACAAGGTACCATCTCAGCAGATTGAAGCCCGCCTTCGTCGAGCGAATCCCAGACGAGGCCATCACACGGGAGGAGCCGCACAGGCGCGAGGCCCCCGTACCGAGACCAACCGTTGCAACCCCACGACCAAACCCTGAGGTCTGGTCGGACACGGAGGACGAGGACGAGCCCGAGTTGGTCGAGAGCGTCTGCGTGACCCCAGATCTTGAGCGCCTGCAGCAGGAACCGACACCGTATCAAAGTGAGAACGTGGTACGAACTCCATTAACCAATACAAACCATCAACGAACCGGTGCATCTTCCTACGGTCTCAGACCCCGAAGGATCATCGACTATAAGAAGCTCCACACCGGAAGAGTGTCGACGATAGAAGTTATACCCAAAGAAACTTCGGTGTAGCGTACCATGTAGACTCGTATTCATGGCATACTAGCATGTTAACTTGAGCTTTAGACCTGTAACAAAAAAAAAAAAAAAAAAAAAAAAAAAAAAAAAAAAAAAAAAAAAAAAAAATCATTTAATTAACACATAGGGTTGAATTATAATTGAAATATGAAACATAATAACTTGTAAATGAAAACAAAATTGATAAAAACCATACTTACCTTGTACTCCTTCATTTACCCCAAAGAACCTGGATCCGGAGTCGAGCGGATGGTTGGGAGGATCGGTCCACCCTGTAGGAACTGTAGGAGAGACGGATGTCCAAACGCCTTAGACTTTGAAATTTCAACCTAATATCGCGTCGCGTTCGGAAAGGCGGAGAGGTGGAGTGGAGAGAGAGGGAGAGATCAAGAGTAGCCAGTAAGACGGCTGGGTTTTTGTTTCAGAATTATGGCGTTTCCCCGGCCCCGATTAGAGCCAGTCCCCGAGATAGAGGTGGGAAGTCATGAATGGGTACAACGTACAGTGACCTGTATTGCTCAACTGCAGGCCTGGTTGGTGGATTTTGGAGAGATGCCGGACCAACGCAAAGAGGTAATGAATTGCATCGCAGGGCTGTCTGAGAACCTGAGCAAGGCAGTTCGCTCAAGCGCAGCCAACGTCGCCCCGGCTGGGACGCCCAACCCCATTGAGGAACTGCGTTGCGAACTACGAGGACTAGAACAACGCGTGCTCGCAATTCAGAGTAGTGCCGCCCTCAACCAGTCGACAGCCTCGATGGAGCATGCCTGGGAATCCGCGGCGGGAGAAACTCAAACCTCCACGCCTAGGAGACGGGCCCGGAAATCCTCCTCTTCATCTTCCTCCTCATCTGACTCCGAGGATGAATCAAAGCAGGGCCAGAAGACAAAGCAACCAGCTTCCAAGCGTACCGAGACTGAAGAACCTTCACCATCCTTTTCTCCAATCACACCTGCGCACACCGAGGAGCCAGACACGCCTAGCGTTGCTCCCTGCCCAGTATGTGATAAAATTCCCAAGGAATTTATCAAGTTTCGATGCGCCAGCTGCAAGAGCTTTTGGAATAGGTTAATCGCATCCTGCCAGAAATACCAGCCAGATCATCCATCCTTCCCACAGCCATGCCTTCGCCCTGAACACACTGAGACGCGTCCACCCAAGTGCTCCGGATGTAGACGATGGAGGTACGAGACGGCTCTGCTGAAAGTCGCACCAAGTACCAAGCTCCAGATTCCTTCCGTCACTCAAGATAAGTAGCCGATGAGGGCATCGGCCTGTGGAGAAGAGGGGGATGTAATGACTCGAGAACAATCTACGCCCCTCAGGCACCATAAATCCATACCGCAAGCACAACTCCATGACATACTTCCATACGAGCAACGGGATCATCAAAGACCGCTGTCCGCCGCGAGCACACTCACACACTTCGAGCGCCACCCTCGCCTCCTCCCCATCGTTGACCAAGATGGCCGAGGATATAAATAGGGGTGCCCCCACCAACCGCACCCCAGTTTGATAAGTCACGCGTCTCGAGGTAGTCGAACCTAGCTTCATCAACTCATCCCCTCAAAGTGTAACGAGACAGGTACGAACTGAGAACTGTGATCTTGTGCTCCGGTGTGAACATTAAGAAATAGTCTGCCCGTCTACCCGCCAGTCTTTGTACCGCGAGTTCGTTTTGCTAAGGCGCGAATCTCCCGGACATTGCAGCCTTCTCCATTCAGCCGACAAGGACGTACCAGTACGCTGTACGACCCCCGAACCGGGACAAGAACGCCCCGCTTCCAGGCATCCCCCTACATACAAGCCTTAAGAGGAACGAGGCCCTGGACTACAACCTGCTACGGAGATCTTCGATCCAAGCTCGGCAAAGGGTGAGCCCATTCCCTCCCAAGTTCCTAGTAAGCGCTTACTAATCTCAAAATCTGGCACAATCCCCGTAAATATAAAATACCCTGTAAACAAGTAAAGTAAAGCAAAGCAAACATAACTCGTAAATATTGTAAAAAGCATAAACAATTGTAAATCTTGTATTGTATTTGAAGTTTATAGTTAAATGTAAGAAATAGTCACGCTTAATGGTCTAAGTTAAGTGAACTTAAAGTATAGTCAAATCTGAGTCGTAATTGAAACTTTTATTCAAAGTGCATAATAACAAGTATTTTTGTTGGACTGATACAAATAATAATAATAATACCAATATTGTGTATAGTGAAGTATTTCGATAATTGAGAGTACTACATGTTGTAAATTGCAATAACTCCTTCAGAGTGAAACGTAAATATTCCGCTTCACGGGAAAGATATTCTTATTTTCTTGAATAAAAACCCTACGTGTTTCTTAAACTTGAGTATTTATTTCAACAGATCTACCTTCAGCTCCCTCAAGGTAACTTGCAGGTAAAAAGGGTTTATAATCCCTGATCTTTCATGACCAGGGTGGTGGCAGCGACCGCCTAGGAATTTCACCAGAAAAGGATAGAGTCAGTGACCCAAGGGCCTTCTGCCCTGAGTCCCTTATCTACCTGGATCCCTAGGTACATACAGCAAATATTAATCATAACCAAACTAGGAAACTAGGCTTGAAATAAAAACAACATATAACGTAAAACAACAATTTATTATAATATTAATTACAAATACACGCACCAGTAAAATTCCAGTATTAGCCTTGCGCACTAGCCAAATCTCTTTTCATGAAATTTGATTCGAAAGAATTTGAAGTCTTCTTGTAATAACATAACATAAATCTCCTTATGAGTAGAAGCATAAAAAGTTGGCAATAGTGATTCTCATTCCTAACACGCATATTAGGAAAATCCAATCAACAATTCGAATATAATAAATTTGTTGTCGACGACGAAAATCACGTCCGCACGTTGGTGACTAGTCGTCAGGAATAAATAAAATACGTTTAAATTCATATAATCTAAATTAGAAACCCAATAATCACATTTGCGTGCATAATCTTGTAAACTCTGCCCAGGCCTCAATTTCCAACCGATTTGCGTGTTTCTTTTTTGTTTGACTCAAATAACTTCCGAGTTGTACATGATTTTACCAGAGTACCAAAATTCGCATGGGGAGGGGGTGAGTGGGGGGATAATATTCACAAAATATCCGATTTTTCAATATTTTGGTTCCTTTACTACTTACTAATTGTACCAAAGCTTTGAAATTGAGGAAAAATTCTCATTATACCTCCGAATTTACATGAATTATTCTCTGTACCACCATGGAACTAATAGTGGTGCCATGATGCCATAAACCGCTTATTTCGTGGTTTTGTTTTGTGTTTCACCTTGAGTACGGATGTGAACTTCGACGGACTGCCTACCAAAACTCAGATGAAAGTTCAATGTTACGACGTATTTCCGCTTTGGTGCCAGACTGGCACCATTGTTGGCGTTGGGGAGGTGGTTGTTGGGGGGGGGGACTCGAATTCGCATGTTGGGTGTCGTAGATCATGGATTTAAAAATGCTCTGCAGATTCGAGGCTTCTAAGCCGCTAGAAATGTTATGGTAAATTAGGGTGAGGGGGGGGTCACTATTTCTTGCCTAAAGTAATGAATAAATTACATGGAGTGAAACAGTTTTATCGCTTACCAACTGGTTTAACTGATCTAATGCTTATCCAATGGGGCGTCCCCTGGAATGCATGCATTACTTAACAATATGTTTACCGCTTGTCGTCACGGCCGTCTGCCGTACGAATTAATATCATAAATACATAATATTTCATGTAATCGGTGTATGTTTTGCCACATATATGTAAATGGTATAAATAGGTATCACATGTATTGTAAATGTCAACATAGTTCCAAGCTCTCCCCCTTTGGGCCTTTTGTGTATGACGGACTCCCCATCGACCCCTTATCCGTCCCCTGACCTCTGTATAAGTATGTATAGGTATCTAAGGCGCCCAGTATACCATTGGTATTGTACAAACCACACCGCAGTGCGGTTTATATGTATAGCTGCCCATAACCAGCTGTATAGATAAGAACCATTTTATGTTCTTATGTATATAGTATATGCCATCCGCCATGGTCATATTATGGGAAGTATAAGTTGTACAACAATTGCACAACAGTATACTAGGTATAGTATAGTGCCACAGTATAAAGGTATAATGTATATTATATGTGTATAGTATAAGTGTTTACCTGGTATATGTATAGTATATGTGTATAGTATATGTGTATTGTATAAACCACACCGCAGTGTAGTTTAGATGTATAGCTGCCCATAACCAGCTATATATATAAGAACCATTTTATGTTCTTATGGGTATAGTATATGCCATCCGCCATGGTCATATTATGGGAAGTATAAGTTGTACAACAATTGCACAACAATATACTAGGTATAGTATAGTGCCACAGTATAAAGGTATAATGTATAGTATATGTGTATAGTATAAGTGTATACCTGGTATATGTATAGTATATGTGTATAGTATATGTGTATTGTATAAACCACACCGCAGTGTAGTTTAGATGTATAGCTGCCCATAACCAGCTGTATATATAAGAACCATTTTATGTTCTTATGGGTATAGTATATGCCATCCGCCATGGTCATATTATGGGAAGTATAAGTTGTACAACAATTGCACAACAATATACTAGGTATAGTATAGTGCCACAGTATAAAGGTATAATGTATAGTATATGTGTATAGTATAAGTGTATACCTGGTATATGTATAGTATATGTGTATAGTATATGTGTATTGTATAAACCACACCGCAGTGTAGTTTAGATGTATAGCTGCCCATAACCAGCTGTATATATAAGAACCATTTTATGTTCTTATGGGTATAGTATATGCCATCCGCCATGGTCATATTATGGGAAGTATAAGTTGTACACCAATTGCACAACAGTATACTAGGTATATAGTGTGTTATAGGCTTCTGTATAAGCTAGAACATGTCTTATAAGGTATTGTGTGTATGGTATAGAGTATAAGACAAGGGGAGAGCTTGTTGACACAGAAGGTATAGGTATAATCGATCGATCGAATAAGTGTAAGGTGTAAGTACTCACAGATACCTTCTCCTGTTGCCTCCACAAACACAACAGTGCGTCGGCTCGCCTGTCTTGCCGACTTGCGTGTCTTCCCCCCACCATTCTACCTCTAGGAAGTCCCTCCTTCTCCTGGGTTCGTCCTTCCTTACAAACTACTGTATTTTAATTATGTTATATTGTGTATTATACTCTCGCTGTAGCGACACCGCTTATCTCAAAGTTTGACGGTTCTACTTCCCTACCTAATGAGGAGAAGAAAACTGTTACTGAATTTTTGTATTTCGGGGTCACGAATTAAGTAGAAAATACCGCCTTCAGAACTTTTTACTAACGTAGTAGCTACTTGGAAAATTTCGCCTGTGATTTCTTTTAATTTTTTTTTCTTTTTTTATTTTCTTATAATTTTTTTTGTTGTTGTAATTTTTTGATTCGCAGCTCAGATCTTGGGCAAGTTTTTAATGTATAAGTACACAAAAACAGTTCAGAAACAGTCAGATAAAACGCTGCAAATTATTACACAAAGGTTTAGGATTATTTCTCTATATAGATCACTCGTATGCAAAGAACACTGCTTTGCTACCACTGCTTTGAACACTGCTTTGTTACCACCAACCAACTTGAAGAAAAACATCGCATTTCGGTCTCTTTTGCGGTTCACTCTCGTGTTTCTGATTAAACTTAAGTCCAACCCTTAAATTCTCGTAGGGAACGAACGGTTTGTCCTACAGAGCTCCGCGTGGTCTCAAAAAAGTTCTATACCTACTATCTTAAATTGATGGAAAAACAATACCTTTATATCAAAATTTTTTGAGTTAGGGCGTTTTCAAAATTGCAAACCTTATTTTTTCAACCCTTACAAGTTACCTACATTAACCAAAATCTTCGGGGCACAACTAGACCCCAAATGGAGCCTACATACCAAATTTCATCAAAATCGGTTTTAGCTAACTGAGGAAAGTGCCGCGTACGGCGGACGGACGGCCAAATTTTTATTCGATTTTTGGATTCTACGTAGTACCTTGACACGTAAACCAACAAATTTTGATGGGGGGGGGGGGGTTAAAAAAATTGTTTCTTGGCCGATTCCAAAGATTAATTATTGAAAGTAATAAACCAAAATGGGCCATTCTCCGAAAGTAAGGAATTCTAGAAGACCACAACCACCATTATTCAAACTATACTTTTGGGTTTTTTTTATTTCCATTTTGGAGGTCGCATTTTGGAGTACCCTTTCCATTATTGCTTCATAAGTTTGCGTATTTGAGTGCAAATGTGAAATTTTGTAAAATTGGAAACTGAGGGAGATAGGAAACGCTGTTTGAACCTTTTTAGGCTCACTGCCGAGTTCGCTATCGATCTAGAAACATGTTTCAACGGACGCATTTTGGATGTAGATAATCAATGATCGTGGTTTAACAATGTATTATAAAAATGCAATGCATGTAAAAAAAAAAAAAAAAGAATCCCAACTTTTTGCTTCTAATCCGCCAAGATAGTAGCATTATTCTCATTTTACAAGGATTTAACAAAATGTCCTCCAAAATCTAAATTTGCACGCGTTTTAGACCTTGTCGAACGGATTCGTGTCTGTCTCTCTGCGAGTCGGTCTGTGTCGCGGGGTTGTGCGGGTTAAGATATATGGTCCCTCATGAAAATCATCGCCCTCTAATTGAAAGTGCCTACCCTCTGAGCAAATTTTCCATCCAAGTTCAATGAAAATTCTAGGGATGGCTCAGGTTTATCGATTAGATGGTCCCTAATAAAAATGATCATAAATAATGACCAGGGTCGTAATGATTTTTTGGTTATTATTCCCATCACTAGCTGAAAAGCCTACTAAAAGCAGGCAAAGACTATTCCTCCGACTCTCCTCCCGCCACCAACTCCCTCCGACTCCTCCCGCCCCCAACCCCTCCGACTCCTCTCGCCTCCGACTCCTCCCGCCCCCAACCCCTCCGACTCCTCTCGCCCCCGACCCTTCCCGCCCCCAACCCCTCCGACTCCTCCCGCCCCCAACCCCTCCGACTCCTCTCGCCTCCGACTCCTCCCGCCCCCAACCCCTCCGACTCCTCTCGCCTCCGACTCCTCCCGCCCCCAACCCCTCCAGCCTACAACTCTCCCTCTGCCACGACCCCTCCGTGCATACGTACGTACGTACGGTTGGCGTTTTATATAATTAGACTAGCTGAAAAGCCTACTAAAAGCAGGCAAAGACGATTCCTCCGACTTTCCTCCCGCCACCCACTCCCTCCGACTCATCCCGCCTACGACTCATCCCGCCTCCGACTCCTCTCGCCTCCGACTCCTCTTGCCTCCGACTCCTCTCGCCTCCGACTCCTCCCGCCTCCGACTCCTCCGACTCCTCTCGCCTCCGACTCCTCTCGCCTCCGACTCCTCCCGCCCCCAACCACTCCAGCCTCCAACTCTCCCCACTCCCACAACCCCTCCGTGCATACGTACGTACGTACGTACGGTTGGCGTTTTATATAATTAGATTCTGAGAATATTTACCAGGTAGGTAGGGGCAAGGCCAATTTTGGTTTATTATTTGATATTTCCCCACTTAGCATTGACCGATTTTGATGAAATTTGGTATGTAGGCTCCATTTGGGGTCTAGTTGTGCCCTGAAGATTTTGGTTGATGTAGGTTACGTCTAAGGGTTCCAAAATGAATTTTGAAATTTTGAAAACGCCATAACTCAAAAAATGTTGATATAAAGGTATTGTTTTTCCTTCAATTTAAGATTCTATAGAATTTTTAAAATTTTTTGAGACCCCCCGGAGCTCTGTAGGACAAACCATTCGCTCTCTACGAGAATTTAAGATTTGGACGTACGATAAATCAGAAACACGAGTGTGAATCGCTAAAGAGGCCTAATCTCCGTTCAAATTAAAGCTGACCGAAATACGATCGATGTTTTTCTTCATGTTGGATGGTTGGTGGCTTTGCAGACGAGTGATCAATATAGAAAAATAATAAACCATTGTGTAATAATTTGCAGCGTTTTTGTGGTAGGCAGAGGAGACATATTAGAAGAACCCTGCAGTGTGGATGCTAATCTAGATGGGCACCTACCTACCTAGTTGATGAAAATCTTTCCTTCTTCACAACAAATCTAACTCCCTCACTTTTTTTAAATGAGTGATATAGGGTTCTATTGAAATATAAATTTTAATCGAAGTACGCTAAAAAATTCATCAACTCCAATAAAAAACTTTCTTTCCAACTTGACGGCTACTATTTTGTTTTTTATATAGGTAACAAACAATCACTCTCCGTGACAATGTTTCCCCGTAGTGAGGGAGATTGGATCCAAACTGGGAAACACTGTTTTCGTAGCTAAAATTCACGCTAAGAGAATTAGGACTAATGTATGGTTCAGCTGGGCTCTAACGTCTAAAACAAAAGACGGTCCAATTCAATATCCTGTATCCACGGACTCTGAAGAACATTTTGTGAGGGAGTTGGGCTCCAGCTGTGGGACAGGCAAACCACCGACCACAGAATCCTAGTATCCACCAAGTGGTCGTTTGTCTTCAAAAAGTAAAATAGCCTAAAATATTCCTGTGTTGCATTAAATTTGTATTGCTGGCGGGTGAAGATTAGTGGTGATGGCAGACGCAACCCTATATGGTGTGGTACCTACTTGTGAGGGAGATAGATTTTAAGCTATTTCATTATGGATAGCTAAAATGCGATCAAAGGAAAACAATTAATCAAACATGAAAAACTGCCTTTCGGTGAAGTAGGGAAAAAACGAAAAATTCCGGTATATCCAATTTTCTGAATATTACGGACAGAGGACTGAAAAGTCCTTACTTTCGCAGAAAGACCCAAATAGGAATTTTTCATTCTCGTGAAAATGTTCAGGAATATAGTTAGTCCATCAAAAAAGTTTGGATTGACATCAAAGAGAAAAGAAATCTTTTCAACGGTATTTTTACATAGGTAGGTACCTAAACTTCTTAGGGGATTTTCAATTTTTTGTTCTTTCTGGATTCCAAAGGTCGATTCAAATTTACATAGGTACATGGAATTGTGGAGGTTTGATGAATGAATGATTGAATCTGCTTGATTCATCACCCCAATTTACAAAATTCAATCACAGTTTTCTGCTCCTCACAATTTAATAGGGTAGGGAAGTAGAACCGTCAAATTTTGAAATGAGCGGTAAAAATGAGATACGGCCTACTTTTCACAAATGCCGCTAGACCGCAGCAACGGCTGCCCGTCCTTCGACGGCGAGACGCAAGTGTTGTGTCATGGAAGAAGTATTTCTTTAAATATTTCTTCCATGGTTGTGTTGTGTACGTTTCAATCCGTTAGGTAAACAGTTTTATTCAGCCAGTTGACTTGTTTTGCCCATCTCTGCGATGACATTTATCTACAAAATGGGCGGATGGAGCGGTTATTTGTGAAGTTGTTCGTCGAATTTTTACCTAAATTTTTATCGGAAGTCGTTAGTTTGCTATGAATATTTTATGATGTCACATATCCTGTGTTGATTAGCGTTTCGCGAACTTGTGGTCCTACGATGCAGTTTTTTACGGTTTTACTCTGAAAGGATTTCAACGTGTTGTTAAATGGCGTCTTGTATTTTTTCAAATCTCAATCAGTGGATGATATGTATACCTGAATCACACGTTTCTGATGGTGTGGTTTATTACGACATACTAATACAAATTGGAAATGTTTCCTGGAACGTCAGCCGGCGTTACAACGAATTCTCACAGTTGAACACAGCACTGATCAAAGAACAAGGAATAAACAAGTATTTGCTGCCGCCCAAACGATTCGTCGGGAACGCAAATCCCGAGTTCGTCGACCAAAGGAGATGTCAGCTGGAGTTGTACCTGAACACCGTTTTCAAGCTTTTAGTGAAGACTATGCCGTCGGAGTTGGCTTCGTTTCTAGAATTCGAGGAGCATGACATCATGTTTATCATCCGGAAAATACCTCAGAAAGTTTCGCTTTGTAAACAAGGCACCTGTCCTGAGTTGAGAGTTCTTGACGTACGTAAGTTGGTATCTGCTTGATGATAATCTATTTCCTCTTTTTATGGCGTCTCCCTCAGTTTCAAACAATTCAAAATATTAATAAGACGTACCTACCGCCAAAAGTACCTTTATCATACGACATTGAGTGTTGCATCACAAAATTAGGATGCCGGAGACGACCAGTTCCAGCTAGTATGACATGTTATTTGTCAACTTATCTGAAATGAAGTCTTGGGTACTATTGTTATGTAATCCCTGAATATTTTTATCTTATGCATGCACCAACCTTTGTAATGGCCTTCAGGCTTCATACAAACCAGTCATCCATTCGTGTGATCCCTACGCGCGAATTCTTATTTGCGTACCTAATTCCTACCATCCCAGGCGATATCTTCCTACGTGCTCTTTGAAAACAAACATCACCTTTCGCCTTTGTGATGGTGAATTATTAGAGCATTTCAAAACTGCAAAAAAAAAAAAAGAAATAGTGTCGTGGAAACTATCAAGACATATTTATGCGCTGTTTAAAAAGTGATCAAACTTGCCACTCGTGTAGGTACAGTAAGCGCTGTAGGCATCACCTATCAATAGTAACTCTTCACTTTACATTTTACTTACTACGTACTTCAATCGGCAGAAAAACTTGGAATATTTCTGGACTAATTCCCGTGAATTCATGCTATTTTGAAAAACCTAAACCTCTCATATAAACAATGTCGTCCCAGGAAACTGGGGGAACCTCCTCCTTCTTGTTTTTGGGCTTTTTGAAGTTAATAAAAAATATTGTTATGATTACGAAATCATGGACGCACACTTGGCAGTATAAACTGCGACTGTAATGAAATATTTATCAATTGTAAAACTAGTATTGAAATATTTCAATATCGTAACAAAGTGTACCAAATATGACCAAGAATCCCGACAATATTGTACAGTGCTACGATTGAAAGAAAGCGGCCGGCCGATTTCCCGCAGGGTATATCTCCTAACATAGACGACTACCCGTTCCAAAATCTTTGGTAGCCTGGTGAGTCAGACTGGGAAAGGTCCGAGCCTCCGTACTTATAATCCGTTCAAGGGTTTTAATAAGAATACCTCCAAGATCAAGTTTTCACTCAGATTTTACGTTTTAGTCCTTCTTGAACAATTTTGGATCCGTTTCTGTTTATCAAACAGGTCTGTGTGTCTGCAAATCCTTCTAAAATGCAAAAGTAATACGAAGGTTGGTACTGTCCTATTTTGGTGAAATTTTCAGCGATTATGCGGGCTGGAGTAATGCGAAGGTAATCCTTGAAAATCAGTGTCCAAGTATAATGTTTAAAGTCAAATTTAAACATTTTACAGTTTTTTTAAACCACCATTTTTTAGGTTTATTCTTTGCCCATGAGAATGTCGCACGAAATGTGATGATCAAATGATCACATCTCCACATGATCACCTCTTTTCAGGGGTAATAATCAGTTTTTCGTTAAATTTGGATCAACTTCACAAAATGACGCTTTGAAACGGAAAAATAAGGATTTTCATTTTCTAAAACCTTTAAAACTGACATACCGTTGGCAAGCTCAGATCTTGTGGTAGTTTTTGCCGTTGAGTGCACCTCGATAGCGCTATACAGGGTGTAACGGTTAAGGTCGTACAACCGGCCAGGGTTCGATTCTACAACTAATTTGTGACTTTTTTTGTCTCCTGACTTTTTTTCTTAACCCCCTTAAAATCGGACTTTTTCCACTTTTAAGATTTTTTTCGTGTTGTCGACCTTACGCCATTAAAACAGACATAACTCCCTTGTTTTTCAATCAAAATTCAAATGTAATTATATCGTTGGAAAGAGCGTTAAATTCTCTATCTCCATAGTGTTAAATAAAACTTTTTAAAGAAGACTAAAATGTTGAAAAAAGGGCACAAATAGTAAAATCTCGGAAATTTTTCGTTTTTTCAAACGTTTGTAACACTAACTGAAACTGCCGGTTAAGTTCACACTGTAACTCCAAAAGTTGGCCCAAAATCTCAGCTTTCCAACGGTATGGTCATAAAATTGTTTACAGTAGACTGATGGTGTAAAATCCTCGTTCCCGTGCCAAAAACCGTGGATCTTCCAGTGTAAATCGACGTTTTGCGAAAATCAGCATTTTTACCCTAAAATGAGTTAGGCAGCCATCTTTTCGTACTTTGTCTCACTGAGTCAAATGATGACACAAGACTTATCGAAAAAGCAGTCACTGATATCTTGTCCAATTCATTTTTCGAAAATTGTCTTAATTTCTGTTAATTTGTATGCCAATTTTTTTTATTACTAGATCGGCAAGTTAAACGTTACTACCGTTGACAATAAGGTCGAAGGAATGTTTTTAAACATTTTTTTGAACATCAAACATGTTTTTAATCAAGCAAGTAATCAAACCACCCTGTTCATAATAACACTAGGTTCCGAACATCAGATTAGTTATCTTATCAGTGATCAGTTCGTGACCTGCCTACACATCTACTTGTATCATGGCAACTTTTTCCAATCAAGAGTATTCATACAGAAAATGAGATTGGTTTTGTTTGTTACTGATATCTTCCAGTTTTATGAACTGCTATTTTGTTTTACACAGGTTATTATGAACAGCGTGGTTTGATTACTTGCGATGACGGGAGGAGAATGGACATTAAAAACATACCTTTGACCTTATTGTCAACGGTAGTAACGTATAACTTGGCCGATCTAGTAATAAAAAAATTGGCAAACAAATTAACAGAAATTAAGACAATTTTCGATAAGTCTTGTGTCATCATTTGACTCAGTGAGACAAAGTACGAAAAGATGGCTGCCTAACTCATTTTAGGGTAAAAATGCTGATTTTCGCAAAACGTCGATTTACACTGGAAGATCCACGGTTTTTGGCACGGGAACGAGGATTTTACACCATCAGTCTACTGTAAACAATTTTATGACCATACCGTTGGAAAGCTGAGATTTTGGGCCAACTTTTGGAGTTACAGTGTGAACTTAACCGGCAGTTTTAGTTAGTGTTACAAACGTTTGAAAAAAACGAAAAATTTCCGAGATTTTCGAGATTTTACTATTTGTGCCCTTTTTTCAACATTTTAGTCTTCTTTAAAAAGTTTTATTTAACACTATGGAGATAGAGAATTTAACGCTCTTTCCAACGGTATAATTACATTTGAATTTTGATTGAAAAACAAGGGATTTATGGCTGTTTTAATGGCGTAAGGTCGACAATACGAAAAAAATCTTAAAAGTGGAAAAAGTCCGATTTTAAGGGGGTTAAGAAAAAAAAGTCAAGAGACAAAAAAAGTCACAAATTAGTTGTAGAATCGAACCCTGGCCGGTTGTACGACCTTAACCGTTACACCCTGTATAATACGAGGGAATCATTATCTTGAAATAATCATTATAAAATGAAGGTTTTCGAAAATAATGGGGGTGCGCCTCATTTTGTTTTAAATTTTTAATCTAAACAAGATCTCATTCTGAGAATTTTGGCACCGACCGCGACCTTCTAGCGTGAGAAGACCTTTTTCTACGATTTTTCAGTTTCGAATGTTTATGACGCCACAGTGGGCTGAGGGGTCCCACCCAGGCGAGAGGGGCATGTGACGTCATAAACATTCGAAAATTTAAAATTCGTAGAAAAAGGTCTTCTCTCGCTAGAAGGTCGCGGTTGGTACCAAAATTCTCAAAATGAAATCTTGTTTCGATTAAAAATAACGATAAACAGTTTTTCCGACCCACGCGCACTCCCCATTATAAATTTTGACTAACTTTTTTTTCACTTTCACAAATGGCTTCCGAAAATTGGGGTTTCCACTAAACGGATAAGAAATTCAACGCTCTTTCCAACGGTGTAATCAGATTGGAATTCGCATGAGAAATAAGGGAGTTATGACTTGAGGAGTTATGAGTGCCACAAGATCGAAAACACGAAAAAAGTTCATTTCGTCCCTATACCTGGTAAACCATGTAAGTCGAGTTCATCAAATTTTACAGGGGACACTAAAAACTAAATAATTCAGTTTCCATTCCACATGCAATAAGTTTTTTCGTTCCATTCCTTAAAACAGGTGGTGACAGTAGTATTTCAAAGAGCCTGAGACTAATTTCATCAAAATTTACTTCAGCGAACGAAAAAATGGACTTACATGCTTTTACCCAGCCTTTGACACCCGACTTACATGGTTTTCAATTTGATTTTCATGAAAATATACCCAGCTTGGGTTATTCAATTATTAGGAATATTATTCAATTTTTTCTCTCCAGGTTTCAAGGTTACACAAAATACCCAAATCGATGCAAAAGGAAAATATTTAAATGAAAATTCATAGGCGTTGACTAATACACAGTCAAACTTTAAGGCTCCTTGAGTCAAAATGACAGTCTTCAGTCTTAATATTACTAGAGTTGAGCAATAAATTATTATACTACCAATTCCTCAATTACCATTTCTTAAATTTAAACCATTACTTATAGGAACACTTTACCTATCACAACCGTAACTAGGTAGGTATGCATTGAATTTAAGTGTTAGGTAACTAGGTACTTTTGTTTCATTAAAACAAGGGATGAGTTAGGTATGGGTTAGGGGTTAGAGACATGTTAGGAATGAGCTAGGGATGGGCTGGGTATAAGTTGGGGGTTGGGATAGGTTAGGGACATGTTGGGGATGAGCTTGGGATGGGTTAGGGGTTGGAGATAGCTCAGGGAGAAGGGACTAGGATATGGACTAGGGATGGGTTAGGTTAGGGATGGGATAGGGGTTAAGGATAGGTTGGAGATGGGCTAGGGACGGATTAGGGGTTGGGATAGGTCAGGGCTGGGTAGGGTAAGAACTGAGGATGGATTAGGGATGGACTAGGGATAAGTTAGGTATGTGTTATGGATGGGTTGGGTGTGGGTTAGGGATAGGACAGGGCTGGGTTGGAGATGAGCTGTGGATGGGTTGGATATGGGTTTGGGATGGGTAAGGGGTTAGGTAAGGTTAGAGATGGATTTCCTCAATTATTATCTCTTGTATCGCTAATTTTACAGAGTTTCCTGTAAAACATAAGCAGACCAATAGCACACTACTAATCTCTTTTTGTTCTTTCTAACATCAGCATTACAGCTAGGTCAAACAGCCAACAAATCAATCAATTCATCTAAAATTATCCTCCTAAATAATGTAAAAATAATTTAGAAACAATGCGGAATAACACGTAGGTAGGTCGTGATCTTGAGGTTGGCCACAGTATGGAAAATCACGTGTCTGCAGAACACAAGGAGTGGAATTTATTGCTGAAATTGAGACTAATAAAAATTTCTCCGAACTCCATTTAGGATTTTGTAAACTTTTACATGGAAAAATTAAAAAAAAAACTGACTATCTTTGATGGAAACTTGCCACCAGCGTGGGCTGCTCACTCTTATGAAGGCGTACACAGGACTTACATGGTTTTCCGGCGAAAAAATAGGTAACCGACTTACACGTTTTTTCAATGCCTTCTGGGTAAAAAACTATTCAACAGATTGGAAAACGGCTTCACTAAATGAATCAAGAGACCCTAATTTACCAGAAAAGCTCAAAACCTTATTTTCGAAAAAATACCGACTTACATGGTTTACCAGGTATAGGGACGATTTGCAGAAATAAGGAGTTGAGGAGGATTCATTGGGAAATTTGAATGCTGGTTGCTAATGAAAAACGGATTGGAAATTTGTGTTTTTTCAACGTTGTAATCAGGTTTGAATTCGCATGAGAAATAAGGGAGTTATGTGAATTGCTAAGAGGCATTTTTGTTGAAAATTAGTTGTAGAGCTGACCCCCGAAGTGTGGTCCATCTCAATACTGCCTGGAAGTCAACCCCGAAACCCTGACCGACCACGAACGGTCTGTAATAAACACACCTTCCACTTCGTCATTGGTCGGTAGTCAACACCCTCGGTCTCATTTTTCCCTGGCGCGAGCGACAGGTAGAAGAAGGACGACGTTTTTGGGACTGTAATACAAATGGACACCTGACCAAGCCAGCCGCTTTCTTTCAATCGTAACACTGTACTTCCTTTTGTATTCAATAATGTTTTTACCAAACCATCAAACAACAGTAGGTATGAAATATTACTGAATACTGGAATAATATTAGAATTTACCATGTGGTGGAAACAGAATGGGGTATTTCAGTTAATTTTTTTAATTTTTTTTTTCAAAAGAGCAAGGCTCAGGAATAACGGTAATCGGGTCTGTTCGTCGAGAAAATGTTTTTAAAAAATCAGAGAAGCTAAGGAAAGTTGAAGATTTTAACGGTGTGACGTAGCTAGCCAACTCTTTGAAAAAAGTATCCATGCACAGAAACCCTTGGAGGACGTCTTGGATACTACAAAATTCTACTCACACACGCGCGCGGCATAGTCCTTGCCTAGTGTGTGTGCATTTATAGCGGCCCGCCTTTTTCAAACGTGTGATCTCTTTAATTAATTTTTCTACCACATGTTATAGCATCACATTGGGCTTAAAGTTGTAGTATATAGGTTTTCAAGGGTGCTGAATCCAAATTTGAGGTCAAAAACCTGAATTTCCGACCCACCGAAATACCTCATTGCATCTCATATCTATTCGAGTATTTTGACCTTGAAACGTAGAAACATGAAATGTTACAAAATACGGAGTAATATTCATAATATTACTTGTTTAATATTGGTGTTGAACTTCATACAACATGTCTTGTGATTGACTTTTATATTTTCATCTTTCAGATACACGCATTAAGCACCCGACTGATGTTACCTTGCCCGCCAGCTGAGATGTCTGGTTACCAACATGATTTTTGCAGCATTCTGGAGTCATGTGGTCGCTTGAAAGCATTGAGAGTCGATGGTAGCGAAATTGCAAATATGGGTGGTCACCTACCTTCAATGGATTTCAATCCATTTAAAGCCTTGCGGCATTTAATATTGCATAATGTGCCCCCTGACTTCATTGCAAATGCGGATGCTCTGAGAAACACACTGTGTGGATTGTCATGGCTAAATTCAGGCATAAAATCTGTTGAAGATGCTCTTCTATGTGACTCCGTGCACAAGAACCAATATGGCCAAAAAACATGGTCTCTGAAGAAAGTTGATTTATCCAACAACGACCTGAAAGATATAAGTAAGTATTCACTTGTGAAATATCATAAATTTTCGTTTTTTTTTTCAATGGAAAATAGAGCACCCAGAATTGGGGAATTTGCCTCAATTTTAGATTCTGGAATTTAAATTGTGACGACTCTACATTTTTACGGGACAAACCAATTGGTTTGTTCCCGATTTGTTGAAGCTACGCCTGTCGAGATATCTTATAATAGGGCCCTAGAATAACGTTTCCATCAGGAATACCCAAAGGAAAAAAATTACCATGGAAGAAAATACCTAAACAAGTAAAGCTTCCATCAAAAAACACCACAAAAATAGAAGGAGGCTGAGGAGCGCCAGCAATGTCACCGCCTCAGGGTTTCCTCCAGCAAAACGACGCGAAAACGATCGAGTTCACACTGCTGTGCTCTGGCATAAAAGAAGTATCTCAGCAAATAGTATCAAAGAACGTCAACTCGTAGAGTTGTAGGTACCCTTGTGACCACACGAAACTCAAATTACAAAACTAAATAAGAGAAGATGAAGACTAATAATGCTTGATAAACTAATAGATGATAACTAATTAATCGTATTGTAAAAAGAGAGGGTAAAATTGTTTCTTTTGGTCACTTTCTCTTCTGCGTTCTTCCCTCCCCAGTTTGTGTACTCCTGTGTTCGACCATGTAAGCTAATAGTTTCGTTTATGCTTCCAAAGGTAGCACTACTGTAGTAAGCGGCACTGATCCCCCTATTAAGTCTCTACGACTCTTCCTAATACTCATTTCATGAATGGAATCAGATTGGTTAGGCTGGTGGATACGTCACAACATGTCTGCCCCCATGAACAGATTCCTCCTACATTTAAAATTCCCCTCTTACTTAAATTCTCTAAATTTTTTGAATGCTTTTTTCGTGCAGCACACTATGGTTTTCTTCCATATCAGTCTTTCTCTTTCAAAAAAGAAAAAAAACATTTAAAATGTGAGGCAAATTCACCATTGTGCTGATTAGGATCTGTACTCAATGTCTTTTTAATGGGTTACCTTACCAGCAGTCGTGAATGTAATTTAAAATGGTTTCCAATAATGAGGAATTTCACCGAATTCTGTTTGCATTTTTCCTGAATAGTTAATGGTTTGGGATTGATAAAAATTGGGTTCCCATTGTTGCCTGATGGAACAACAAAATCGTGTTGTCTAAGAGGAAAGTTATTAAACAAAAACAGGAGAAACCTCATTTTCTCCATCTTGATTTTTTCTATTTTTTCTCTTCAGTTTTTCGATTATAATCTTTACTGGTTTTGTGAAAAGTTGCCTCTGAGGACCATACAAAATGAGATTTCGCGATCTCAGTGCTTCAAGCGGCCGTTCATGAACTATTTCTGGTTGACGTCATCCTCCCGGTTTTTTTAAATGTTCACATTTTCTACACTGTTTTGTTTATTCGTAAATTAGGAAGCACGGGCTGAAAGTTCGCGTTCGAGGTGCTTAATCCGATTTTGAGGTCAAAAATTGTAAATTTCGACATGGTGAAATTCCTCATTGCAAGAGTAGGTTTCATATAGTAAGTTAATCATACATGCATCTCGTCGACTTTGATCTTTTAGTTGCATCCAGAAAGTAAGTTTATGAAATTTATGTAAGTCGAAAAAAGGTTTTAATTTCAATGAAATTCACCGAATATTTTACTAATATACGTCAATATTTTTCCACGTAGTCCCCAACTATGCCCAACACGTGAAACCGCCTGGCGACACCACCCTCTGGTACCAGTCTGTTTCCAAGAAACCGGTGGTGACGCCAAATTATGATCGAGAGCGTGACAAATTCCTTTACCCAAGGGGTCATGTCGACAATCGAACTTGGCCAGGAAATTCATGTCCCTATCCTTATTTGGCCATAAGAGCTATGTCCATCCGTCTTCCACATTTTTAATTTTTTTAGCTTCAGAAAAACTCAAATTCAACAAAACTGTTATTGGAAGACCTTCTTGAACATTATAGCTTATAGGAAATTAAAGACTTCGTGTGCGCCTGGGTAGGAAAAACTGTTTATTGCTATTTTTAATCGAAAGTAGACTACATTCTGAGAATTTTGGTACCAACCGCGACCTTTCAGCGTGTGTAAATCTTTTCCCATGAATTTTTAAAGTTTCGACCGTTTATGACGTCACAGTGGGCTGGGGGGTCCCGCCCAGGCGAGAGGGGCGCGTGACGTCATAAACGGTCGAAACTTTGAAAAATCATAGAAACAGAATCTGTTTCTAGATTCTAGTAGATCTGATCTACTCACGCTAGAAGGTCGCGGTTGGTACCAAAATTCTCAGGATGTAGTCTACTTTCGATTAAAAATCTAAAAAATAAAAAATAAAAAAAACAAGGCGCGCCCCCCATTGTGCAGTGTTGAAAGGCCTGAGTGAACTCAAGTCAACAAAGGTCATGAAACGTCACCTAACTGAATAAACGGTTTTTCCCACATCTCGCCGGCACTTATTGTTCGACTTCGATGATTCCTGCAGCAATCTTTTAGTTCTTCAATTCCCTAGGCCAGCGGTTCCCAACTAAATTTTTCCAAGGACCCCTTCATCAATGACGAGGACCCCCACTATCTAAAGTTACCTAAAAAGAACCAAAATATGTGAAAAAATAAATCAAACTGATGCTATAAAACTTAGGATTTATTCGTGAAAAACAGAGATTTTTCAAGGTTCAAGAGACACCGACGAGTTGGGTTCAAGAGATACTAGCAAGTTCGGTTCGAGAGTCACTGACTTATTAACTTCAACATCGAAAGCATTTTCTCGTTCTTCGTCTGTATGCCTAGGCCGTTTTAACGATCCAAATTTTAACCAACGGTCCATAACGTACGCGTAATTAACTTTCCGTGAGAAACAAAGCTTTTCAATCACTAAAATGTTGCACAAAATCACACATGTAAACAACTCGGTCAGGGACCGCACTAGCACTAGCAAACTCCACTAGCACTAACTTGTCTCCAGTACTCTGTGAGCACTAGCATTAAATAACTAACAATATAGCAATAACTGACATCTCTGAAATACATAAAGCCAAACTAGAGTGTTCTAGCGTTAGTTGTCATATGAAGCCAGACGCAGAAGTCAACGTTCAGAAGCTGCAAATATATATTTAATTTGTATATCCTAAGGACCCCTCAGCCATACCTCGCGGACCCCTGGGGGTCCGCGGACCACCAGTTGGGAACCGCTGCCCTAGGCAGATGCACTTATGAATTTCGAAAATCCTTGAAATTTTCGAATTTATGTACAACTTTTAAAGTTTGAGCGCCGGTAATTGAGAGAAATACTAACACGGAACGAGGAACGAACTGTGATAGACTGAGACCCCCTTAAGGAGTTGTTGGTTTTAGATTTTTATCCCACCTGAAACAGGTAGAGTCCTCTCTCAGCTTGAGTCCCTTGGTTAGGATTTGAATAGGTTGGAACCTACTGGTACCTACTGATATTGATAAGGTTTCGAACGACTCATCATATCCTGGTTCATGGTGTACAGCAATGGCTGAGACTATACTAGTCTCTTTAGTCATGAACTACTTATTTATTTATTATGAAAGAAACGGGACAAGCCCAATTACAAAGTTTATAAGTGTAGTATTACAAATAAGAATGTAGCACAAAAATGAACAAACAAAACGTAGAGAAAAAGCCAGAAAAAAGTAGCACGCCTAGATACTGGATAGGTACATTCAAGTCAAAGAGTGGATGTGGTCAATGGCTGAGTTCTGAAGGAGGAGAGTGGTTAGGAGAGAATATACAGGGTGTCACCCTAACTCGAGGACCAAACTTCAAGGATCGATTCTACAACTAATTTGCAAACTTTTTTGTCTCCTGACATTTTTTTTTAAACGCTTTAAAATTATACTTTTTTCACTTTAAAGATTTTTTTCGTGTTTTCGACCTTGAGCCATTAAAACGGCCATAACTCCCTCAATTTACTAGATAAACTCAAATATGAGTATACCGTTGGAAAGAGCGTTAAATTTCCTATCAGTTCATTAGGACACAAAACCTTTTTGAGCCTTTCGTATAGGTGAATGAATTGGTCAAAGTCAGAAATTCAAAACTTTTTCGAAAATCACCATTTTTCAGGCTGACTCTTCTTATGTAATAAACAGCCGAATCGTCGGGCACTCAACGGAAAAAACTTGCCCAGAATCTCAGCTTTCCAACGGTGTATCATTTTTACCTTTAATTTTGAATACACTCCATAAAATTACGTTTTAAAGTGAAAAATAGGGATTTCTCGTTAGGGGTTTCTTTTAGGCTTGGCGGGCTGGCGAGCTATCTTCCATTCTTCCCTCACTCAATCAAAACTCGCGTTGCCTCCAACTCCCAAATACAAATTTGTATCTCAGTCAAATATGAACGTAACCAATCAGCAGATACTAGAGACAAATCATATCGGCCTCATAGAAGCCGAAATACTGGGTGTTGATCTTTAACCGGATTGTAATCAATTTTTCCCCTTTCGGAACCAAAATCTTTTGAATGGCTTTGAACTCTAATCTGTGAATCAAAAAGTTAGGTACGTGTGCTCACTTTATGAGTTTGGCGAAAGAGGAGAGTATTCTTGAGATTGTAGAAGTTTACCTTTCGATAATCTTCCCTTTGGGCAAAGGTAAGTAGGAACCTAAATCTTCTGATTTCCAACTCGAGTGCTCAATGACTGAACAAGTGCGATAAGAATGACTTCATGACCTACCTACTACTAAATCTCGGTCGTCAGACAGGACCAAAGGTAAGAAACTCAATGTTTTGGTTTCTAACTCTTTAGTTCACAATAACAGAATGTTGTTGTTGATGAAATGTGCACAGGACGAATCTTACACGATCATCATGAGTTCAAGACCTACTACTATTTTTCGGTCGTCAGATAGGCTCAGTCAGTCTCTTTCCATTAATAAACATGGAGTCATTTTCAGTTATCGAACTCGCAGATATGGTGTTCGTGTATGGTTTCTGTGACGGGAGGTTTCCCCACATGTGGAGGAAATTCTCGCTCGAGTTCGTCAGGACCCAAGGACAAGTACTCGCAGAATTTCGCAACAGGTTGGTATTACTTTTTTAAGCATAGGAAAATTTAGAGTTTTTTTTAGTGTTTTTTTTATTTAGTAGTTTTGAACTGAAAATGACTCCATGTTTATTAATGGAAAGAGACTGACTGAGCCTATCTGACGACCGAAAAATAGTAGTAGGTCTTGAACTCATGATGATCGTGTAAGATTCGTCCTGTGCGCATTTCATCAACAACAACATTCTGTTATTGTGAACTTAAGAGTTAGAAACCAAAACATTGAGTTTCTTACCTTTGGTCCTGTCTGACGACCGAGATTTAGTAGTAGGTAGGTCATGAACTCATTCTTATCGCACTTGTTCAGTCATTGAGCACTCGAGTTGGAAATCAGAAGATTTAGGTTCCTACTTACCTTTGCCCAGAGGGAAGATTATCGAAAGGTAAACTTCTACAATCTCAAAAATACTCTCCTTCTTTCGCCAAACTCATAAAGTGAGCACACGTACCTAACTTTTGGTTTATTATTTCCAATAATATTGGTTTATTATTTCCAATAATAAGCCTATGTGATCGTATCGCAAAAAAATTTTATAACCCCCCCTCAAACTTTGTCACTTTACGTTTCAAGGTGCGTAGAATCCAAATTTGCAATGTCCGTCCGCCGTTCGCCGTCCGGGCCATAAAAGGCCTTAGAATCGGTCTAAAAAACCCGTTCTTTCGCACATAGACTCCATTTGGGGTCTAGTTGGTCCTAACGTCGAACTATTCCGATCGCTCAATTCGTATAGAAGTTATGGGCAAATAACCAGCCAAAAAAGAGGTTTTTGCTTAGATATGCGTGGGGTGACATTTTCAAAGTATTTTTCTTCATGTTGGATGGTTGGTGGCTTTATAGACGATTATATAGAAAAATAATAAACCATTAAAATAATAAACCATAAAAATAATAAACGTACGACAAATCAGAAACACGAGTGTGAATCGCAAAAGAGGCCTAATCTCCGTTCAAATTAAAGCTGACCGAAATGCCATCGATGTTTTTCTTCATGGTGGATGGTTGGCGGCTTTATAGACGATTATATAGAAAAATAATAAACCATTGTGTAATAATTTGCAGCGTTTTTGATTCACAGATTAGAGTTCAAAGCCATTCAAAAGATTTTGGTTCCGAAAGGGGAAAAATTGATTACAATCCGGTTAAAGATCAACACCCAGTATTTCGGCTTCTATGAGGCCGATATGATTTGTCTCTAGTATCTGCTGATTGGTTACGTTCATATTTGACTGAGATACAAATTTGTATTTGGGAGTTGGAGGCAACGCGAGTTTTGATTGAGTGAGGGAAGAATGGAAGATAGCTCGCCAGCCCGCCAAGCCTAAAAGAAACCCCTAACGAGAAATCCCTATTTTTCACTTTAAAACGTAATTTTATGGAGTGTATTCAAAATTAAAGGTAAAAATGATACACCGTTGGAAAGCTGAGATTCTGGGCAAGTTTTTTCCGTTGAGTGCCCGACGATTCGGCTGTTTATTACATAAGAAGAGTCAGCCTGAAAAATGGTGATTTTCGAAAAAGTTTTGAATTTCTGACTTTGACCAATTCATTCACCTATACGAAAGGCTCAAAAAGGTTTTGTGTCCTAATGAACTGATAGGAAATTTAACGCTCTTTCCAACGGTATACTCTTATTTCAGTTTATCCAGTTAATTGAGGGAGTTATGGCCGTTTTAATGGCTCAAGGTCGAAAACACGAAAAAATCTTAAAAGTGAAAAAAGTATAATTTTAAAGCGTTTAAAAAAAATGTCATGAGACAAAAAAGTTTGCAAATTAGTTGTAGAATCGATCCTTGAAGTTTGGTCCTCGAGTTAGGGTGACACCCTGTATAATGGAAGGGGAAGTGGAGAGAAGGTTAACCTCCCGACGAATTCGACTAAAGGGACGAACTAGATTGAAACAAATCCGAATTATCTCATTATCTTATATTATTATTTAGTTGTAAGTGCGATCAGCATGATTTAATTATATTTTAATCTTTACTTCCTGATTTCAGATGATGCAGTTACCATGATTCCAAACCTCACTGTTCTCGAGCTTAGTGGCAACAAAATTCAATGTTTGAGCGGATTGAACTCGCTCAAGAAATTGGAGAAGCTAAGTTTAAAAAATAATGGAATTGCAACCTTCAGTAAATTGGGATTGGATAATCGCCTCTCAAAATTGACTTGGTTAAACCTTCATAACAATAATTTATCTTCAGTGAGAGGCATAGAATTGTTGAGAGAACTTAGGTTTTTAGATATTACTAATAATAAAATATCAGACTTCAAAGAGGTTGGTTTAATAAGTTCTCTCCCCCAAATAGCTACGTTGTTTTTTAGCGGAAATCCAATTTCTTTTGTGTGTGATTATCGTGTGAAAGTACTAGAACTGTTCAATGAGCGAGCGACATTCATTTCATTGGATCATGAACTCCCCAATCAAAGGGAAATGGACAAAATAGCTGTTCTTCAAGCCTTGCGAATGGTGAAAGAAGGAAGAGCGCCCATATGACCCTGACCTTAGTTCTCTTTGTCTTCGAGATTGCCAGGTACGTGTTTTGAGTTTAACCGTACATTTCAGTTATTGATAGTTGAAAATACACACTCGGTTCAATTGTGATGAACAAATTTGTTTGTCTGCTATGATGCCCCCCTAGGGGTCACTATAATGGTCCAGTTTCTTGAAAGATAGATATTGGAATCCGATTGAAATTGATGTCGTTTTGCTCTTTTTGTGTTTTAGGTCTTTCATTCAAATCAGTTCTCCAATGCTGTTACAACTGATTTTTTTACCTTCGACTTTGCCAGCTTGTCAACTCTTCCATCGCTTGGATGACCAATTGGAGCCGAGTCTTCTCCCCGAAAATCAAGTACCCACCTACCAATTATATTCATGACGTGAGTTTAAATAGCTTTAATGGAACATTGTGCAGTTCCTGTAAGATGACATGAAAACAAATTTGTCCTCAGATAGGACAAACTGAGAGTCTGTTTGTGTCTTTCGCTCTGTTCAAGTTCGTGAAAGATGACTAAGAATGTAGTGAGTATTTCTGAATATTCAAGCATACAATGAGCCCTCCGAGCAATTGTAAGTCATATTATTACCATGCCCGAGAAAATTCTGGGAGGATGTTGCTACTCCCAGCACCTACATGTTACACCCATAACGGCTCATAAGCGAGTGAGCTTGATGTGATTTTTGTTTCTTAGAAACCAACCTTCCGATTTCTGTTAGGAGCTCTAGGCCGGTTGTAAGTACGTTCTATGTATTCATAATTGTTTGAAAATGACACCAAAACATTTAAATCATTAGGACCTCATTGAACCCTGATTAGCTTTCTTATCTTATTTGAAATATCTCAGACATTAGAACTTTAAAAAAGGTGCGATAATTATCTGAGGTATCCATTGAGTGAAAGTGTTGGGGGGAAGGGGACTTCAAGCAGAAAAAAGTCGCCCAAAACGCAAAACTGTGAGACCACATACTTCTCCTTCGTTTTTAAGTGGTTTGAAGTCCAAAATAAAGAAATCTCATTGACACAAGGTACGGGTGTAAGTTAGAGCAGTATCTATGGGATCTATTTTTTGGGCAGTGAATCCCGAGATTGTAGTCGCTCTTGATCATCTTCCTGGACACGAATTCCGACACAACATCGTAATTTCTTGAAGTACAATGCAACTTATACTTTTTGTACAAAGCGCTCCAGGATTCGAATTCCTGAGGCAGGTACTTCTTCGTGGTCCGTCTCCTGCAGTAGTGCGATAACACAGCGGGGATATTTTACAATAATTCTCGACAATTTTAATAGGAGGTGTCTTGTTTTGGGGTACTGCCTTCCCACGGTTCTCAGGCTGCGCACTTCCCAGTGCTGAATTTTCTTCTGTGCAACGCAAGAACTTCGCTCCCATTTCCAAAGTCAACACAAAAAAGAAAGACACACTTCTTCCTTCAAATCGCCTTTAGGAAGGTATTATTGTCGAGTGTACTGTCTCTTGCTGTCACCCACCGTAGTAGTTCTCCCTTTCTCATTTTTTTAATGTGTTTTAAAATTAGGGTAGGCTAAAGGTTCCAGTTTCAGCATTTGATTTTCCTCCGGTTCTTCAGAACGTCCTAGCAATCCGAAAACTAGCTTGCATTGTAGATCAATATCCCCTATACCATCAGTAAAAAAGGGAATCAATTTCTAAATCAATAAAACGGTGAATTTTCCATTTCCCCAAAAAACCTCTTTGGAACCATTTGCCCCTCTATGTGGGGCAAATCGTTCCAATGGAAACTTTTGCCTCATTTGACATTTCAGAAAAGGCAAGGTACAGTAAATAACAACTTTCACCTCCTAACTTTTTTTATCTTAAAACTAATAATGAAAACATCTTTGTCAAGGTATAAATCACAGTTTCAGAGGCTTGAAGACATGTTGAAGTATGTTTCGAGAGACTTAGTGTAGAGCGTAGGTACTAAGACTTATCAGTCTCACAAATAGGAACTAATGAAAATTATTTCTTAGCTTATCGAAAAAAGTGTTTCTGAGAAACGAAATTAACAGTAATTTTCTCGACTTATCAATAAATTTGGCTATCACATTCTCCATTGAGAACCAATAGGAACCAACCGTTTTACGATAAGTTGTAATATGAAATCATTGAACAACATAAGGAACCAAAGAAATTACGATCACACAAAGAACACAACTCACTTTTTTGTTTTGGCACGTCTTAGTAAGGCTTAGTAAGGCACTTAAGGACTAGATTTAATAAATTGTTAAATTAGTGAGATCATCGCCTGGAAAAGTAAGCGTATTTATGAATCGGCCTGAAGTGCTTGTTACTGGCTTGGACAGCCTCGTGAATGTCATCTGGTGTGAGGAAGCCCTCTTCGGCTGTAATTGCGTACCTTTGGGTTTTTTCAATTCTTTTGTAAAATAATACGTTAAATCCGTCATCACAAACCTGGAGAATCTTGGAAACATATAGTCTCATGGACTGTTTGGTTTTGCCATGAACTTTTACCAAAGCAAAATCATCCACCTGCAACGTGTTAGATCCCTGGCTGTCTTCACCTGGTTCATCAACATCGACTGTATCATAAAAAAGTCCTTCTATGTCATCTAAGTCTGAGCTTGAATTGTGTACAGAATAGGACTCGCTGTCAGAGGAGGTGCACGTTGGCGATGGATGCCGTTTACGTTTCCCTGACTTAGTGCGCTTCTGTGTTGGGAACAATGCCTTTTTTACTCTCCTCTTTTTCTTTGACAATTTTTATTTTTCTTTCTCCTCTTTCTCGTTTCTCCAAACCTTCTTTGTGAGGTGTTGAAGTAAAATCGATTTCAAGCCACGACCTGACCTCTTCCTCTTAATTTTAATTTTAGGAATTGGAATTATGTCTTCAGGTGACGCAATGGCTGGTATCAAATCAGCGATGGGTGGATCTGAAGTTGTCTCACTCTGAGTAGGCGTGGAAAATGTCTCCCTCTGAGTAGAGATGGATTCATGGCGACTTGGAGAGTTTGGTTGAAGGTTCTCCAATTGATGTGGTTCAGTATTGTCTCCATCGAAACATGTCAACCGCTGAGCATCCTCATCTTCTTCTACTAAGTCTTCTTCTTCAGGTACTTGGTCTGTTACTTCGGACGGCAAAAAGTCGGCATCCGTGAACTGATTTCTATCAAAAGGATGAATTCCAGTGCTTCGAAAACCTCGAACTGCTGTTTGAACTGTTGCAGCTTTTTCAAAGACAGTTGTTACAAGTTCTGCGATTTCAAACACACTTATGGTTTGTCCTGGCTTTGAAAAAATCCAGCCATCTGCAGCAGAATCGTAGAAGGCTTTGAATGGGCGAAAAAAACATCTGTCCAATGGCTGGGTTTTATGGCTACTAAGCGGTGGTAGGCTAAGCAAATGAATGTTATTGGACTTTGCAAAATCAACAGCCATCAAACTTACATGAGAGACATGGTTATCAAGTATCAGAAGAACGGGGCTTTCACGAGAGGGATTTGTGTACTTTTTAAAGTGATTCAACCATTTCACGAAGGTTTCAATAGTCATGTACCCCTTGTTGGTTACACTCATGTCACAGCCATTTGGCCCACCTTTTATAAGCAGTCTGTTTTCACGCTTCCGTTTATAGATGAAGTATGGAGGTACATAGTGACCGATGGCGTTCATAGCACATGTCACTGTGACAGTCTGGCCCCGATCTGCAGATACTGATTTACCAACTTCCTTTTTACCAGTGGGAGCTATATACTTTGGAATTGTATTTGGGACTGTTTGTACTCCGGTTTCGTCCATGTTGTAGATTCGTTCTGGTTCAAATTTATATTTCTTTAAAGCTCCCTCCAGATTATCAAAGTACACGTTTAGTTGGCGGCGGTTAAATCCCATGGTCCGTGCAACACTGGTTTTCCTGGGGGTCCTCAACGATAGCTTGTGCCTCTTCATGAACGCTCGGGTAATAAAGTCCCTTCCAGCTAATTTCAATTCGTCAGAAAACGGAGATGGGATGTTATTCTTCTTAGCATACATGTACAGGAGATATCTGAGTGATTTTAAACGCAATCCAAAAAATCTGTTGTCCAACTCCACACATTGACGGTATATTTCTTTTTCTCGAGCAGAAGTAAAAACATGCCTGAAGCGCCCCAGCCTTGGTGTCCCTTTTCCGAATTTTAATCTTTGTCTTAGCGCTGTGTGTGAGAATCCAGCTGCCTTGGCTGCCTGGCGAATCGTTACCCCTTTCTTCATAAAATCAGAAGCTTGCTCATAAAGAGCCTGGGTGAATGGTTTCCTGTCAGTTTTCTTCTTGTAATTCCTGAAATGATTTTCCCAACTGTTAAGAGGTTTGGTACCCATTATACAAGTTAATATTGCCTACTCTTAACCCCTTCAGGTCTGAATTATTCCTTGTGAAGAAATTTTTTTTTGGCTTTTCCCTTTAATTCCTAGTTAGGCCTTGATGATCCATGCAAGATTTCATATACCTACCTTAATTAATAAATTAATTATGACGTGGGTTGTGGGCGACCCATTTGGACTGGAAGTAACCCAAATGTTGTATGCTCACCCAATGACATAAAAAATAAAAGCAGTGTATTCAAAGTACTTTTTATTGAAAATGTTACTCTTTAACAGATCAGATAATAATATAATATCTCAAATTGAAAATAATTTTTCATTACAGTACTTTTTGGAAAGAAAGAAACAGCCATCAATTTGTTTGGAACATCATCACTCCCTCGTTGTATAAAGGCACTTTTTGCACATTTCCCAAGTAGAAGTTACATGCTACTCATTCCAAATAGAACTACTTTCACTCGAATAAAAGGCCCTCAAAGCCAAAGAAAAACGTAATAAAAGGCACAGACACATTTTTGAGCAAGGTAGTTATTTTTTACATATTATGTCATTCAGTCTTGAATAAATACCTAAAAATGGTAAATGCTAATTAGCAAAAGAAAAAAGTAATAAAAGGCCTCTAAAGACACATTTTTGAGCAAGTTATAAATAATATCGCACGTTCACATCGAGATCACTTGAAGGTAACTAAAAAACAAGAAATGAATAGATAAAATTGCAGGCTTCTTGAATAACAGTGCCATTCAAACTTCAAAATGGAATTCGCTAAAACAATTTCTCTTAATATTTATACATAAATGCACGTTGCATTTCAAACAATATATATGCGATTTATTGAAACAGCCCACCTTCTTGCATCTAGTAGGCAAGGTTTTGTCGTCGTAATGTGCCAAATGATCGATGTGGTCGAAAACAACTTCTTCAACGGGGCGTTGCTCGGATCCAGGTTTATTCTTTTTAGAAGGGACCAATGGTTCTCCTGCCGAAGGTCGGCCTCTCTTGTTCTTGTTTTGTACTGATGAGCTAATGAGCTGATCAGCCAGACGCATTCTGAAGGCGAGAAGATCGTACTGCTGGTTTGGGGGAATGTCAGCCATACCTGCCATCTTTTTATACTCTTTCCAAGCACAAATGATTGCCAACTCAAAAGCATGGAAAATCATGCGGAGCGTCCATTTCCTTGATCTGATGAAAATTCTCTACAGTCCGATCATCTGATCTAACAAATCGACTCCTCCCATCGCATGATTGTATCTCTTTATTACCTCAGGGCGTTTTATGAGTACATATTGTTTTGCACTTTTATTCCATCTTTTTACCTCGTCCTCTTCCCCAATCCCAACGAAGTTGGAAGCCAACAAAACCGACTTATTGTCAACCCATTGCACAACCGTTACATCGCCAAAGCTGCAGGTAACCTCCTCACTTGTTCCTCTGGTACTTTTTAGAAATGTTTTTTCAGGGGTAAGAGTGTGCTGAAAAAATCTATTCACCCTGATGGTCCCACCAGCATTTATCTTCATCTTTTTCAGAATCCGCAGTAAATGATAACTCGAAAAGTAGTTGTCGTAATAAAGTTCGTGGTATTTTCCATCATTCACTCGTCTATTAGCCAGCGTATAAACCACAGATGCAGTCATGCCAAGTTCCTTCTTACCATCAAATTCAGTTGTCTCTCCCTGATACAGTATAAAATCGTAGGGGTAGCCAGATTTCCCGCAAAGACAGAAAATTTTGATGCCCCAGGGACATGGCTTTCCCTTTACGTACTGCAGCTGATTAAACTTCCCTCTGAAGGGCACCATCTGCTCATCAATTGAAAGCTGTTCCTCGAGAGGCATTTGGAGACATCTTTCTCTGATAGACTCAAATAGAGGCCTCACTTTGAAAAATCTATCACGCCGGGGGTTTGGAGCATCAGTGTCAATTACGTGCAAATTGGTTCTCAATTGAACAAATCTCTCGCGGGTCATGGTATCAGGAAATAACTTTACCCTCACAACACTGTCCCAGTACAAATGAATTCGTGGGTACTTTAGGTTCCCCATAATGACATGTATACCAACTAACTTTTTTATCTCATCAGCTGTTGATGGGGCAAATCGTTTTGTTCCTTGTCGCGTTGCATACAAGTTGGTCAAGTATGACGTTGTCTCAAAAAATGACTGTGGAACATACCTGAAGAACAAATCAAGTGGACTCAGATTTTCCTCTTCAAAACCATATTGAATTTCTTTGTGGGAAATGCGAGGGCAATCATTGCTATTTTGTATGCTTTGGTGGTTCCATTGAACAATAAATGTTTTCTTTCTGTTACCACGAGCAACAACTGTTTTCTTCATGGCCTCTACTTCAAAGAAATAGGTGGTGAGCATGTCACTGAAGGTTGTTTCTGTACCTGAAGTGGTTTCTGTGTCTGCTTGGTGGGATGAAATTGGAGTGACTTCATCAACTGAAGGTAGATGGAAAGAAGTTGATCATAGTCGAAGGTGGGCTCATCTCTTTCAGTTTGGTCCTTGCCAGCTTTGTCTCCTCCTACTCGAAGTCGTTGTGTGTCAGTGGCCACTGGAATTTCAATATCTTCTTCACCAATATCATCGTCATCATCTTCTAAATCAGAGAGCTCTGCCAACAAGCTTTGGATTAGGTCGACGTCAGCCTGGTTTTCAAAATCGAAGAATTGCCTCACTGCAATCAAAATCCAAGGAAAAATTCATTAAAATGGGGGTAAAACCGAAATAGGATAACAAATAAAGTTGTGGGTTGCCCATGACCCATAAGTAATGAGGCCATCAGAAGACTACGTCCAGTCCTGGTGGGTTGCGACCCATGACTTCACGAGGTGATGACGCTATCTCTATTGGATCCGATTCACCAAAAATGGTAGGCAATACTCCAAAATACTTCAATAATTCAAATTATAAATAAATTCATTGAATAATTCCATGAATAAGCTGTGAAAAATGATAATTCAAGAGGTGTCGTCCATGTTGCCTGTTGTCATCTGAATCAACACTAAAAATCGAGGTAACCATTGAATAACCTGACAACTTATTCTTCTTGGCTTCTTCCCATTGAGTGTCTGGGCTAGTACAGCTCAGGACACAGTTTTTCGATGAATCGTTGATGTCAGAAAGGAGGTTGAAGTTGTGGGTCGTGCATGACCCATCAGACCTCAGGGGGTTAAATGCAGAAGGGGTGCAAATTAATATTTTAAATGAAGTATAACGAAAAATTAAATTAAAATAATTTAAATGGTAAAAGTTAACAGATGGGGCAAAAGGTTCCACTAGAAAGCGAATGGAACCTTTTGCCCCTTGGTGTGTGGAAACTTTTACCCCATCAGACGGCACTAAAGGTTAGAAGTGAGTCCCACCATTCTTATCAAGTAATGAAAAATCCAATGGAAGGATTTGAAAGGCGACTTACCAAACAAAAACAGGAAAATACTTCTAATAAGATTCTTACTTCTGTCTTATGACTACAAGCAGTCGAAAATTGCGAAAAGTTGTATGAAAAGTGTGAAAAACAAACTTACCGCATTTTCTCCTCTGCAACAGGTTAGGACGCCATGAGGTTTGATAAGGCAACTGGTTGGTAGTAGACGTAAGCGCTGCCTATTGGACTTCCCCCAAAACTCTTCCCACTTTTTTTCAAATGCTGGTGGAAGCTTTTGCCCGGCGGAACCTTTTGCCCCCACCTACCCTAATTCTTTTTTTCGAACCGGAGGTAAGTTCTAAAAGTGGAAGTGCACTAGCTGTCTGTCACCATCAAGGAACTTGGAACTGCATCGTTTTTTGTATTTATCACCGCAACCAGGTTTAACCGTTCTAGCCGGAACTACCTTCCCCTTTCGTGTGGCATATTCTACTCCTTGGTCTCTGAATAACTTTCTCGATACTTTCTTAGGAGGAACTTTTGGCCGTCTTCTACCACTGACCCCCACACTATTCGAAGTTTCGTCATTGTCATATTTTTCGCCATTAACCAAAAAAGTATGACCAGCATTACCCGGAGCATTGTAAACATGAAGGCTGCAGCCTTGAGCCTTGACCAAGTAGTCAACCAAGTAGTCAAACTGAAATTGACAATACATACCTTATTTTCTACTTACCATCCATAAGCGAAATATCTACTCCTTCATCGGTTGAAACAGTTTTGTTCTAGGAGTTGAATGGAATATAGTTTATTTATACATACAACATGTAAACTACATGTAAACTAAGGGCTAAATATAATAAAACTTACAGATAAATATAAATAAATAAAGGTTTATACGGTAAATGGGGGGCACTGTTCATAACTTTTTTACTGGAACTTGAAAACTAGGGATATCTAGATTTTTGACTTCTTTACTAAGCTTGTTAAATAATTTGATTCCCACCAAATCAATATCGTAGCGCTGCACTGCGGCTAGGTTGTGCCTTGCAGTTTTCAGTTGCTGGCACTTCCTGGTGTCTTGATCATGTCCCTGGGGTTTTATGACATGGAAGGTTTTTTCGAACCTCTAAGTTTTCCATCCAAGGTCATCATCCCAAGCTTTTCAAACTGAGGCCTACATGAGTCGTTGGAGCTCGCACGTGACAAAATTCATATTGCTTGTTTCTGTTGTACAAATATGTCATGGGCAGACGGAGAGTTCCCGTTCTGTTCGGCCGTAATTCATGGCCGATTGGAAATAATAACGGAAAATTTTCCCGTTTGCTTAGGACCTAAATTAAGAAACTAGGCAATAGCCTATACTTATAATTTTTATTATATTTTCTTTAATTCTTTATTTAAATTTTCAAATATTTTCTTACATTGGTGGGTATATGGAGTGACCATATTGATGATTACGGGTGGAGTCAGTTTTTTAACGGTTTATTGCCTCAAAGGTACATGTTTCGGCGAAACTTCGTCGCCTTCATCAGCCTAAAATACATAATATAAGTTATTTATAGTTGAAATGAAATAAAAATAAAACTAGTATAATATAAATATAAATAAAATTCCCTAAAAGTCCCTCCATGATTGACAATGGACGATGTATTATAAATGCAACAGGTGATTTCCCCATAATTTTGTTCCAAGGTCAGTTGAAGTAAATACCTAAATAATGATAACATTGACGAAAACTGCTATGCAGTTTAGAATTAGATTATATATATATTATTATTATTATATATTATGTAATATTATGTAATTTTATTTATATTTATATTATACTAGTTTTATTTTTATTTCATTTTAACTATAAATAACTTACATTATGTATTTTAGGCTGATGAAGGCGACGAAGTTTCGCCAAAACATGTACCTTTGAGGCAATAAACCGTTAAAAAACAGACTCCACCCGTAATCATCAAATATTTTCTTTATTCAAACTTTAAATTCTCAGACATTTTCTTTATTTCTTTATTCAAACTTTAAATTTTCAGATATTTTCTTTATTCCTTTCTTACTATTACTAGGATCTCCGGTGAGGTGTAGAACGATTCGCTTTACCACAACGCGGTACCCGGTCGATGTGTAATTCTAAGATCGCTGGTGAGGGGTAGTACGATATGCCTTCGCGCTACTTCCAAGCCGTACCCGGTCGATGTGTATTCTAAGATCGCTGGTGAGGAGAAGACGATGTTACTTCGCGCTACTTCCAAGCCGTACCCAATTGATGTTTAATTCTAACTGGAGAGGTGACTGATTTTGTGTTTTACTTACAAAATGAGTAACATTTCCAGGAGTCGTCGGTTGCTGATGGTGATGATGATGGAAATTCGTAATCATTACGCGGGTGCACTTGTCAACTCCGATATGCCTTCGAATGTTAACAGAGTTAGGTCCTCACTTTAACCGTTGAAACGGAAATTCCCGGTCTAAAAAGTTCGAGAATTAGTGTGTCCTACCGAGTTGCCCAGTTACGATCGGGGTTTCACCGAAAGAGTTTTTAAAAACACTTCGCTTTATTTAGCACGAACTTTTTTTTTACGTGATTTATTATTGTAACTGAATATTAAATATAATCCATCTAGCAAAATTTTTTTGTTTTTAAGCGTTTTTATTTATTATAACAACTAGTTACAAACTGTATTGTTTACAAGTAACTATCTAGTTATTTATTTCTAATATATCACCGCAAAGACTGTTTGGCGAATGTTCACTAGCAGGCACCACACTAATTTTACACTACAACGTCAGCTTGCAAGGTCCAGGGTGTTTGGTCCTTTTCAGTCGCCGAATTTGTTGTGAATTGTCCAGTAGTTGTATGGCTTCTGGATTTGAGTGTACGAGAAGTCTTCTCGTAGCGTCTTGCTGTTGTTTTTATGACATCAGTGACGCTCTCCACTCCCAAGTCTCTGTGGAGGTCGTCATTTCTAATGTACCAAGGTGCGTTTACAATACTCCTGAGTACTTTATTTTGAAATTTCTGTATTATTTGCACGTTTGTTTTGGCAGTACAGCCCCATAGTTGAATGCCATAGGTCCAAATCGGCATCAGTACTGTTTTATATAACAGAACTTTGTTGTGGGAGTTGAGTTGGGAGTAACGTATGATTTAATAACGCCGTTTAGATACGCTACTCTCTAGCTTTTCCATTCGCGCCAGCAAGGCTTTATTTGTTGAATTCTGGTTTTCCATGAACTCCATTATTCTTCTAAGTGTATCTTCTATTTTCGGAGCCTTATTGGAGATTTCACTTTCCTGTCGCCCCCCGGTTACGGCGCTAGCATAAGACACCGATGGTCTTCTAGAGGGGATAGCCTTCATGTTACTAGGCTTGATTTTAACATGAGTATCCTTGTTCGGGTTCCTTGTTTGGTTTCTTATTTTCTGTAGCTCCTTTGCAATTTCACAGCCTCTGTAGTTGGCTGGGTGGAGTTTCCCACAATTAACACATTTTGGGGGCGTGTCTGAAGGTACCTCACACTTGCTGGAATCGTGTTTACCTGCACATTTAACGCAGCGTGGCTCTATTTCACAAAAGGATTTTGTGTGAAGATATCCTTGACATTTTTTGCACTGTGGTATTTGGTGCCCTGTTTTTCTGAGGGGTTCAATACGTACCACCAGATTAAGTATGGTTTTAATTTTGTAAATTTTGTCCAAATCTTCTGAGTTGTCGAATGCCAGCATGAATAAAGGAAGATCAAGCATAGTCGTGGTTTTACCTTCCTGATCCTGATTTTTCACTCTCTTTTTCAAGTTGACGGCGTCTAGGACTTTGAATCCTTGCGTTTCAAGATCACCCAGTATTTCCTCCGTCTGACAAGTTGGGTGTAGGCCTCTAGCTACCACTTTAATGGCGCGCGTGTTTTTGTTTTCGTAGCTGAACCAGTGCAAGTTTTTTTCTTTCAATTTTGATGATACAAGTCGGTAAGTATCGCCATCGGGAACATTTACCTTCCACTGATCACTGTTTAGAGCTGTGACCCTGCATTGTTTCTCAGTGGCCTCTTTAAGTGCGGCTGATAGCACTGAGTACTCCTTGATTCCAGTAACTGTTATCGGAGGAGGAGGATATAAACGTTTTTCCTTCCCCTTGCTAGGGTTTGGGGGTTTGCTACCCACCAATAGTGTAGTTTTGTTTGTTTCTGATGGAATTTGATTTGAGCGCTTTCTTTTAATTTTTTTACGGATCCATTCTGTCTCCTTAGCCAGGTCGTCCTCATCCGTCGCGTATTCATCTTTGTCGGTCGAAGGACCTTGATGTTTATTTTTATTTTTACTAGAACCAGCTTGCCTACCCACTCCTGAGTTTGCATTTGGAGAGTTGGAGAAAATTCTCTTCCTCTTTTGTATCTGGTGCCAGTTCGTTTCATTTTCAAGCATATCCTCATCCGTGAGGTAATCATTCTCACTATTGTTCCCTTGTTCTAGTAAATTAATTCTTTATTTCAAGGTAGTATTTTCCTCTACTGGTTCAATGACTTTAGTTTTCTCTTCTCTTACGACTTCATCGCATTCACGAAGTAGTCACAAAGATATATAATCACATTGTACAACTCACCGAGCGTTTTTTTGACGTTCTCGTCAGGAATCTGCCGAGTGGTCAGTTGATGTTGCGAAAGGTCTGCCTCCGTTCGCGAAACAATTTCGGCGATCGTCAGCTTTCTTCCGCCACTTTCCACGGACATAATGCCAATCGAGAAGAACCCGGTCGCACTCGCGTTATTATTTAATTTTTCTCAGAGCGATGTTTCCTCGACGGAGGTTCGAACGGAACTGATCTAGCAAAATGACATATACTTGTTTTACTCCTTGAGAGCCTGTTTACAGTAAAACGCAGTCCCTTCTCATAACAGTATCTTCAACACTGAGCTATAATTGCACTTTAACGGTACTAAGTCCAGTGGTTTTTTTCACTTGAGTCGCCGGAGTTCATCTTCGTTGTCCAAAACGTAGAGCATTTCCAGGTTCTCATGATTGTGGAGGCGTTGTTCGTGCCTCCTCGAGTACCTTGCGACCATTTCGTGGACTGTTTCCATCCTCAAGTCTCGATGAATATCATCGTTCCTCATGTACCAAGGTGCACGCACTATACTTCTCAGTATTTTATTTTGGGAGGTTTGGATTTTGTTAATTTTTGATTTTTTTGGCACAGCCCCATAACTGAATTCCATAGGTCCAGATAAGGCGAAGGATCTGCTTATAAATAAGCAGTTTATTGTGGAGGGAGAGACGAGAATTCCTTCCCATCAACCAATACATCTTTCTGAATTTGATTTTAATTTCCTCTTTTTTCTTTTCAGTCATCTTGCTTCAAGTTATGTCTCGGGGGTCAGTAAATTGCTCCTATTCCGAAACATTTGTTTTTGAGTTGCACGTTGACCGAGGTTACTTTCATTCTTTCCTCCTCAATTTTCAGTTCTTCGTGATGCACGACGTTTTCATTAATTATAATTCCTAAGCCTCCTCTAGCTTTATTGCCAGGGTGAATTGTGTGGTAACGTACCCTTTTATTTTAACGTAAGAAGAACGAGTGAAATGAGTTTCAGAGACGAGAAGAATGTCTATCTTGTTGGAATGGAGAAATACTTCCACTTCTTTTATGTGATTCAGTAAACCATTTGCGTTCCATGTTGCTATTCTTAACAACATGGCATGCCGGGTTTGGAATAGTTTTCGTAAGTGTGACTACAACTTTTTGCCCTATCCCCAAATGAGCATTTTCCCACTCAGTGAAGTTTTGTTGTAAAAACGTTTTATCACCAGCGTAAGGCAAAAAGTCATAAATCATTCCACTCACCCCAGCTCGCACAAATAACTTATATCCCCATTTGCTTGGTTTTTTAGGATTATACTGCCTTAGTCCACCCGATTTTCTGCCCTTGAAGATCTTTGTTCTTGTTCTATGGCGATGCAATTTTCTCTGACATGGTCTAGGATTGGTCGAACCTTGAAATAGCGGTCGTTTGGGTCAATTTCTGTGTTATCCGCAAAATGTAGGTTTGACCTCACAGAAAAATATCTTTTGCGTGACATGGTACTGGCTATACAGTCTACTCTGATTTTTGGGTTCCAATAGTTCCGTCTGGCCCCCAAGTTGAAAATGCCCATCATCATCTCCATCCCAACAAATGTAGTAATTTCTTGTATATCTACAAGAAGTTCTTGTATATCTACAATGGATACATCCATTTCCTCCATTCTTCTGTGTGCTATACAAATTTGTTTGGCTAGCAATCAATTCTATCAATCCTTTTTTGACAAAATAACCAAAATAATCCACAGGGGTCAAATCGTGGTCATAAATCTCTTGGAATTCTTGATATGGAATGCTAACACATTTTTTGAACGGTTCCCTCTTCCAAGTAAAGTTCATCCTCTCCTGCGTACGTTTTTTGGTAATTACTGGAGAAACTAAGGTTTTGTTCACCTGGATTCTTCTGGATGATCTCCGAGATGTATCCATGGGAGACTGAACTGTGGGTGATATTTTGGGTGTCAACGACGGGAAGTCCTCTAGTAGAGGAAAAGCGAGTACTTCATCTTCTACATCCATTAGCTCTGTAAAATAACATGAGGTAAATAATGCCTTAGCAAAAAGAAGCTAAACGATTTTGAAAGTTGCGTAGTAAGAAGTCACCAGAAATAAAAAAGTTGTTTCGAGTTGTTTCAGGTTGGCTCTAAGAATAGGTAGCTAAGTAGGTAGTTACAACCAACCTTGTAAATTATTCCATTCCGAATCATCATCTGGTATTGGTAAGTTGTCATTTTCCGGAACATTCTCTCCAATGTTGAGGATAATATATTCATCATCATCATCTTATGACTCATCTTCGTCTTCAGACTCATTCCTGGGTGTCGCAGCAAGATCCAAGTCAATCAGTTTTTGTGTTCTGGGCAAGAACCTTCTTTTATACATCTGAAAAAAGTTATTGGGTACCGTAAATATTGGTTTTATTGTACATTAGCAAGCCATCACAACTAAAAACGGGATTGGGCATAGCTTCCCGTGATAAGACATATGTTCCTCAAAAGGAACAACTATCAAATGTGGGGGTATGACATCTGTTCCTTATAAGGAACATACTTTTTCACAGAGTCCTTATGATGCAAAAAATGTAATTTCTAGCAGTGATAATGGATGATTTCAATAAAGTAACTTACCTTTGAGCAGAAAAACGTGAGAAAATCCAAGTTGTGGCGGATTTCAAAACATAAGAAACAAAATAGTGGATCGAATTGCCGTGATGATCCAAACGTGCGTGGAGGTTCACTTTCAAAACGCGTTATCTGTTCCGCTAACGTTAGCGTCACTTCAAAAATTATGGAGATGGGTCGTATACCTTCTCAATAGAAGGTGGTGCGAATTTGGTAGACATAGTTGTTGCGGAAGTATCGGAAAAAATTCGTTGAAGGAGGTGTTCCTTATAAGGAACAGATCATCTAAAAGGGTTAATGTTGGATCCATCATATTATTCCGTAGTTTGTTAGAATTTTTTCTAGTTTGGCTATTCTCTCAAATAGCAGCTTATTAGTATGATTTTGTTCGTTTAATCTCTCTAGTATTTTTCCGAACATTTTTTCAGTGCTCGACACGTTCACCTCTTTTTTTGCAACTACGTTAGCATATGAAGCGTTGGAGGTGGAAGCACCTGTTATTGCTGTAGTAAGCGATTTTCGCCTGCTACCACTTCTTTCGGTGGAAGTATTTTGTCTTCTGAGTTCTTTCACTTGGGGTTTGGTGGCATTGTTCCTCATTCTTTGTAGCTCTTTAGCTACTTCGCAGCCGCGATAATTTGCTGGGTGATTTCCTTTACAATTAACGCATTTCGGAGTTTCAGCCTTGTCTAGAGGACATTCGGCTGTAATGTGTGGCCCAGCACATTTCACACATGCTGGTTCTTTTCCACAGTAGGATTGTGTATGAAGATAGCTTTCGCATTTTTTGCATTGAGGGATAAGTTTAGATGCGTTCTTTAAAGGTTCAATCTTCACAACTATGTTGAGGATAGCCTTTATGTTATGTATATTGTTAATATTGTACAGAAATCAGTTTGAATAGCAGAAGGCACTATATTTCCAACAAATTAACAACCTAACTTTTTTTTTTTGTTTGTATGCGCAAGTAGGTACCAGCTATAAGAGGTCCCCAAGCCTGGGAGGTCTTAGGTGCTAAAATCTTATTATATGGTGAAAAGTATAAGGGTATAATGAAATACTCTTCTTCTTTCCAAGTCGATGCATTTCGAGCGGTGGTCTCCACTCTTCATCAGGATATGTATTAGAAAGAGATACAAGGCGGGGTGGTTCGTTCTTAAGATATAGTGGGTACTGCAAAAAACAAATAGTTTTCTGGGGTCAAGGATAGGCAATATTACGAGTATAGTCGTAGGGGACTTAGTAGGAAACCAGATTATTCTTATATGGCAAATGGCTTACTATGGTGAGAACATACCTTAAGTTGCAAATCAATGTTGCATACACAGGTGCTGATCGCAGGCAGTGAAACAAATTGTAGGTACAATGGTGGGTAAGTGCAGGCAGCATACCAAAAAATTCGGACAGAAGGGATTACCCTTGGAGAAACTGCGAAAGATACAGATAGGTTTTTAGATTTAGGGTGATGTCAGGGTTGTGGGTATTTATCATTGTGTATATGCACTAATAACATGGTATATAATGCTTATAAGAGTAAGAAGGACAAATGTGGAAAACATAACTTAGCATAAGTTAGAAGGTAGTGGTAAAAGGGGAAAAGTACCTTCTGGTTAATTTGCCGCTGCAAAATTTTTTGACTGGCGTTATTAATACAATTATATAAGTGATATGGTATTGACAGGCTCTCATTTCAAGGATAAAAGTAGGCATCTTCAGTTGGCATCCATTTCCAGGGCTAACATGAAACAAGAAAAGGGAACAAAAGGGGGTAGAAAATAAGTTGTGAAAAACTAAATGAAATCTGGACATGTACAATTTACTGATTGGAAGGGAGGGGGGGGGGGTATTTCAAACTTATTCTGTCAACTTACCATGGGATGGTATTTTGTGGATTTCAAAAGTTTTTTCCCGAACGAAGCAGAGGTTTCCTGAGTATCCTCACTGCCTATTGTTGTTCGTAATTCTTCGATTGAGATGAAATAATCATGCGAAATTCAATAAAGGTTATAGTGGTGGGGGCTGGTCATCCCGTGGGAGCCAGCGACCACACCTATTTGCGAGATGTAAAATTCTCGATCTCCACTGGATTCAAAAGAACAAACGAATATATGCGTTAAATTTTGAAAAGCTGATGTGGAAATGCACAATATGAATCGCGTTTTTTTTGGAAGAGAAGATTTTTCAATACAGGATGCTAAGACGAAAAAGATGACTTGAAAGAAAATGGCGAAGGCTATTGAAAAACAGGTGCCTTCTGGATTTGGAAGTGCCAAACTGAGATTCACATATTTTATTTTGTGAGTTCTTATATTTATGTTTTCTTTTCACCATATAATAAGATTTTAGCACCTAAGACCTCCCAGGCTTAGGGACCTCTTATAGCTGGTACCTACTTGCACATACAAATATTATACTTACCTAGCTTTTAAAAATATCATTTTGAATAACTTATTTTTAACACATCAAATCTCAAATTCAAAATAGTACAACCAGTTTTTCAGACAATGTAACTATCAACAACTTCTAATAATCATCAAGTGACCAGGTCGTCACAATATCATCATTTTTGTCAAATGTTAGCATGACGAGAGGAAGAGGTTCTTGAAAGGTTTCAAATGAGTACACCTCTCTCGTTTTTCTTCTTAATTTTCTTTAGTGGCACGAACTTTAAGCGGAAAAAAAACGGAACAGGCGTAAGGACGAGCAGCAAGACGAGTCTGACTTGCGTTGGTCAGGGGAGTCCCCTATATAGGTTCTTGCTGCTGCGTAAGGGATCATCAAGGGAGTCAGCGTTTATGTTGACGTAACATATATGAATATAAATATTATATTTTACTTCTGATTATAGAATTTCAAACTCTTAGTTAATGACTTTCTTTTCTCTATTTTCTGAGGTTTTCCTTCCTCTTATGTAGGAAGTAAGCAGTGAGAGCATTGCAGCAAAAGATTAATGCATATTTACTACGAGTACAACCACCAAATGTTTCCTTTAGCATTAAATAATTCACCAACCAGTCAAGTTACATAATAAGCATTTTTCCTATAATAAATACCCCTAAGAAACTCGATGTAGTATCACCTACGAATGTAAAGTAGGTATCCTAATAGTCTTGTGTAACTTTTCTCAAAGAACCCTTTAATTTGAGTCTCTGTAAAAAGGTTCATGTTATCCCCGAGTTTGATTGTGACTTTTTCTCCTGCTAATCTTCTTATCACAGTTTCATCTAACGACTCCTTTTCTCCAGAGAACATCATTTGGTGTTGTAGAGCTTCGACTTCAGCTAAACTATATATTCCAGCCACAACTAAACCATGTGTACGACCAGGTTCTATTCGGATTTGGGATAAGAACCATCGGAGATTTATCAACATGAGGGGTAGGATAAAGAGAGAACCATTCTTCATTGGTCAGTTTGTAGATAACAGGTACTAGATGAATCTAGTACTTCCTGTATCTATTAGTACCCTTAATCTAGTTTTCTCGGAATTCGTGCCTGGGTATTCATACTTTTTTGGGGGTTCTTCCTTGTTCGAATAATTTTTGTACCTATCTCCAGGATGAGTTATTTGTTGGGTTTTTTCTCCCGGTTTCCATGTTGAACTACCGGTCGGTTTCGGTGAAAAATTACCTTAACGGTTCGGATTATAGCTTTGCTTTTGCGGGGACAGATGAAGTTTCTTCATCGGGGAATTTAATTGATTGTCCGTCGTGGGTATTTATATATATTTTGGTTGTGGCTACCTCTAGCTCTATAAGATGGTAGGTACTGGAAGTCGTTGATAAATATGCTCGTAGCACTGCTCATGGAAGTCGCATTTTTCATTCGCATGAGCGATCCTAAAGGCTCATTTTAAAGCCTTTGAGTAGGCACCTTAGTCCGAATGTTCTAACAAAAGGTACCAAAATAAAGGGGTCCCTTCGTCGGGATTCATCTCTTCTCTACATTTCAGATAAGAGACGGCATGACCCAATTGCTAGTTTAGCCTCTCGTTATATTGGAATCCGTCTTCACTGTTTCTCTGTCTCATCTGAGCGATTTCTTGAAAGATAGTATAGACGTCCCTTGTATTGCTAAAGTTGTCTAACAGGGCTGCTTGTAACGCAGCCCAAGTGGTTATTGATAGGGTGCCTATAATTTCTGCGGCTGGTCCCTTAACCTCAGATACAATTTATACTCTGAAGGAGATAATGATTCATAAAATCCTCTTCATCAGCAGTACGAAATTTAGTGTTTAAACTTTCACTTAGACTGATGAACCTCACTGCTAAGTCCATTAAAATCTGGCACCATGGCCAGACACTCTTTTTTAAAATCACCCATGGTAGGTTCGGCTGTGATACTTAAATCGGCGTATAAAAAATGTAGATCTTCAATATCGAATTCAAATTGTTGATCAATTACATCAGCCAGCTCTGCATAGTCCTGATTAGAAAAGTCCACTCTGTTTCTTGTTGACTGCTCTTGGAGATCCTCTTCTTCGTCCGTGGCTACCTCGATGGGTCAGGTCCGGTTTGGAGGTGAGGTGGGTTGTAGGTAGACTCAATTTCGTTGAGAGCGCTAAGCGACGATCCTGTTCGGAAAGGTGGTTAACCAGTGACATCCCGGGTATGCACGTACCTGATTCGTCTTGTGCACAACAGATTCGCACGAAAGCGGATCTCAAGAAGCACTTTAAATATCGCGCTTCTGCGTGTTGTGCGGCCATAGCACGCGCCAAAGGCCGTTGAGCGACAGACTTTAATCTTCTCCAGAATTCTCTGAAGTATGGTACAGTACCAGCAAGGGAGATTGAGCATCCTCCTGGATATGGGCCCATTATGGGTCTCCAAATTACAGTTGACGGAGTTAGAGCTGACTCCAACTTCTGGCGAATTGACGCGGATTGCGTTTTATTGTTATGCGTTTTATAGTACCGAGTGGTACGGAGTTACACAAGAGAGTAATGGGCGAGTTTCTATCTTGCGGATATGGCAAATCCCACGTTAGGAGTCCTTGGAGTCCTGGCGGCGATGTGATGATTCTGCAGTATATTGCTCTCATGAGTTGTATCGGTTCCAATTGGTCTGCTGAGTGTTCACATACATGGTTTCGAAGGTTGAGTTGTTTCTTTTGGTTAAGCCGTTCGTTTGAGGGTGAAAGGCTGTGGAACACCGCTGCTCTATACCCATACCTATCATCAACTGTTTCATTGAGTCGGCTCTAAAGTTGGATCCTCGGTCATTTAGGATTCCACGGGGACACCCATTAACGGAGAACACTCAGTCAATTAGACAATTGGCTACTGTGGCTGCAGTCTGGTTTGGTAGTGCTTCCACAATACTATATCGACTGCAGAAATCAGTTACGCAGAGTAGTACCATGTACCCTTAATCTGTGCGTCTGAACGGTCCTAAGGTCCTAAGATATTCATACTGTAGTGTGGTAAACCCACACTTGATCACATGTTATCGTTGAAATTGTATTGTTGACTGTTAAAAATCTTGTTGTTGTGTTTTGGTATTAAAAAGAGTGTTAAGTTGCTCTACAAGTTGTTGGTGTTATTGTCTGTGTCTACTGTGATTTATTACATTTGCGTATGGGTAGGCTGGAGTGTCTGGGTCCAAGCCTAGTCGCAAAGTGAGCGCTTCAGTGACAGTTGAACTCTCAATGCAATGGACACTATAGAACTGGGAAACTTCAAGTGGATGATTGAATTCCTCAATTCCAACGCTCTGACTAGCAGAACCTGCGCCAGTTGTGATATCGAAATCACTGATAGACAAGCCTTGTGCAGCAACGGACGTATTGATATCAACGAATACGTCCCAATCACTTTGGTCGAACGTAGTCCAAGCATTGGTGTTAGCTCTCCTTCCTGCTTGGGTCAAAGTAAAATATGGAAGGAAGCGTTCCATACGCCGCATATAAGCTAAATGTCCCGTTGTGGTGGGGATGGCGTCTGCGGGTGTTCCCGCTGGAACTGGCTCGGTGTCGACAGGTGTGACTGTAGAATACATAGCTGGCAGGCTAGTTACGAGATCTATCTGAGGATCTAGAAGGTTGGAGATATCCTGGCCCTGTTACACAGTGTAGAGTGGTACGATCGTTTGATCATCCATCTTGAAGTAGCCGATTTGGCTATACGGGAAAGCTTTTGCTTTCGGGATGGTTCTATTGAACGTGCGCGCTAAGCGACGTTGGTCTGCTGAGTGTTCACATACATGGTTTCGAAGGTTGAGTTGTTTCTTTCGGTTAAGCCGTTCGTTTGAGGGTGAAAGGCTGTGGAACACCGCTGCTCTATACCCATACCTATCATCAACTGTTTCATTGAGTCGGCTCTAAAGTTGGATCCTCGGTCATTTAGGATTCCACGGGGACACCCATTAACGGAGAACACTCAGTCAATTAGACAATTGGCTACTGTGGCTGCAGTCTGGTTTGGTAGTGCTTCCACAATACTATATCGACTGCAGAAATCAGTTACGCAGAGTAGTACCATGTACCCTTAATCTGTGCGTCTGAACGGTCCTAAGGTCCTAAGATATTGATACTGTAGTGTGGTAAACCCACACTTGATCACATGTTATGTTGGAATTGTATTGTTGACTGTTAAAAATCTTGTTGTTGTGTTTTGGTATTAAAAAGAGTGTTAAGTTGCTCTACAAGTTGTTGGTGTTATTGTCTGTGTCTACTGCGATTTATTACATTTGCGTTTGGGTAGGCTGGAGTGTCTGGGTCCAAGCCTAGTCGCAAAGTGAGAGCTTCAGTGACAGTTGAACTCTCAATGCAATGGACACTATAGAACTGGGAAACTTCAAGTGGATGATTGAATTCCTCAATTCCAACGCTCTGACTAGCAGAACCTGCGCCAGTTGTGATATCGAAATCACTGATAGACAAGCCTTGTGCAGCAACGGACGTATTGATATCAACGAATACATCCCAATCACTTTGGTCGAACGTAGTCCAAGCATTGGTGTTAGCTCTCCTTCCTGCTTGGGTCAAAGTAAAATATGGAAGGAAGCGTTCCATACGCCACATAAGCTAAATGTCCCGTTGTGGTGGGGATGGCGTCTGCGGGTGTTCCCGCTGGAACTGGCTCGGTGTCGACAGGTGTGACTGTAAAATGCATAGCTGGCAGGCTAGTTACGAGATCTATCTGAGGATCTAGAAGGTTGGAGATATCCTGGCCCTGTTACACAGTGTAGAGTGGTACGATCGTTTGATCATCCATCTTGAAGTAGCCGATTTGGCTATACGTGAAAGCTTTTGCTTTCGGGATGGTTCTATTGAACGTGCGCGCTAAGCGACGATCCTGTTCGGAAAGGTGGTTAACCAGTGACATCCCGGGTATGCACGTACCTGATTCGTCTTGTGCTCAACATATTCGCATGAAAGCGGATCTCAAGAAGCACTTTAAATATCGCGCTTCTGCGTGTTGTTCGGCCATAGCAAGCGCCAAAGGCCGTTGAGCGACAGACTTTAATCTTCTCCAGAATTCTCTGAAGTATGGTACAGTACCAGCAAGGGAGATTGAGCATCCTCCTGGATATGGGCCCATTATGGGTCTCCAAATTACAGTTGACGGAGTTAGAGCTGACTCCAACTTCTGGCGAATTGACGCGGATTGCGTTTTATTGTTATGCGTTTTATAGTACCGAGTGGTACAGAGTTACACAAGAGAGTAATGGGCGAGTTTCTATCTTGCGGATATGGCAAATCCCACGTTAGGAGTCCTTGGAGTCCTGGCGGCGATGTGATGATTCTGCAGTATATTGCTCTCATGAGTTGTATCGGTTCCAATTGGTCTGCTGAGTGTTCACATACATGGTTTCGAAGGTTGAGCTGTTTCTTTCGGTTAATCCGTTCGTTTGAGGGTGAAAGGCTGTGGAACACCACTGCTCTATACCCATACCTATCATCAACTGTTTCATTGAGTCGGCTCTAAAGTTGGATCCTCGGTCATTTAGGATTCCACGGGGACACCCATTAACGGAGAACACTCAGTCAATTAGACAATTGGCTACTGTGGCTGCAGTCTGGTTTGGTAGTGCTTCCACAATACTATATCGACTGCAGAAATCAGTTACGCAGAGTAGTACCATGTACCCTTAATCTGTGCGTCTGAACGGTCCTAAGGTCCTAAGATATTCATACTGTAGTGTGGTAAACCCACACTTGATCACATGTTATCGTTGAAATTGTATTGTTGACTGTTAAAAATCTTGTTGTTGTGTTTTGGTATTAAAAAGAGTGTTAAGTTCCTCTACAAGTTGTTGGTGTTATTGTCTGTGTCTACTGTGATTTATTACATTTGCGTATGGGTAGGCTGGAGTGTCTGGGTCCAAGCCTAGTCGCAAAGTGAGAGCTTCAGTGACAGTTGAACTCTCAATGCAATGGACACTATAGAACTGGGAAACTTCAAGTGGATGATTGAATTCCTCAATTCTAACGCTCTGACTAGCAGAGCCTGCGCCAGTTGTGATATCGAAATCACTGATAGACAAGCCTTGTGCAGCAACGGATGTGTTGATATCAACGAATACGTCCCAATCACTTTGGTCGAACGTAGTCCAAGCATTGGTGTTAGCTCTCCTTCCTGCTTGGGTCAAAGTAAAATATGGAAGGAAGCGTTCCATACGCCGCATATAAGCTAAATGTCCCGTTGTGGTGGGGATGGCGTCTGCGGGTGTTCCCGCTGGAACTGGCTCGGTGTCGACAGGTGTGACTGTAGAATACATAGCTGGCAGGCTAGTTACGAGATCTATCTGAGGATCTAGAAGGTTGGAGATATCCTGGCCCTGTTACACAGTGTAGAGTGGTACGATCGTTTGATCATCCATCTTGAAGTAGCCGATTTGGCTATACGGGAAAGCTTTTGCTTTCGGGATGGTTCTATTGAACGTGCGCGCTAAGCGACGATCTTGTTCGGAAAGGTGGTTAACCAGTGACATCCCGGGTATGCACGTACCTGATTCGTCTTGTGCTCAACATATTCGCATGAAAGCGGATCTCAAGAAGCACTTTAAATATCGCGCTTCTGCGTGTTGTGCGGCCATAGCAAGCGCCAAAGGCCGTTGAGCGACAGACTTTAATCTTCTCCAGAATTCTCTGAAGTATGGTACAGTACCAGCAAGGGAGATTGAGCATCCTCCTGGATATGGGCCCATTAAGGGTCTCCAAATTACAGTTGATGGAGTTAGAGCTGACTCCAACTTCTGGGGAATTGACGCGGATTGCGTTTTATTGTTATGCGTTTTATAGTACCGAGTGGTACAGAGTTACACAAGAGAGTAATGGGCGAGTTTCTATCTTGCGGATATGGCAAATCCCACGTTAGGAGTCCTTGGAGTCCTGGCGGCGATGTGATGATTCTGCAGTATATTGCTCTCATGAGTTGTATCGGTTCCAATTGGTCTGCTGAGTGTTCACATACATGGTTTCGAAGGTTGAGTTGTTTCTTTCGGTTAAGCCGTTCGTTTGAGGGTGAAAGGCTGTGGAACACCGCTGCTCTATACCCATACCTATCATCAACTGTTTCATTGAGTGGGCTCTAAAGTTGGATCCTCGGTCATTTAGGATTCCACGGGGACACCCATTAACGGAGAACACTCAGTCAATTAGACAATTGGCTACTGTGGCTGCAGTCTGGTTTGGTAGTGCTTCCACAATACTATATCGACTGCAGAAATCAGTTACGCAGAGTAGTACCATGTACCCTTAATCTGTGTGTCTGAACGGTCCTAAGGTCCTAAGATATTCATACTGTAGTGTGGTAAACCCACACTTGATCACATGTTATGTTGGAATTGTATTGTTGACTGTTAAAAATCTTGTTGTTGTGTTTTGGTATTAAAAAGAGTGTTAAGTTGCTCTACAAGTTGTTGGTGTTATTGTCTGTGTCTACTGCGATTTATTACATTTGTGTATGGGTAGGCTGGAGTGTCTGGGTCCAAGCCTAGTCGCAAAGTGAGAGCTTCAGTGACAGTTGAACTCTCAATGCAATGGACACTATAGAACTGGGAAACTTCAAGTGGATGATTGAATTCCTCAATTCCAACGCTCTGACTAGCAGAACCTGCGCCAGTTGTGATATCGAAATCACTGATAGACAAGCCTTGTGCAGCAACGGACGTATTGATATCAACGAATACATCCCAATCACTTTGGTCGAACGTAGTCCAAGCATTGGTGTTAGCTCTCCTTCCTGCTTGGGTCAAAGTAAAATATGGAAGGAAGCGTTCCATACGCCGCATATAAGCTAAATGTCCCGTTGTGGTGGGGATGGCGTCTGCGGGTGTTCCCGCTGGAACTGGCTCGGTGTCGACAGGTGTGACTGTAGAATACTTAGCTGGCAGGCTAGTTACGAGATCTATCTGAGGATCTAGAAGGTTGGAGATATCCTGGCCCTGTTACACAGTGTAGAGTGGTACGATCGTTTGATCATCCATCTTGAAGTAGCCGATTTGGCTATACGGGAAAGCTTTTGCTTTCGGGATGGTTCTATTGAACGTGCGCGCTAAGCGACGATCCTGTTCGGAAAGGTGGTTAACCAGTGACATCCCGGGTATGCACGTACCTGATTCGTCTTGTGCTCAACATATTCGCATGAAAGCGGATCTCAAGAAGCACTTTAAATATCGCGCTTCTGCGTGTTGTTCGGCCATAGCAAGCGCCAAAGGCCGTTGAGCGACAGACTTTAATCTTCTCCAGAATTCTCTGAAGTATGGTACAGTACCAGCAAGGGAGATTGAGCATCCTCCTGGATATGGGCCCATTAAGGGTCTCCAAATTACAGTTGATGGAGTTAGAGCTGACTCCAACTTCTGGGGAATTGACGCGGATTGCGTTTTATTGTTATGCGTTTTATAGTACCGAGTGGTACAGAGTTACACAAGAGAGTAATGGGCGAGTTTCTATCTTGCGGATATGGCAAATCCCACGTTAGGAGTCCTTGGAGTCCTGGCGGCGATGTGATGATTCTGCAGTATATTGCTCTCATGAGTTGTATCGGTTCCAATTGGTCTGCTGAGTGTTCACATACATGGTTTCGAAGGTTGAGTTGTTTCTTTCGGTTAAGCCGTTCGTTTGAGGGTGAAAGGCTGTGGAACACCGCTGCTCTATACCCATACCTATCATCAACTGTTTCATTGAGTCGGCTCTAAAGTTGGATCCTCGGTCATTTAGGATTCCACGGGGACACCCATTAACGGAGAACACTCAGTCAATTAGACAATTGGCTACTGTGGCTGCAGTCTGGTTTGGTAGTGCTTCCACAATACTATATCGACTGCAGAAATCAGTTACGCAGAGTAGTACCATGTACCCTTAATCTGTGCGTCTGAACGGTCCTAAGGTCCTAAGATATTCATACTGTAGTGTGGTAAACCCACACTTGATCACATGTTATGTTGGAATTGTATTGTTGACTGTTAAAAATCTTGTTGTTGTGTTTTGGTATTAAATAGAGTGTTAAGTTGCTCTACAAGTTGTTGGTGTTATTGTCTGTGTCTACTGCGATTTATTACATTTGTGTATGGGTAGGCTGGAGTGTCTGGGTCCAAGCCTAGTCGCAAAGTGAGAGCTTCAGTGACAGTTGAACTCTCAATGCAATGGACACTATAGAACTGGGAAACTTCAAGTGGATGATTGAATTCCTCAATTCCAACGCTCTGACTAGCAGAACCTGCGCCAGTTGTGATATCGAAATCACTGATAGACAAGCCTTGTGCAGCAACGGACGTATTGATATCAACGAATACATCCCAATCACTTTGGTCGAACGTAGTCCAAGCATTGGTGTTAGCTCTCCTTCCTGCTTGGGTCAAAGTAAAATATGGAAGGAAGCGTTCCATACGCCGCATATAAGCTAAATGTCCCGTTGTGGTGGGGATGGCGTCTGCGGGTGTTCCCGCTGGAACTGGCTCGGTGTCGACAGGTGTGACTGTAGAATACATAGCTGGCAGGCTAGTTACGAGATCTATCTGAGGATCTAGAAGGTTTGAGATATCCTGGCCCTGTTACACAGTGTAGAGTGGTACGATCGTTTGATCATCCATCTTGAAGTAGCCGATTTGGCTATACGGGAAAGCTTTTGCTTTCGGGATGGTTCTATTGAACGTGCGCGCTAAGCGACGATCCTGTTCGGAAAGGTGGTTAACCAGTGACATCCCGGGTATGCACGTACCTGATTCGTCTTGTGCTCAACATATTCGCATGAAAGCGGATCTCAAGAAGCACTTTAAATATCGCGCTTCTGCGTGTTGTTCGGCCATAGCAAGCGCCAAAGGCCGTTGAGCGACAGACTTTAATCTTCTCCAGAATTCTCTGAAGTATGGTACAGTACCAGCAAGGGAGATTGAGCATCCTCCTGGATATGGGCCCATTATGGGTCTCCAAATTACAGTTGATGGAGTTAGAGCTGACTCCAACTTCTGGGGAATTGACGCGGATTGCGTTTTATTGTTATGCGTTTTATAGTACCGAGTGGTACAGAGTTACACAAGAGAGTAATGGGCGAGTTTCTTTCTTGCAGATATGGCAAATCCCACGTTAGGAGTCCTTGGAGTCCTGGCGGCGATGTGATGATTCTGCAGTATATTGCTCTCATGAGTTGTATCAGTTCCAATTGGTCTGCTGAGTGTTCACATACATGGTTTCGAAGGTTGAGTTGTTTCTTTCGGTTAAGCCGTTCGTTTGAGGGTGAAAGGCTGTGGAACACCGCTGCTCTATACCCATACCTATCATCAACTGTTTCATTGAGTCGGCTCTAAAGTTGGATCCTCGGTCATTTAGGATTCCACGGGGACACTCATTAACGGAGAACACTCAGTCAATTAGACAATTGGCTACTGTGGCTGCAGTCTGGTTTGGTAGTGCTTCCACAATACTATATCGACTGCAGAAATCAGTTACGCAGAGTAGTACCATGTACCCTTAATCTGTGCGTCTGAACGGTCCTAAGGTCCTAAGATATTCATACTGTAGTGTGGTAAACCCACACTTGATCACATATTATCGTTGAAATTGTATTGTTGACTGTTAAAAATCTTGTTGTTGTGTTTTGGTATTAAAAAGAGTGTTAAGTTGCTCTACAAGTTGTTGGTGTTATTGTCTGTGTCTACTGCGATTTATTACATTTGCGTATGGGTAGGCTGGAGTGTCTGGGTCCAAGCCTAGTCGCAAAGTGAGCGCTTCAGTGACAGTTGAACTCTCAATGCAATGGACACTATAGAACTGGGAAACTTCAAGTGGATGATTGAATTCCTCAATTCTAACGCTCTGACTAGCAGAGCCTGCGCCAGTTGTGATATCGAAATCACTGATAGACAAGCCTTGTGCAGCAACGGATGTGTTGATATCAACGAATACGTCCCAATCACTTTGGTCGAACGTAGTCCAAGTATTGGTGTTAGCTCTCCTTCCTGCTTGGGTCAAAGTAAAATATGGAAGGAAGCGTTCCATACGCCGCTTATCCTCTACAGTCCCGAGCTTGCACTGATGATATTTTTCAAATTTTTTTTTGATTTTCTGGCTCTTGGGGGCTCAAATAACACAAAAACGCTGCAAATTATTACACAATGGTTTATTATTTTCTATATAGATCACTCGTCTACAAAATCACCAACCATCCAATATGAAAAGAAAAAGAAAAAAAAAAAAAATCAAAAAAAAAAATCAAAAAAAATCAAAAAAAAAATCAACATCACCAACCATCGATTGCATTTCGGTCTGCTCTAATTTGAACGGAGATTAGGCCTCTTTTGCGATTCACACTAGTGTTTTGATTTATATATATATATATTTCAATATAAACACTTAAATTTTCGTAGTGAGCGAACGGTTTGTCCTACAGAGCTCCGCGTGGTCTCAAAAAATTCTAAAAATTCTATAAAATCTTAAATTGAAGGAAAAACAATACCTTTATATCGAAATTTTTTGAGTTAGGGCGTTTTCAAAATTTCAAAATTGATTTTGGAACCCTTAGGAGTGACCTACATCAACCAAAAGCTTCGGGGCACAACTAGACCCCAAATGGAGCCTACATACCAAATTTCATCAAAATCGGTCAATGCTAAGTGGCAAAAGTGCCGCGTACGGCGTACGGCGGACGGACGGCCAAATTTTTATTCGATTTTTGGATTCTACGTACCTTGAAACGTAAACCATCAAATTTTGAGGGGGTGTTAAAATTTTTTTTTTCTTGGTCGATTCCAAAGGTTCATTATTGAAAATAATAAACCAAAATATCAAAGTTCAAAAAATTTTTACTTCGTATAGAAAATAAATTTTGTCCATTTAAATGGACATCGGGACTCTATCGACCCCCATATTCGAATTATAAAAATCACAGTTGAACCAATCTTTTTGGTCATTATCACTTAGGTAACATTGCAAAGGCACTAGAATAAAAAGGATACAACTTAGAAATAATATCATATTGACTTGGAGTAACCCTCAGTTCAGTCTAATCAGTGAACTTCAGTCTTTTGAGTAGATAAAAACAAAATAAATCGAAAAATTAACTAGAAATTATCACTTTTAAAGCTTTTCCTATCCATAAAATAGGTATTTAAGAATTTTAGGTATCTGTTTCATAGGATGAATGCTCAAGAGAATTGAAAAATGTTGAAAAAACAAGTTACAAAGAATTCAGAGCACTAAAATCCTAGCATAGTTTTGCATGGTACCTAACATAGCAATTTCTTTCCTTTGTTACACAGAGCTGTTTCATACATTTTCTGCAGACAATTTTAGTCTTTTTTTCGCACCCTGGATACTTACATCGAGCTGAATTTTTCATGTCCAAAACTGCTGGTAGATGCATGGCATCAAGTTTCAACGATGTGCGAGGTTGTCTTTCTCCACTGGTTCTAGGAGTTCCTGAGCGTAATGTAGATGGTCCCTCATCGTCATCCCTCTCATCATCACAAATACTTAGATAGTGGTCAGCCACCAACATTTTGAAGTCCAAGTAGCTTAGTATGTCGTTTTTGTTTTTCTTGAGAGCGATTTTATCTTGTCGGTAAACTATCCAGGCGTTAGCCAAAGCCAAATCCAAGAAATGGAGAATGGCCTTGACTGTCCATTTGTTAGTTCGAGCTCGGATCCTGTAGATGCTTATCATTCGATCGATCAAATCAATACCACCCATGTTGGAATTGTACTCGGCAACTATGTTGGGTCGGGGTACATCCACGTACTTCTTAAGTTTTTTGGTGTACCGGCGGCATGAACCAAGGGGCAAGCGGTTGAGTGTATTTGACACCATAAGAATGGGCTTCAAGTCAAACCATTTGACTAGAGCAACATTACCGTCAGGCTTGATTATTTCGTCAGAGGTGCCCCGAGGTTCCTTTTTCATTTCCTTGTCGCCCATTAAGTCTCCTATTTGGTTCTTGGGAATCCGGTTTGCCATGATCGTCCCAGTTCCACCTAAATTCCGCTCTCTCAACATGTCAAGAAGGTGGATCGTGTTAAAGTACCTGTCAAAAAAGAGGTGGGTATTCTCGTTGACAGTTTCACTGAGCCTTAGTACCACACACTCTCCAAGGGTTCGACGCGGATTGCGTTTTATTGTTATTAACGCGTCGCGTAGTATCTCGTCTATTGCGAGCATTCTTCCCACCCTTATTAGTTGTTTTTTCAGGGGGGTGATCGCCTTTTGACTTGGCAGTCACGTCACTGTTGACGGTTTGTACGTCGGTAGTCTCTTTTACGGTGGACATGGTCGTGAAAGAGAATTTTCGCTGTAAGAATACAGTAAAATCTGACTTTTCAGTCAAAAGCCCCAGCTAGCTTGATGAGCTTGATCTGGCCATCTTCGAGTTTTCCTAGCAGTGGTGTATGTATGGCACAGTTTATCGAACGTGTCAGTCCCTCCTTTTGTCCTGTTGTACTGCATGATGATCTACGGTTTGCCGGTATTAGGATCAATAGCGTCGTCATGATGCATAGTGGAGAGCAGCAATACCACTTTATTCTTTTTAGGTGTGTACGAGACGAGAGTCTTGTTGTGATCAAATGTAAATCTAGAAGAGCCTTCTGGAAGACCTTTTCTGACGAAGTCTGGAGGTACTTCCACCTTATTTTTGCGAAGTGTGCCGAGCATGGTTAGTCCCAGTTTGAACATTTCCTCGAAAGAGGAACGGGCGAAAACCAGTTGTCCACAGTCACGTTTCGGTTGGTTTTTTGGATGGTCTTTGTCAGCGTCTTCACATAGTAAGATGGGACGGACTCGTTTTTTGGTAGGGACAGCTTTCCTACGTAAGGTATGGCGTTTATCATGTAGAACGTATTGGAATCATTCATCATGATTATCTTCAATCCGTATTTGTCCGGTTTTGATGAGATATAAACCCGGAATGAGGCTTTCCCCCTGAATCCAAGGAGTTGTTCATCGATGGTGACATGCTCAAATGGTACGTAATATTTACTACAATTTTTTACAAAATGATCCCAAAGTTCACGGCAAGGTGTCAGACGATCAGTTTTCTGTCTTCCCGCCCTAGTTTCTTCATCATCAAAGCGAATTGTAGATGAATGAAAGTGAAATCTGTGCTCTGGCATTGTAGCTCTGAAAATGGGTAAACCTTTCAACGGTGTCCACAAGTCAGCGACGGTTAGATGGGAGGATTTATTCACTCCAGCTACGTAGAGCAATCCTAGAAAAGCTTTGATTTCAAGTTGATCGGTGAAACCGTGATATGAGGTTATTACAGGCATCCCGCCTTCGCTGAACCTCTTCATTTGTGTGCGCCACCAAAAGATCGATCATACTTGGATCAATAAGCAGTTTCCAAGCCTGGAGTGGATCGCGGACATTTTTAGCCTCTCCCTGAGGACCAGGTTTGCCAGAAACAATTACTGTGTAAATCATCAATACACAACACATTCTTAATTGAAATGGTCGTGTTCAAAGTTAGGTTTCGATAATTCCACGGTTAATCTTGTTTTAGTTCCAAACAATTTTATGATTTTTGTTGGTTCAGGCTTTCCTGATGTTATTTTGATCAGTATTTGATTAAGTCCATGGTTCACAACTCCTTCTTTGATCGGGATAGTTAAAATCGTGCTTCCTTCTGCGTTTGAATGTACTGTGCTAATAGAATCAGAATTATGTCAGTGGGATTAACTTCCAAAGATTGGTTCGTTGTGTCTAGTTGTTCTGTCAGTCTATTGATTTCTAAGGGATCAAGGAGTTCTAGGTAGTCCTCGTCGATTATTGTGCCTATGATTTTGTCTATTTCATCTGATGGAGAGTCAAAACTAGTAGATGGAATGGGGTCGTTATTGTTTAATTCAATTCTGGACAGAGCGTCGGCTACGTGATTAGCCGATCCCGGTTTATATTTGATGACGAAATCATAATCACTCAGTTTTAGTCTCCAGCGGAATCATTTTGAAGAGCAGTCTTTAAGGCTGAAGATCCATTGCAATGGACGGTGGTCTGTGTATGACGTCAACTTTCTTCCGTAGAGGTAGGGTCGGAAATTTTGTAGAGCAAAGAGGATAGCCAAAAATTATTTTTCGATTGTGGAGAGTTTTCTTTCGGAGTCATTTAGAGTACGACTAGCAAATGCAATCGGGAGGTCTGAACCACTATGAAATTGATTCGAGTGCGAAGTCACTGGCGACGCAGGTGACGTTAAATTCTTTTTCAAAGTCCGGATATTGTAAAATGGGATCATTTGTTAGTAAAGTTTTGCAGTGTTCGAAACATTCTTGGTAATGAGAATCGGTGTACGTTACGGATTTATTTTTCTTAAGGTTTAGTTAATTTTGCGAAGTTATTGATAAACTTCCTGTAGTAGCCGAGTAAACCTAAAAATTGTTTAATTTCTTTCTTTGTTTTTGGGAGCGGAAAATTTGAAATAGCGTCAATTTTAAGTGGATTTGGTTTTACGTTTTCCGGTGTTATGATGTGTCCTAAAAAGCTAATTTCTTTTCTTAGGAACTCAGTTTTATCTAATTGAATTTTCAGGTTAGATTTTCTGAGTCTCTTAAATACTTGCCTGAGTCGATCGCAGTGTTCTCGTAGACTCAAGCTGTAAATTAAGATATCGTCAAGATAAACAAGGCAGATCTCATACTGTAGATCTCGGAGAACAGAATTCATTAGTCTTTGGAAGGTAGGGGGAGCATTCTTCAAACCAAAAGGCATCCTCGGGAACTCATAGTGTTCGTTCTCCGTGGAAAAAGGCGATTTTGGAATTGAGGCTTCGTCTAGTTCGCATTGGGCGCAGAAAAGCCCTACAGACCGAACGCCATAATCCACCGCCGCCATAATCGCTACCGCAGGCAATACATCAACTAGACTCTGCAATATCCCCGCAAGAGACGGATCCGGGAGGTGTGACTTGATGTCATTAGTCTTGTATTCATCGAATAAGGCCTTATCGGCTTCGGTCTGTAGGGCCTTTCTGTGGTATAACAATCCTCCGTATACAAGTGCTGGGAATTGTTTTATGTGGTATTTCTCCGGCGGACACACACACAGAAAGGCACTACATACCGAAGCCGATAAGGCCTTATTCGATGAATACAAGACTAATGACATCAAGTCACACCTCCCGGATCCGTCTCTTGCGGGGATATTGCAGAGTCTAGTTGATGTATTGCCTGCGGTAACGATTATGGCCAATTGGGATATCGGAGTAGCACTCATTTTGAGGTACTATCTTCACATCTATTTCTTTGCACCTTTTTAGAACAATCCCTTGCCCTGCAGGAAAAAGGGACCAACCATTTTTCCCTGTTACTAACTGACCAGCCCTAAGCGGCTGTGTAGAAGCTAGAGTCACGATCATCGATGTAGATATCACTTCTAGTAAACACTGGTTTAAGAGGATGTCTGTTAACGTTGTTTTCACGCCTGACTCCATGTCTAGGTGCAAAGAAATAGATGTGAAGATATTACCTCAAAATGAGTGCTACTCCGATATCCCAATTCAGGCGTGAAACCCCCCCCCCCCTGACCTTAGATCTAAGCTGGTAAAGTACTGACATCTGCCTAGTTTGTCCAGTAAATCCGTAATGTTGGGTAACGGAAATTTATCAGAAATGGTTTTCTCATTTAGCTTGCGATAGTCAATTACAAGGCGGTATTTTTGTTTTCCCGAAGCATCAAGTTTTTTAGGAACCACCCATAGAGGGGCGTTGTACGGCGAGTTGGAGGGTCGGATAATGTTTTGCTCCAGCATTTCCTCATTTGACGTTTTAATTCGTCTTTGTAAATGCTAGGGTACCTATAGGGTTTCACAGACACTGATAGTTCGTCAGTAGTCCTTATATGATGTGAATGTCAGTGGTTGGTCGTCAGTTTGGAAAATGTCCGAGAATTCTTTCATTCATTTTTGTCTAACCTATCTCTCTTCACTGTTCATGTGGTCTAGGCGGAGTTTCCCTAAGTCAAGTTTTGTTTGATTGATTGATTTCCTTGGTCTGGGTAGAGGTTCCGTGTTGTCGGATTCCATAAAAAGGTTGTCGGGTTTTCTTGGTTGAAACTAAGATTTTTCCTTTGTCGGATTCATAACGTGGACGTGATCATAAAAGTTTTTATAAAAGATTATAAAAGGGCCAAGCATTGAGGAATTTCGATTTCGTTGAACTTTGTTCGGGCTATGATCTCTTCGCCGTTTTCAATGTTTTGGATTTTAATTTTTACTTGTTGAATAGTTCTTCTAGGTTCTGAATCAACGAATAATAATTTTAGGGCTAAATGGAGTGTTTTAAATATATTTTTATTGAAATCTACGGTAGCTTTAATGAATTTCAGATTGTCCATGCCCAATAGCATATCGAATCTATTGTGGAATTTGAATAGGCTGAACTGAAGATTCAGTCCATGGGCTTTAAATAAATTTCCGCAAGGTACTGAGGAGTTTTGATGAATTCTCGAAGTACCATGGGCTGTTCTAACGAGTCCTGAATCCGGTTCTATTTTCATGGGGAAGTAATTGTATGCGGTTTCGGGGTTTATGAAACTTCTCGTACTGCCGGTATCTATTAGGATTTTGAGGTTTAAGTTTGGCATAATTATGTACGGAAGAGACTGTTGATTATTGAGAAAGTTCAACATTTCGATGATAGGAGGCTCGTCACCCCTAAAAAAGGATCTTGTTCTATGGTTGCATTTTCGAATTGCTGATTTAGCTGTTCTATCTATGGGTCATACGGATCATACTGTTCGGAGTAACCCTGTTGGGTTTCGTCTCCGTAATTAGGATCGAAATATTGGGCGTTTTCATTTTCCAATTCCGTGTATTTATTGTCCGGATCCATTAGATTGAAATTTGTGTTCCATGTTGAAATTGACGATGGTGTGGGCCCAGTTTTTTGGTCATTTTCCGTCTTAATTTTTAGTGTCCAGTTTGGTCTTTGATTTTGGTTTGGATTTGGATTTCGGGGATAGAAATTTTGGTTATTCCTTTGGTAATTCTGGAAGTTATTTTGCGGGGGTCCTCTCGAGAAATTTGAGAAGTTATTCTGCGGAGGTCCTCTTGGGAAATTTTGAAAGTTCCTGGGAGCAAAGTTTGATTGATAATTAAATTGTGGGGAATTTGGTACGATTAGTTTAGGTGAGAATCTGTTCGTAATTAGGGGTCTGTTGACATTAGGAGTGGAAGTGGTCAGTCTCGTGGAGAACGGCGCGATCGTTTTACTACTGGGTCTCAGATTAAAATCTTTAGTGAGTATTGATAATGCTATGCCTAGGTTAGCGGGAGCCTTCGTTCTAAGAAGACTGCTCCACGGTTCTGCAATGCCATGCACAAAAACTCGCAGGGCTAGGCCTTGCATATACTGTATAAGATGTGAGCCCTGGCTCACTAATAGTAGTTGCCTTCCATGGCTAGAATTACTCCAAAACACCTTCTTGCCTGAATGAGGAACTGGCTAACAATTTTAAATCGAAAAGAGCGCCCAAGGCTGGATCGAGCCGCTCTGATTGGACAGGATATTTCCCATGATGCACCACAATGACATACAGCGCTCGCAATGGGTGAAGTTGTAAACATATAGAGGCGTTGTATGAAAAAAATCGCCATTACTATTTGGGACCCTGTGAATCAGAGTGTAGTTCAAGTGTCCAGTGATAATTACCATGTCCTTTTCTACATCAGAAGTGGGATGTTACGTCACTCTCTTCTTTACCAAGTTTCTTCGAATAAACTCCTGCAGTAAAGTGAGCCTAGATCCGGTGGTGCCAGGGAGTATGAAATGCTCTATCCGGAGTATGGGCAAATCAAGCATATTGTGGGTTGGTCTGAACGCACCTAACATCTCGAAATTGTAGTTTCGAGATTCTACCCATCCTGGAGGCGCAACACCGTCCAGTAGGTAACAAGTACCTGGGTTTTGTTATGCTCCTGGAGGTGTTACCCCAGTCTCTTATCCAGTTGAGGAGAAATGTGGAAAATTAAAAACAAAAAATCCTTCTCCAATTTCGACTGTTATATTTCGTAAAAGACAAATAAAAGTCTCACCAACTTCGACTGGGATGGTGTGGTAGATTTCCACGGATTCTTCCAGGAGAAGAATGGGCAGGACGAAGAGAACTGAATGCTCGATGGATCTGAGGAGAGACACACACAAACAGGAGGCAACGACTAGACTTCTCCAATCCTTTGAGTTCAGCCTCGGGGATGGTTTGAACCCTTTGATCCCCTTATCTGTCGTCTCCTCTGATTGGACAGGATATTTCCCATGATGCACCACCAAGACATGGAGTGCTCGCAACGGGTGAAGTAAACATATAGAGGCGTTGTATGAAAAAAATCGCCATTACTAGTTGGGACCCTGTGAATCAGAGTGTAGTTCAAGTGTCCAGTGATAATTACCATGTCCTTTTCTACATATACACCCTATTTTTCTAGTGTACCTTGTGTCAGTGTAGACCCTCAACCTACATTTAATTGGTTTTAGGCTCAAACCCTCTGGGAGTTGATTTCGTTGAAAAGTTACAATTTTGCTTGTGGGTTGTAATTCATAGGAAAGTCATCAACGATTGAATCGGGGGTTGGACCGACGCTTACAAAATTAGTGGCAGCGGTGGGATTTAACCCTACCAATCAAGGCGTGAACTCCATTCAATAATTACACTCCCGGGACGCTTACAAAGGAATAGCCCGCCATCTCCAGGAATCTTCATCTGAAGATAAGCAACTTGGGCATTTAAAACGCTACTAACACGATCGTGGAAGCTGAAACAATCCTCTTGCAAGGTTTGCCTTAACTTTGACAATTCAATGGTTAAAGTATAGGTATCCCTCATATCACTATATGTCTGAACCAGAGCATTCCGTAAATCCAGATAAGTTTCAATTGATTGGATATAAATTTTGTCGGCCATGCCAGGTCCTAATTTTGATGTGAAAGCTCCAAGAATTACATCATAATGAAAGTTATTCGGATTTGTGGAATCGTGGAACTTAGCATACATTTTATCGCACTGCTTTATGTATTTTGCCAGAATTAATGGTTCCCCATTGAAGTTCGGAATTATTTCGCCGTATTCTCTCTTATACTCTGGAGATCCTCTTCTGGGTGCTATTTGGTTCGAGTCTGAAGGCCTGGAGGAGGAGGCGGTGCTGCGGCACCAGAACCAGCGTTCGAAGGTTCCAAGTCCGAGTCGTCTTCGAAGTCCGGATTTTCTGGGAAGAGTGGTATTTCTGAGATCGGGTTGAGTGCCATTTGAACTAGTTGAGCGGCGTTCATTGTCGGATTTCCGGGAGTTAAGGGGATGTCTGCGTTTAAGATGTTTAAGTTTTGTCTGTGCATTTTACGTGAATCTTCCCAGTTCCAAAAACTGGAACGTTTGTTAACTCCCGTTTGCTTAGGAATCGTTTCAAAGAGAACAGGCAATTGCCTACAAGTTTAAATTATTATAATATTATTATAATAATATTATAATAATTATATTTCTTCAATTTTTAAATAGTTTCTTTATTTCTTTGTTTAAATTCAATTTTATTTTTATTCTTTATTTCAATTTTCAATTATTTATTATTAGTATCGCCGGTACCGGCCTTCGAACTACTTCCAAGCCGTACCCGGTCGATGTGTAACTCAAGGATCGCCAGTGAGGGGTAGTACGATATTCTTTCGCGCTACTTCCAAGCCGTACCCGGTCGATGTGTAAATCTAGGATCGCTGGTGAGGAGTATTACGATATGCCTTCGAACTACTTCCAAGCCGTACCCGGTCGATGTGTAATTCTAGGATTGCTGGTGAGGGGTAGTACGATATTCTTTCGCGCTACTTCCAAGCCGTACCCGGTCGATGTGTAAATCTAGGATCGCCAGTGAGGGGTAGTACGAAATGCCTTCGAACTACTTCCAAGCCGTACCCGGTCGATGTGTAACTCAAGGATCGCCAGTGAGGGGTAGTACGATATTCTTTCGCGCTACTTCCAAGCCGTACCCGGTCGATGTGTAAATCTAGGATCGCTGGTGAGGAGTATTACGATATGCCTTCGAACTACTTCCAAGCCGTACCCGGTCGATGTGTAATTCTAGGATTGCTGGTGAGGGGTAGTACGATATTCTTTCGCGCTACTTCCAAGCCGTACCCGGTCGATGTGTAAATCTAGGATCGCCAGTGAGGGGTAGTACGAAATGCCTTCGAACTACTTCCAAGCCGTACCCGGTCGATGTGTAACTCAAGGATCGCCAGTGAGGGGTAGTACGATATTCTTTCGCGCTACTTCCAAGCCGTACCCGGTCGATGTGTAAATCTAGGATCGCGGGTGAGGAGTAGTACGATATGCCTTCGAACTACTTCCAAGCCGTACCCGGTCGATGTGTAATTCTAGGATTGCTGGTGAGGGGTAGTACGATATTCTTTCGCGCTACTTCCAAGCCGTACCCGGTCGATGTGTAACTCAAGGATCGCCAGTGAGGGGTAGTACGATATTCTTTCGCGCTACTTCCAAGCCGTACCCGGTCGATGTGTAAATCTAGGATCGCCGGTGAGGAGTAGTACGATATGCCTTCGAACTACTTCCAAGCCGTACCCAGTCGATGTGTAACTCTAGGATTGCTGGTGAGGGGTAGTACGATATTCTTTCGCGCTACTTCCAAGCCGTACCCGGTCGATGTGTAAATCTAGGATCGCTGGTGAGGAGTAGTACGAAATGCCTTCGAACTACTTCCAAGCCGTACCCGGTCGATGTGTATATCTGGGATCGCTGGTGAGGGGTAGTACGATATTCTTTCGCGCTTCTTCCAAGCCGTACCCGGTCGATGTGTAAATCTTGGATCGCCGGTGAGGAGTAGTACGAAATGCCTTCGAATTACTTCCAAGCCGTACCCGGTCAATGTGTAACTCTAGGATCGCTGGTGAGGGGTAGTACGATATTCTTTCGCGCTACTTCCTAGCCAGCCGTACCCGGTCGATGTTTATTCTAGGATCGCCGGTGAGGAGTCAGAACGATGTTCCTTCGCACTTTCTCCTAGCCGTACCCGGTCGATGTTTATCCTAATTGGAGAGAGGTGGCTAATTCGGTTGTACTTACAAAACGAGTAACATCTCCAGGAGTTCGCTTGCTGCTGCCGATGAAGTTGATGATGAAACGTAATCCTTACGCGGGGTGCACTTGATAACTTCCGATTTTCTTTCGAACGTTAACAAAGTTAGGTCCTCACTTTAACAGTTGAAACTTAAATTCCCGATCTAAAAGTTCGAGAATCAGTGTGTCCTACCGAGATTGCGCCAGTTGTGATCGGGTTTTCACCGAAACAGTTTTTAAAAAAGCACTTCGTTTATTAACCCTAGGAGGTCACACATATGTTTTTGTGACATGGAGCTCACACAGGGGTACAAATGTACCCCAACTTACAAAAAATGAAAATCTTGTGTCTGTTGCCATTTTTAAATGAAATCATTTTTGCCTAAAATTCTATAAGCATCTAAACCATGATAAAAATTATTGGGGGTTCAAAAAGGTAATAGTTATATTTTTTATTGGACATTCCTGTTGAAAACCAATTTTCAAAACTGTTAAATATCGCTTCTCATTCAAAATTCGAAATAAAATTTGTTCGATATGGAATGACCTTTGTTACTTTTGATTATGCAAGTTTGCAATATTCTGAGTTGGAGGAAAAAATTTGCATCCAAATCCAATGAGCACTTGAACCCCTATTCTGCTACTTCTGAGCGTCCCCTTCTTCCCAGTAAAGGTCATGTGCAATATTCTTACGTAGAAATAGTTGTCTTATTATTTGAGGGAAAAGGAGAAAAAGATAGAAAACATCCATGTCAAAAAAATAAGAACTTTATTATTTGGATGGTCAAGCGTTAGAACCGAACTAGGTAAGTAAATTGTACTACGTAATTATTATAGGGTAACAAAGTTATGAAGTAAATTGAGTGGCTAATAATTAACGAGTTACTAAAATAACTAATAGTATCCTGATGTATCCAGATACAGATATTGTCAAGTAAAAAAGGTAAGAAATATAAAAAGGAACAAAATACGTGAATCCACAGAAACCACTTAGTTCAGTGTTCTTCAGTCTATTCGTGGCACTATTCACATGCCATGGTCATCACGGCATGGCTATTACAAACTGGTGTCAAACAGTCATTGCACCTGTGTGTGGTCTTTTTGTCAGCAGAACGTGGGCACTTGCTGCTGCGGTCAAAGGTTTTCAGATTAGCTAGTGCTTGTCTTGGTGGTTGCTCCGGATAGCCGAGAATTTCTGAAATAGAGATTCAAAGATTATTAGGTACATTGTCTGAAAATAATATCATAACCGTAATACGAGTAGGTTCCTGCTGCTGAATAAAGGTTTTCTAGGGAAGTCAGCATTTATGGTGACGTAACATACATGCTGTTTAATATCCTTTCGCATCTAAAGCCCCCTTCTGTAACTAGCCAACTTAACACTTGCTTTTTGTATTTTGGTCTTTTCATGCTACAAACAATTTCTCTATGTAAAAAATGTAGAATGAAGATCGGGCTTTACATTTTCAGGGTCAGTCTTAATTGATGCAAACCCAAAGAATTTGAAACGCACTATTTCCGGCTGAAACAAATAAATTTTCGAAATGTGTTTATCATAAAACACTTCGTAGGTGACTATTGGGAGGTCTCAACTACTCTCCAAATGAGCAAAAGCATACCGTTTGAAACAAACCTAGATAGGTACCCATTTAGTCTGCTGGAAAGAATTCTATTGCAGATTTTGATAGAGCCAAATGATACACAGCAAAGGCGAATAAAGCCTTTGAATCGTCAAAACATTCTATTCTCAATTATACTACAATTTATTCGCCTACAAGTTTCGATGGATCGTATTCTTCGCCCCGATATTTTGAAATTGGATCCTGATACTCCGTCAGCAGCTACGGAATGGCGTCACTGGTACCGGCGACTACAGAATTTTCTACAAAGTGTGGAAGCTAATGAGGAAGAGAAGTTGCGCATTCTCACAAACTTCATTTCTTCGCAGATCTACGAATACGTGAGTCAATGTGGAACTTTCAACGATGCCATTTCTATTCTAGTAGGGGTTTTTGAGAAACCACCTAATGAAATAGTAGCACGGCACTTTCTGTCTATTTGAAGTCAACAACCCAACGAATCCATAGACCGATACTTGGAGTCCCCAAGGCTCATGAGTAGGGACTGCCAATTCAGAGCAGTCACAGCTGAAATGAACAGAGATGGTAGCATTCGGGATGCTTTCATTCGTGGAATACTGAACCCAACCACTCGTCAGAGGTTGTTGGAAAATTCAACTCTGACGCTCGAACAGGCTCATACCCAGGCACGGGCCCTAGAGTTAGCTTTTCTGAATGCGCAAAGGTATGGGGAGTGCAGCCCTACTGTCAATGCTGTTGCGGTTCCTAGTCAAATGCAAGATGCCCCTCTGGGGCGGACTGAAGTAACATCTTCTGTGAACGCCGCAACACGAGCCTCTTGCTTCTTTTGCGGTAAGTCCAAGCACCCCTGTTCGGTATGTCCAGCTCTGAGAGACAAATGTTACAAATGTGACAAGATTGGACACTGGAAAAACGTCTGTCGTTCACCCCAAGGGAAGTCTGATAGTAGTAGCAAACAATCATCCACAGCCATAGTCAATACATGCCCAATATCACCATCAGGAGTATCCAAAGTAAAAACCACAGTCTTGGTAAGTGGTAATCAGGTGTGTGGAATGCTTGATTCTGGGAGTGACCTTAGTCTGATCGATGAGACAAAAGCAAAAGGCCTTGGACTGGTTGTTCACAAGACCCTCGATAAGGTAGGTTTGGCATCGAAGGCCCACCAGGTTAACATATTGGGCAAATGTGAGGCTGACATTGAAATACTTGGGCACTCTTACCCGAATGTCGAGCTCTCAGTTATGGCTGATCTGATAGTCGGTAGGGACATACTCTTGCAACACTCAAGTGTTCAATTTGATTTTGGTGGACCCAAGCCCCCACTACAAATATGTGTCACTGTGGCTAACGTGGCACCTGCACAGCTATTTTCAAACCTGGCAGAAAACATTCGACCCATTGCTGTTAAATCACGTATACCTACATACCGACGATGACACTCGTTTTATCGAAATCGAAATTCAAAAGCTATGCGAAGCTGGGATAATTGAAGACAGCATCTCACCTTGGCGAGCCCAAGTCCTAGTCGCAGGTGGGGGAAATCACAAACGCCGCATGTGCATCGATTATTCACGCACTATAAATAGATTCACTCTTCTGGATGCCTACCCTCTTCCCAGGATTAACGATATCGTGAATAAGGTCGCAGGCTATTCTGTATTCAGCACCATCGATCTCCGCAGCGCCTACCACCAATTCCCCATCCCTGAGGAAGATCGCCCATACACTACTTTCGAAGCATGCGGTAAGCTATTCGTGATGAAGTTAAAGGCAATTATCTACTGCGTAGTCTTTAAATTCAAATTTATGCAGACTCTGCTACCACCCCAAACTATGGGGAAATAATTAAATTCTAAATTAAACTACAATTTAGAATAAAATAAAGCTCACTGACTGAGAAAAGGACAAAGAAAAAGAAACTGCAAATGAGGGAAAAACGAAATATACTGATTCAAAAGGAAAAAGAAAAATCAAATAAACTCCTCTGCTTAGGACAAAAAAAAGGAAATTGAAAAAATGGAAACAAATGAAAAATCCTTCTGGACAATACAATAGAACAGAACAAAAGAAAGAACCACTAGATTTGGTAAAAGAAAAAAGAGAAAGGAATACAAAACGAACCTGATTTTCCTGGAGAATAATCAAATGAAAAAGAGAACTGAAAACTGAAGAAAACTGGAATAATGAAAATGAAAAGCAATTGGAAAGACCAAGAGAAGGTAGGTACGTCTGAACTAGAGCAAGGCTAGGAGAGAAGTGAGAGAGATTCAAGGAGAGCATCCACTGAGGTGGAACTAGACATAGGTAACTCCTAGTTCTTTGGACTTCCACTAGATTGTGTGGGCTGTCCCTTTCATGAATTATTGTTTGGTGTCTCCGAAGAGTAGCACCTATAAAGATTTAGAAAATGAATTATTGTAAATTAATTTATTAAAGAATTATAGGGTAGAGCTGTGTGTGACTAGCGCTTGGTCGTTCCAGTGGCCATTTTGTGAACTATTCGGAAAAAAAAATTGGCGTGGACTGACCTAGAGGGGTATCATTTCGGTGAAAATTATTTGAAGTATCGTTATTGTTATTTATTAATGCAGATACGTTGCCATTTTGGTGAAAGGAAGAACGGTTTTTTGTATTGTCTCTCCACTGCTGCGGATGAGACTTATCATTATAGTTTTGCTTCTGTGGCTTATAGAATTTATCATTGCCTTGTTGTCGATAATCATTACGGTAATTGTTAATAGGAAAACGTTCATTGGGTTTTTGATTCATGCTATGATAGGTTTTAGGATCATGCGTTGGTTTTTTATCGGAGTAAAATTCTACGCCAATGTCCTTTCATAGAGCGAAAAAATGCCACGTCTAGGGGCTGTGTGAGATGGGTTGAGTTGCTTGGCAAGAACACGAACTTGATTCCATTGTCATTGCATAGCCGAATCGATTCAATGGAAAGATGTGACGAGAGGTTATCACCTATCAACACCTTGGGCCCTTGTTTATCTCTGAAATAGGCCAGGGCCCAATCGTCAAAACAATCGGCGTCAAACCACCCGCTAGGGGTGCCATTGTATCTTGCCCTGGGTGGACCACGCTCTGTCCAGGTGGTGTACAGATGTTTTGATCTATAAACAACGTAACATGGCAGCATTTCACCCTCTGCACTGGCAGCCATCATAATGGAGGTTGCTGATTTCGATGAATTCATTATACGTTCAGGGTATTTCATACCTCGTTTTGCTATGATTTTTTGGCGCCCAGGGTCATCCGTCAAGTTTGTCTCATCATAGTTAACAATATTTTGGGGTGGTACCCCGGCGAGAGACGTAGCAAGATGGCCAAAGTAATCTTTAATCACCTGGCGTGAAACTGCTGCTCTGTTCCTTTTTATATTCTGACAGAGCCTCATAGACAACTGGTGCTTGTGACGTTGGAGGAAACCTCTGGCGAACGCCTGACCGGGCATGTTATTTTTGAAGCGAATTACCTTTTTTCCTCTGCGGTCCAAGTAGCCCTTTGTCAAAAGGCGAAGGTCGAACATGTCGAGAGGGTATCCCCATTCAGCACATTTGCAAATTCGATCGACCAATAGTTCCTCTTCCTCCGCCGTCAACGTTATTGGACGTCCAGCACTTTGCCAATCTTTCTTGGGTGTCTTCATTCGCCGCTGGAGACAGCTGTAGGGAATATGAAAACGTTTGGCAGCCTCCCTTATACTCACAGCACCACTTTTTGCAAACCCCATTGCCTTTTCACAAAGTGCATCGTCAATTTTATCTCTTCGCTTAGCCCTAGAAAAAGCTGACATCGTGACCCTTATTACAAACAACCCACAGAAAATCGGACACTCTTCACCTTTTCCTTATTTTTACCGGTATGGAACTCAAAATAAATTAAAACAAACGGTATAGGTATTGGATACCAAGTAACTTGCCACTCAAGAAAATGCCTGGAACACAGTTTTCACTCATATCACATAAGCTGTGCGGGAAAAGTTTTGAAGCTATGAAGATAAGCATGATAACAGTGATAACATTCAAGTTGTTGTTGTTGTTGCAACATTTTTTTCAAAGACGCGCTAGTGGTCACAGTGCATTCGAAGTAGTGTGTAGATGATATGCCGAGTACCGGCGTTAATCAAAAACAGACGTCTTGGGTCAGAGAGAGCAAAATGGTCGCACTCGAAGTTTTGACCCTAATTAGAGTACCGACCCTAATTAGATGATTCTACGGTATTATAACTATTAAATTGCCCATTATTGGGTCTTTCGTAGCTGCGCGTCGGAAATTTCTGATATGACTCATTTCTCGCTGGAACTTGCTTAAATCTACCACTTTCACTTTGGGGTTCTTGCCGATTATTATTATTATTATTTACCTTATAGTTATTAGGTTGAGAAGCTGAGTATGGTCGAGATGTTTGGGCAGTATTAAAGTCGCGGTGGCTCTGTTCGACGGTAGAAACGAGTTTATAGAGTTCGATTTCGTTATTCGGTTTGGCAGTGTGTGCGAAGTATATAAGGTCTTCCGGTCGGACGTGCGACAGTATTATTGGTATTATTCTTGCCTCGGCGTATGCCTGTAACAAATTATTTGAGGCCATTACATGTTCAACGAAATCACGCAAAGGTTCACCTGGTCTTTGAACACACTGGATGAATTTTACAGTTAATTGGAGCTTCACAGTTTCGTCCATCAGCTCATTCAAAATCTTCTCTGAAAAGGTCGTAAAGTTCAGTGGACCTTCCCATCGGCGCAACAGCTGTTTAAAATAGGAGAAATCTGGTTTTAGTGAAAGCTGTTTAATTATTGGAGAAATATTAATTGGGTTTACGAGGTGTATTTCGTGTAATTTTAATTAAAGTGCATTATTTGTTGTGGGCTATGTACATTGAAATGTGTAAAACCCTGGATTGCATCATGTAAATATGATGGTGTCTTGACTGGATCTTTCTCAGGTTGTTGCTGAATTAACCCATTCTTTATGGATTCGGACAATTGTCCATAATCTAGAGGTGTTTGTGTCTCCGCTTTGCGACAATATTTACATATATATTCTGAGCGACGAGTTGTACCTGCCTTGAGCCAGGTAGAATATTGAATCCCTGCACAAGACCCGTGGTATGCGCATAAACAACTTGAACATACTATAGGATTGTCTTGCTCGTCGTCTGACAAAGCAAGTTTACATAAATCGCAATTTTCTGTCATGATTAAATAAAGAAAAAGAACTGTAGATGAACTGAAAGTAGGAAAAGTTTTAAAATCAGTTTGTTATTATAGATGGATATCAGTTTTTGCTGAAATATAGATAAGCTGTATGGAAGAAGAATGATAATGATGCTGTGGAAGATTAGTTAAAGTATCCAAATGGATAATACACAAGTGGATATTAGCTGAAATGAAATAATTATTTGGCAGAGTTAAAGTTGTGCTGTTAGCGATTAGAATCAAGGATTATACAGTTGGGTTTGTCGACCTGGCGCCAGGTGATAAAGCTGTAGGTGGAAAGATGATTGTAAGAAATGAAACAGGAATGAACAGACACAGTATTTCAAGCTGAAATGCAGTGGAAATGAGTTATAAGTCCAATCTAAAATTAAACTTACAAAGGAATCGCGAATCTTATACGCTCTAAGCTACCATGTGATGAAGTTAAAGGCTATAATCTACTGCGTAGTCTTTAAATTCAAATTTATGCAGACTCTGTTACCACCCCAAACTATGGGGAAATAATTAAATTCTAAATCAAACTATAATTTAGAATAAAATAAAGCTCACTGACTGAGAAAAGGACAAAGAAAAAGAAACTGCAAATGAGGGAAAAACGAAATATACTGATTCAAAAGGAAAAAGAAAAATCAAATAAACTCCTCTGCTTAGGACAAAAAAAAGGAAATTGAAAAAATGGAAACAAATGAAAAATCCTTCTGGACAATACAATAGAACAGAACAAAAGAAAGAACCACTAGATTTGGTAAAAGAAAAAAGAGAAAGAAATACAAAACGAACCTGATTTTCCTGGAGAATAATCAAATGAAAAAGAGAACTGAAAACTGAAGAAAAAAGAAAACTGGAAAAATGAAAATGAAAAGCAATTGGAAAGACCAAGAGAAGGTAGGTACGTCTGAACTAGAGCAAGGCTAGGAGAGAAGTGAGAGAGATTCAAGGAGAGCATCCACTGAGGTGGAACTAGACATAGGTAACTCCTAGTTCTTTGGACTTCCACTAGATTGTGTGGGCTGTCCCTTTCATGAATTATTGTTTGGTGTCTCCGAAGAGTAGCACCTATAAAGATTTAGAAAATGAATTATTGTAAATTAATTTATTAAAGAATTATAGGGTAGAGCTGTGACATATTCCAATTCACTCGGAAACCATTTGGGGTTACGAACGGGGTGGCCGGATTCTAGCGCGTGGTTGATGATATAATCAACAAAGAAGAACTGAAGGACACATATGCTTACTTGGACGATCTAACAATTTGCGGTAAGAACAAAGAGGAACATGACATAAACCTAGATGGGTTCATGAAGGCTGCAACTAAGTCTAACCTCACAATAAATAACGAGAAAAGTTCGTTTTCCCTCCGTGACATAAACATTCTAGGTCATGCAATCAGTAACCATACAATCCCCTGCCAGACTTAAACCATTGCGAGATTTTCCTCCCCCAACTGATTCAGCATCCTTGAAACGAGCTCTTGGAATGTTCTCGCATTATTCAAAAATTTCAGAACGAATCAGGCCTCTGATTGAAAGTTCTTTTCCATTGTCAGACAAGGCCCCAAAAGCATTCGATGATCTCAAATCTGCAGTAGAAGCCACTTCACTGAAGCATATTGATAGTGACATTCCCTTCTGTGTGGAAACAGACGCATCCAAATCCACAATTGCTGCCACTCTCTCTCAATCCAATCGGCCTGTAGCGTTCTTTTCGAGAACCCTTTCAGGGTCAGAACGTGGCCACCCTCCAGTTGAGAAGGAAGCCTATGCATTTGTGGCCATTGGAGACATTTCCTTATCGGCCGGCACTTCACTCTCATTACTAGGGCTGGGATCGATATGCTCGATAAAATCTCCAGAGCATATTATGCTCGAAAACTATGTGTTTTATGTTCGAAAAACCCATTATATGCTCGATAGATATGCTCCAAAAACCCATTAAATGCGGTTAAATGTGCAGATTATGCTCGAAAAACACTGTTAAAAACTATTGAAAGGAAAGTGAAACGAAAAACCAATAACTTATCTTTTTATTTGAGCTTTATTTTATAATTGTACGTTATACACTGCTATACTCGCACACAATTTTCAAGTATATAATTTTGGGAATTTCCTCTCGATTTTCATTTTTCTTTTCTATAACTTTTTTTTTTTGTTGGTGGAGTTTTTCTTTTACTTGAGCCTAGAGGGCTGTCATTTTATCTTTATGGGATGCTATGTAATTGTTAGCAATTACTTGGTCAATTTTTAGATCTAACAATGTGTCTGGTTTTATATGACCATATAAAAGTTCAAAAAGAGTCAATTTTGATGTTGAATGGATTGAATTATTGTAAGCTAGTACGGCATATTTGTATTCATTAGTATTCATTTTGGATTTCTTAAATTCGCTACGCTCGTTTAATATGCGTATGTGCTCGATTAGGGTAGAATGAAAGCGCTCTATTAGGCCATTCGAATCTGGGTGTTGCGATGAAGTGAAATGAAGATAGATATTGTGGAGTAGCATAAATTTTCGAACTAGAGAGTTCTGGAATTCCGGTCCATTGTCTGTCACTATATTTGTAGGTATTCCATGAATACAGAAATGGGTTAATAGTGAATCTACTATATCGACGGCATTTGATGACTTTAGAAGATAAACTTGAGCGTATCTGGAGAATGAATCGATTATTGTCAGAAATTTTGAACCTTCAAGGGTTAATTTGTCCATATGTACCGTTTCAAGCGGCCGGGATGCTGTGGGGGTTACATTGTATTTTACTTTTATCGGATTACGGTCGTATTTGCATCTAACGCAGAGATTGCAGTTGTTAATGAATCTTTGAATCGATTCTCTCATGTTCGGCCAGTAATGTGTTCTTTTAAGGTGGTTGTGAGTTTCGTCAATGCCACGATGGTTTGTTACTCCTTCGTGATATTTGCGAATTAACTCTGGTCTTTTGGTTCATCAAGTACATCTTCCAGTCTTTTTGTGTATTTAGTCATCGTTATTTCCGAAAAGGCAAAGTTTTTTGTCATAACATTACAGAATGGTTCGTACATGTCTTCCTCAAAATATACGCCGTATTTAATTTTAGGTTGGACGTACTCTTTAACAAATTTAATAATATCTTGTTCTAAATTGTGTTTTCTAAGATGAACAGTGATTCTTGATTTATTTTCGAATAATTTCTTTACTTTAACAGAGTTATCTACTGGAATTTTGGCTAATTTGATGATGATTTGATTTTTGCAATTATTAATAGGTTCATTCTGAATTGGGATTGCTACTGTGGCATGACCTATAGCATTAGAATGGATGGTTCCTTCTGATTCTGAATCTTCATCGGAGTCAAAATTCACAATGATTGAAGCTGGAGTTTCTATGTTTTTGTCAATTACGCGAAGCAGGGATTTTGGCGAAAGGTTTTCAAAAAACGAGTCAATTGCTTCGTCAGCTTCTTCAATGGATTCACTGTCGTCATTGTTATTTAGCAGTTCGACTCGAGAGAGGGCGTCAACATTAGAATTTAATGTTCCTTTTTTGTAAACGATGTCGAAATCATAAGCAGAGAGTTTGGTGCGCCATTTAAATAATTTCGAACCGGGTTCTTTTATTGAGTATAACCATTGTAAAGGTCGGTGGTCTGTATGAATCTTGAATTTTCGACCAAACAGGTAGGGACGAAAGTATTGGACTCCCCAGACGACAGCAAGCAATTCTCGCTCAATAGTTGATAGTCGTCTTTCGGAATCGCATCAGGTTCGACTTGCATAGGCTATTGGGAGGTCGGCTCCATCAGTGATTTGGCTTAATACAGCTCCTATAGCTACGTTGCTAGCATCTGTTGTTAAATGGAATAGTTTTGAAAAGTCGGGGTATTGGAGGATTGGTTCATTAGTTAGCAAGTTTTTGCAAGTTTCAAATGCATCTACATATTCGGGATCTTGAATGTCTATTTTACAACCCTTTTTTAGGCAACGGGTCATAGGTTTAGTAATTTTTTCCGAAGTTTTGAATGAATTTTCTATAGGGTGGAGTGGGGTAAATGTGGAAATGGGGCAAATGCGGAAATGGTTTTGAAAATGACGCCATTTGAGCGCCTTGCCTCAGAAACCTTCTCAATGTGTACCCAGTTATGCTTGGCGGGCTCTCGCCAGTCAGCTGCTTATTCCTAACGTTATCCTGACTCACTAGTGATTAGCTCTTCAGACGAGTGGCGGGTTTTTGCCAAGAAATAAGTTTTCCATGAGGTGCAGTGGGGCAGTAGCGTCTGTTCCATCTTGAAACTTCTTTACATGAGTCAGTTTAACAGTTTTCATTATGAAATCGTTTATATCACGATCATTTGTAGAAATGATAACATGGGTTGCATTTGCCCCAGCAAAATTGCAGTATGGGGTAAATGCGGAAGTGCAAAATAAGCACCCTATAACAACTATTAGACTGAGTGGCCTTTCTGTTCTAGGACAAAAATTGGAGATGAACCTTTAAAAATACACAATTTCTTCATTTTTCTCTCCCACTTTCGAAATCAGGCCTCAAGGGAAAATTATTCACTCAAGAAAGAGTCATTTGAAAGATAAAGTGCAAACCAGTTGGCGCAGGAAAGTTCATTTTGGTCATAAAAAAGTGGAGGAAAAAAAATTAAATATAGCGTTCTGTTCGTATTGAAATGGGCTTTGTTTGTATTCACCCCATTAATGCAACTAAATGTTTTTGAGGGATTCGCAGGCCGTTTCCGCATTTGCCCCGTTTAGTGGGGCAAATGCGGAAGTCGGTCGGAATTTTAAAAAACACAGTTTGCACCATGAGAAGTAAATCTTTTGTACAATTTGAAGAGTGCATCGTAATCTACGTAAAATAAGCTACTCATTAAAAAAAAAGTGAAAATAGCGTTTTCAAAGGAAAGATACAGAGGATCAAAGTTGAACTATTGACATTTTGGGTCGCAATTGCCCCACTCCACCCTAATAACCTAGTAGGCCTAAAAATGATTTTATTTCTTTTGTGGTAGTTGGTATCGGATAGTTTTGAATGGCTTTAATTTTTTCTGGGTTTGGTTTGACACCATTTGGGGTGATGACGTGACCAAGGTACGCTATTTCTTTTCGTAAAAATTCTGTCTTGTCTAGCTGTATTTTAAGGTTGGCTTTTCGTAGTCTTTTGAAAATTTCTTCAAGACGATTCATATGCTCCTGAAGGGATGTGCTGTAAATAATGATATCGTCCAAATATACGCAGCAAAATTCGTTTGTTATACCTCTCAGTACATTATCCATTAGTCTTTGAAATGTACTCGGTGAGTTCTTTAGTCCAAAAGGTAAGCGGTTGAATTCTAGGTGGTAACTGGGTGTGCTGAAGGCTGTTTTTTCAATACTTTCGGGACTCATCTCAATTTGGTGGAAACCAGATTTTAAATCAATTACGCTGAAGTATTGGCAGCGTCCCAATTTATCTAATTGTTCTGAAATTTGTGGTAGGTAGTGGGTATTTGTCTTCTATTGTTTTATCATTCAATTTTCTATAGTCAACCACGATTCTGAATTTAGGTTTGCCGCTTGCGTCAGCCTTTTTAGGGACAATCCATATAGGGGCGTTCCAAGGGCTGTCACTATGCTTAACTATTCCTTGGTCTAACATTTCTTCGATTTGTCGATCAACTTCTTTTCGATAAATCTCGGGGAAGCGGTAATTTCGTGCATAGACAGGGATTTCATCGGTAGTCCGAATGGTATGTTTAACTCTATTAGTGGATGAGAGGGGTTCATTTTCGTTGTGGAAAATATCGGAGTATTTTGTAACTAAATTTGAGATTAATGCCTTTTCTTCTTCGTTCATATGGTTCAATCTTAGTTTAGAAATGTCAAAATCAAATTTAGTGTTTTCGTCAAAGTAATTATTTATCAAGTTATCCGTAATTTCGTCTGGGGTTTCAACATTTATTGGAGAAATTTGGAAAAATTTGCTGGGTGTCGTTTTGGGATTGAGGATTCTTACGTTGGTTTCGTGGTTGTCCACCCGAACTAAACATTCTGGAATTTCCATTTGGCCTATTCTCGTGTAAGGAAGTACGACTTCTCCGTTTTCTAAGTTGCGAATTCTGATTTTAATTTGCTGAATGGTTCTAGCATCGATATTGTATGCCTCTGCTGAATCTGTTCCCAAGTAGAGTAGGGGAATGTTTAATTTTGGAGTTTTCAAATAATTATTGTTTAAATCAATATTGGCTTTAAGAATTTTGAGGTTGTCAAGGCCTAAAAGAAGGTCAAATTTTTTATAGAATTGAAAAACATTAAATTTTAAATTTAAGTTTCTTTGCCGGAAAATTTCTCCGCAAGGAACCATTGTAGTGTACTCACATCGTGAGGAGCCATGTGCGGTTCGAACTACAAATGGTTCGACTTGAAATTTATTTTGGAAGAAATGGTCCGCAACGTCGGGATTTATATAACTTTGGTACTCCCAGTATCCACGAGAATCTTATGGTTGGATCTCGGGAAAATGATGTAGGGGAGTTCACTAATTGTTTTTCGTTCGATGTTCATCAATTGGAATTCGGGAATTCGAGGCTGGTCTCGTCTAAAAAATGACCTTCCTCATCTTGGAATTCCACATTATCATCATAGGATTCGGTTTCGTAATCCTCATTGGTCTCGTTAATTTCTTGTTGATCTGTCTCAACGTTGTTATAATTTGGGATGGAGGTGCGCCAGGACATGGGTGTGGGCTTACCTGAGGGTGCCACTTAGGTAGGAGGGCGTGAATTTTGCGTGTTTGATTGACCTTGGTTTTGTTTAAAATTTTGCGCGTTTGATTGACCTTGGTTTTGTTTAAAATTTTGCACGTTTGATTGACCTTGGTTTTGTTTCCAATTTTGATTTTGGAAGCCAGTTGAAAATTATTTTTATTAGAGTTATTTTGGGATGGTTTCCATCCACTCTGATTTAGGGTTTTATAATTTTGGCCAATCGGTTTGAATTGGCTTGGTTTGAATCCTTGGTTAGGATTTTTGATTTGAGGGGAATTTTGTTGTGGTATAGGTTTATTTGCTATTAGCGTTTGATAGTCATTCGTCATCCAAGACAAGGCCGTACCTAGATCAGGAGGTTGTCTTGTACGCAGGATACTACCTAGCGGTTCTTTTAATTGAAGTAGGAAGCATCTGAGTGCCAATTTTTTGTAATTTTCGATTAAAATTTCAGGATGGGGTATGTTATGTGTTTGCAAATAAGCTATTAGTAGGTTAAGGAGTTTAACCATCCTGTCGTGAAATTTGAATGTCCGTATCCTTTGAATGTACGTCCGTACCCTTCTGTTTGTTTTAAATTCACAAGCTCAATGACAAAGGACAAGTCGTCTCGTCGGTCAGTGTAGGTATCAATGAGAGCCTGTTTTATCTCGTCAAAAGTCGTTAAATTGGCTGAAAATATCTGTTCGGCTGCTGGGGATAATATTTTTGATTTAATTCCTTCCAAAATCATGACATTTTGGAAGTCTTCAGGGTCATCATTGTTGAAAAATCTGTCGTGGATTTGTTGGGTAATTTTGAGAAACTGGTTCAAAGTTTCGGGGGTTCCGTCGAATTTTGGAATGAGGTCCAAATGTTCGTTTTTTAGAACGCGAGATTGGTCTTGTCTTTGTTCTCTTGGGGTAATTACTTGATTTACTAGTAGGTTTTCTATGAGAGCGGTTAACTGCCCAATTTGGTTTGTTTGGTGGTTGATAATACCTACGTAGTCTGTAGGTTGGATTTGGTTTGGTCCAGGGGCTTGAGGGTTTGACATGGTTTTATCTTCTGGGATAGTGGCAAAATTTCTAGGGAAAATTGAAAGATCTAGCCAGGGGAAACTGGCGTGTGGAAATTTTTTATTGTGTTTAGGAATTTTGAAATTGGGTTGTTTTCAGACTGAAATTTAAATGATTAGGTGTTCAAAAGTTTAAGGATCTGAAATTTAGTTAGGACTGTAGTTAAAAAAATTTTACAGAAATGATTATACAATTCTTACATCTAACATGCACAAATAAAAAGGTTATTCGACGAATAATTTCCTTCTCGGCGGTCGGGAGTCCGCGGGCGAAGTTCTTGGAAAGAGATAAGATAGACGTTCTGTCGCTATCTTTCTGAGGGGTAGACCTTGAGTGGAGCTTTAAGGTTCGCTACGGTGTCTCACAGGTCGGATGATGAAGTTTAGGTAGGTAACTATCAAAAGTTACCGTAATTTATTATGCGTGAAATTTCACACACAATAAAACACAATGTCACACACAATGTCTCTCAGACTAAGATTTGTCCAAGCTGCTCCAAGAGGTTCTACCAGAGCTACCTGACCAAAAACCAGGATGGGAGCATCAGGGGCTGTGGCTGCTCGCATAGCAGTCAGAGCTGTAGTCTGTTCGTTAGTCAATACTAAGATGGACTCCCATGGAAAAGCATGGGCAAAGCTCTCAGCAAAAGCAAGGTATTGACCGGAGGGATTCTCGAGTGGTGGGAATCCCGCCCAGAACTGTTGGATGGTTTCAGGTGTTGTGGGAGTAGATGCTGCTGCTGCCACAATATCTGCAAAGAACTTTGTGAGAGCATCCCGTAGTAAGTTTGCCCGAGGAGGGTGAGATTGGATCATAATTTGCAATCTTGTTCTCTGGGTATCTCGATCAGCTACGGTGGCACATGTGGTGGTTTTTTTTTTTTTTTTTCTCACGTGAAATTTCTGGTGGTACTGTTCTTGTACGGTGTCCGGAAATTTCAAGTTCTGTTGAACTTGACGAAAAATTTAACTCTGTGTGAATTTTTGGAAAGGCGGGTACCTTAAAAAGTGGTGGTGCTAGGCAACGGTGTCCACTTGTAGGATCGTGAGTGGTGATTTTTCACGGTATATCACGGAGAAAACTTCGAGTGGGGCTTACTTGCCACGGTGTCTCGAACTTCCTGGGGTTTACGAAGTTGAATAACTTCAATTCACACATGTTAATTAATTATATAGAAGTACTCACAGAATGGTACCCAACATCACTGTGAGGAGTTCTTCTTGCTCGTCTTGTGCTTGCGACCTGGTTGTGGCGATGATGGGGATGATGGTTCGTCTTCGCGATTTTCCGAAAATATGCTTTTTCCGGTTTGAATCACGTCTCGTTCGACTGCGCCAGTTAAGTGAGAAGACTTCGTTGATCACTTTTTAAAAAACTTTTATTTCGACAAACAACACAAGATAGGTACGCACTGAAGAGCGGCTAAGAGAGAACTGGCGAGCAGAAGCTCGGAGGTTCTATTTAACAACTCCGCAAGGGGAGCTGCGTTCAGCATTTTAGGAATGACGAGTCAGCTATTTGACAGTACATAACATATATATATATATGAGAAATTTTCTTATAAAAGATACAGTTTAAAAGTTAATTTACACAATGATCATAGAATTATGCGAGTCAATGAAGTAAATCTACATTGGTCTGTACAACAAGAATTTTCTCAAATCAGTCAATAAACTTTTCAATGACGAGAAATATCTTTCGACATCAACTGACACGAGAGGTAAATACTTCAATGATGCTGCTTCTTGTGCAGAGTAGTTCAGAATATCATCTGACGTTGCGGATTCGCCACGCAGCATCCTCTCCAAGTCCAACGCTTCTAAATTGTTTAAACGAGAATGCGGAATGCCTACGGCAATCGTGCATGAATTTATACCTTTTCATACTCTGAAGAAACGTAGTTTTAACGTAGGGTCGACTGATGAGGCAACTCTCTCCCTGCAAAGTCCTTGAAGAGAGCTCTATTCTCAGCATGTTCGACCTTGTAGAGGGGTATGTTTGAGCTTAAGAACGCCCTACAAACTCTAAAAGAGAACTCGTCGTGCTGTTGCTGATTCTGATTGAACAAAGGTTGTATCAGTGCCTGTTTCTTCGATTTCCTGTTTTTAAATTCCTCGAGTTTTGCTGAGTTCCCACTTGTGGCTTTATGTTGGGAAAATTGAAAACCCTTCGAAATCTTGATCTAAAAATAAATAGGTAAATACGCATAAGTGAGAAAAAATATATTGAAAGAACAAAAATATAACATTGTGGACTATGAAATTATTTTCAAATATTGCACTAGAAATACGAGCACCCCCTCAACGATCCCATGAAAAACCAGCAAATCCAAATGTCAATTTCCGCCTCGGAAATGTAAAATCTGTGGATATAACGGGTCTGCACTCCGAATTCTTAGACTTCTCTCTACTTATCTAGTAGGTAGGTACCGTATGCTACACATACGGCTTACTTGAAATTTCAACTGTTTGACCCGTAAATATTTAAGGACGTACATGTGAAAATGTCAAAATCAAAAAGAACTTACTTCTTTTTCACACATTTTGCAGAAAAGAATTTTCCCATCAGTGGAAAACGAGTCAGGGTCTTCCTTCGCACATCTTCGGAGTAAAACACTCAAAGGTTCCTTAACTTTAGGCATCGCGGACTTGGAAATCACAAGAACTCGATAGATAGGTACGGAAACGATTACGAACTGAGAGTAGAATGCAGAAACTTCACTTGACCTTCCACATTTATACCATCACTAGGATCGAATCTTCCCCCACTTCATGGGAAAAGCCACCTAAACAAATTGGTTCCCAAATTAGGCACTTACAACCTCCTTTCAAAGTGAAAGGATGCTTGGGGCTTTGACAGCTTATCTGACTAGTCGCACTCTAATTCCGAAGAAGTCAATTAGGGTGTGGAAATGACCTCAATAAAGGTTAACAACCTTTAGACATTCCTTTTTTCGAACCTTATAGATGGTCAGGGCCGAATTAGGGAGGAGAATTCGAAGAAAAACAAACTTTAGACGAAAACCACAAGAATATGCATTTATATGCTCGATTAATTTAAATTATGCTGGTCCCAGAGAGGTGAAAATACCACCAAAAGGCTTCATTCAGTGTGTACTATTCAGGAAAAAAATATGCAAATATGCTCGAATCCCAGCCCTACTCATTAACCAACGCTCAGTTTCCTTTATATTCGACATCAAGCGACACGGGAAAACGAAGAATGAAAAAATAACCCGCTGGAGAATGGAGCTCTCGTGCTATTCGTATGACATTCTGTACAGGCCTGGGAAAGATAATCATGCTGCAGACGCTTTGTCAAGGGCATGTGTTCTTACGAGGGACAACTCTCACCTCTCTACACTTTATTGCTCTTTGTGCCATCCAGGCGTCACGAGGATGTATCATTGGGTTCGCAGCAAAAACCTACCATTCTCATTGGACGACATTCGCCGTGTAACTTCTTCATGCCGTATAAGTTCTGAGGTCAAGCCTAAATTCTTCAAGCATCAAGGGACCCTCATCAAAGCCACATCCTCTCTTGAGAGACTGAATATGGACTTCAAAGGACCTCTGCCTTCCAATTCTCCTAACCGTTTCATTCTCACAATAATAGACGAATATTCGAGGTTCCCATTTGCATTCGCCTGCAGGGACATCATTTCTCAAACTGTCAGGAATTGCTTGGAGCAGCTCTTCGCCATTTTTGGTGCCCTGGCATATATTCATACTGATCGTGGATCATCATTTATGTCACAGGATCTCAAAGCATTTCTAGCAACTTATGGAACTGCTACCAGCCGCACCACCCCATATAATCCTCAGGGGAATGGGCAGGTAGAGCGACTAAACGGGACCCTCTGAAAAACCATTGAATTAGCAACCAAAGAAAATGGGTTACCTATCCGTCAGTGGGAGTCAGTACTGCAAGGTGCCCTGCACTCAATTCGATCGTTGCTTTGCACGGCAACGAATTCCACTCCCCACGAACGATTCTTCAATTACCCACGGCGATCTGCAAATGGGAGCTCAACCCCCACTTGGCTTCTCACTCCTGGACAAGTTCTACTGAGAAAATTCGATCGGCGCTCCAAATTTGAACCACTTGTGGAGGAAGTCACACTGTTAGATGGGACTCATGACTACGCTCACATCAGATACCCCAATGGGCGTGAGTCTACAGTCTCTACAAGACATTTGGCACCACTGGGTGTGCCAGCTGAAGACATCCAAGAAGAGGTCCTAGCTCCATCCAACCCTGAGATTCTGGAGGAATACGTCGACCCTTCGATCCAACCTATTCCCGATCTCAACCCCCAATCCCCTTCTCCCTTTTCTAACCCTTCAGGCCTGCCCCCTGCTTCACAGAACGAGGATCGCGTTCGAAGAAGCACTAGGACTCGTCGACCGCCAGCCTACCTCAAGGACTACGTCCAATCCTGAGGGTGTGGTGAATGTGGTGTTGTTCAACCTCATCAGGTGATATTTTCTATGTTCCCAAGAACGCTATTAATCTAGTTACCCAATTTTCATTATTTTCTTGTAGGCGAATAAAGCCTTTGAATCGGCAAAACATTCCATTCTGAATTATACTACAAATACCTACCTACATTCCATTTCAACCTCCCGTCAGAATGACGACGGGGTCGAATAATTGGTATTACAACCACCCGTCTGAAGGACGGGTGAAAAACTTTACTTATTACAACTGCTCCGTCGAAATGACACCGTGACTTCTAAATAATCGTTCAGTACTTACTGTCTGGGGCAAACTGTTTCATTAACTCATAATATTATTAAAACTACTAATAACTTGTAATTACACAAGTGACGGACGGTTGTGTGTTATTAAGAGCTAACTTGTGTGTAGTGGAATTTGGGGATAGTGACGAAAGAGAATAAACGATCAAACGAACTTGTATTAGACACATGAGATCACAAGGAAAAATTATACCGTGGACAGAGGAAGGATAATAACGAACATGGAAGGTTACAGACCGCAGAAGGCGGGAACAGTGTTGCCACTACATTTGTCGTATTACTAAATACAAAAACTACTCTCCCTTAATAGGGCAAATGAGGCAAGAAAAGGTTGGCAACATAATAACCTAACTGATAGACAACCATAAAATGCAAAACATGTCAAACTTGAATTTAAAAACGTTCACACTTCATAGTGCCATCAAATAAGCATATTCATGTCATAGCAACATCGAGAATGTTTAGTTGAACCTAGACTCTTAGTTAATATACCAACAACCGTATCTCGAACATAATGGTATTTTATCCTTATACGTTTAGTTCTCTAATGATAAATGGGATTTTCAGAAAGATTAATCGCACTCTGGTTATCGTTATACAACTGAATTGGCCCATTAGGAATATTTGGGCAGGAATGCAATTTTGAAAAAATCTCATCAAGAAGGCCATCAAAGTAAACTGCTTCTTCACAAATCCCAACATATTCTGCTTCGGTTGATGATAGTGAAACACATTTTTGCTTTTGGCATTCCCATGAATTGGGTGCATTCGCAAGCTTAAAGATAAATCCTGAAAAAGATTTTGAATCGGTCTCATTATTAGCCCAATCGGCATCAACATACCCTGTGAGAGGCTTGTCAGTCTTTTTAAAAACTATACCCATGCTTTTGGTACCACATTCTTAAGACTGCAGCAACAAATTTTGTTGTCCCGGAGGATACGATTTCTTTCTCTAAGTACAAGAAGTTTTGCTTCCTGCAATTCAAGAATTTTATCTTGGTAGCGTTTTTTGTCTTTTCGAATCTCCTCCAGGACATTGTATCTTGCTCTGGTGCGTTTTTAGGCAGTTTGGGACTTTCAGGAGTTGCAGTCTCTTCAACAGTTTTCTTCGGTTACCAGCGGAGCGCTCACAGTTTTGAAGTTAAGAAGGAGAGAGGGGTTGATTGTTTTTTTATGGCCCAAAACGGCCTCCATTTCGGCAGCATATTCGAACACTCCTACCTCGACCAGTTTGTCGTTTGTTGTCTTTGAAAGCTTTGAAATTTCTCTCGAGCACCTTTCACCTGTTCTCGCAGTGAATTTTATTATTTTATTATTTAGCAGTGAGTTTGGATAGCATAGCGTCCTGAGGTATGGAGAAAAGAGTCTCTGACGAATTCGAAGGCAGGGATCGAGACATATCTCCCTGATACAGACGCAGTACCTCTTCTCCGTCACCGATCAAATCATGTACTGTACCTGAATTATCGACCATCGTAACAGGTTGGTTTGTGTCTCCCAAATAATGATAAACCTCCTGATTCGCAATAAAGCTGAGATACTGTGGAGTCTGCTCATGATTGGGATCAATCTCGCGGATTGGTAGGTCCCAGCTAGCCGCTTTTAAAGCACTGATTTTGTCATATCTTTCGGTGTTACCATTTGTTGAGTGCATCTGTCTGTTATGTGCACGAGCTTTGGCTTCCAAGGATCCACCATGCTGTTCAATTGCTGCGGCCACGCTGTCCATGAATTTAGGCGAAACGCCCGCTGACTGGGCATACAAGCAGAAGACACACACTCTCGATGACCGCAACGCGTCTGACGAGACGTGCTAACCATGGTGGTAGCGAATGTCACAGCCCTCTCCGAATGTATGCCCACTGCCCTCTGCCCCTCAGCCTCCGGCTCAGGTACCCCGTCCTTACCGCGTTCCCTCTTTTCCATTTCTTCTGAGTACACGTTCGCGTATAGTTTGACTATCGCCGTTGCTTGTTCAACTTTTAATGGTGCCATGTCTTTCGTAGGTGCAAGAGGAGTCTTCTTCCATATCTCAATAAGATCTGATGCTACCTTGTGTTTCCAAATCTTACCGCCTTTAGTCTTCGCGAAGAATCTGAATATCCTACAAGTTGAACCGCTTATGGCATTGGCTATTGTGTCTCCTCGTTCCGAGAGATTGTTCGCTGGCTTGCGCTGTTTCACCTGTTGTATAGAAGGGTCGCGGACAACAGTCTCTCCGCTGACCTCAGGCTCAATGTCCATGAACTGCAGTAGTGAGGAACGAACAAACAAGTCATCATTGTCTTGACTGGTATTCTTGAGCGCAACTTGAGAAGTGACAATGCAACGATCCGCCCAATCCCCCACCGACGCATCACAACATACCTCGTCAAGGGTATCGTATTTGCGTCTTCTTTGCTCCTTCATTTCATGTCTTGCAGCGTCGTTGTACTCGTGCGTTGGAGGAGTGTCAATATTTGGGTGGTTTACAGGAACTAGTTTGTTGTACACTCCGTTTTTCATGTGAGGAGACGTTCCTATTCCTGCAAGTGCAGCTGTCGCCTCACGTCTGTCCTTCTCTCTATTGAATTTTACCATATCTTTGCGTGGTAATGTCGCAAATTTTTCTTCTTGATGTTCGGGGTAGTGGAGGCAGAGCTTTGCGTTTTACCTGTTTCTTGATGGCTTTTTCGGTCTTATTCATTTCATCAATCAGGTCTAGGGCTCTGTCAGTTATGTATTCACGCTGAGCTAAGTCGGACTCTGCTTCGATCATGGTACATCCTGTCTCGACTATTAGCGATACCAAACTGAATTGCCTATTGACGTAGGGTTCCCGAGTCCCTAGTCTCGATGTGTATGGTGGGTGACATATTCTTAGGACTTCATTTACCGGTAACCCAAACCGGGTCTCAAAACCTCTCGACAGTTCGGGAACGTCGTTGTAGCGTTTGAGGGCTGCTATCACAGCTTCTTGATGCTTCGCCGCGGAAAGCTCGGGTGAAAAGTCACGCAACAACCCGTACTCTGACGAGCCGGTTCGCGTGCTCTTAACCCTTTCAGTAACACATTTAGTTCCTGTCGTCAGAAAAATCTGAAACTTTGAGAATTTGTTCCTTCCCCTCACAGTGTTTGACTGAAATTTTCTCAGATTTTTCAGACAACTATTATACGATTTATATAGTGTACACTATTGTGTACATAGTGACTCGATGTGAGTGAAAAGTTTCGAGCAATCAAACTGATATTTGCAAACGTTTTTATTGACAAGATAGGTTGTTTAGCCATAAAACGACCATTTTTCAAACAAACAGGAATTACATATAATTTATATATATAAAAAAGGTCTTAAAATATAGCTAAGTATCACATTATATGAGAAAAGTAATAAGAAAAGTAAGGAGGCACGAATCAAGAATGAAATTATACAAACTTACGTATAAAATCACATCACATAGTAAAAATATGAGCTTATCAAATATCTTGGTAATTCTTTGTTAAATCAAGGCATGTTTACAACATTATAAGCGAATCAAATAGCTGAGATCTTTTTATACTATTCGTGTATAAATTAGAAGTAAAGAAAATTATCACATGAATCCTAAAAGCTTCTCTAAAATCACATCACTTTGTAAGACTTGAGACTAGCTGTCATATGACTTATTTGTAAATGCAAGTTTACCTTTTTGTGACAGAAAAATCTGCTAATAAGAACTAGAAACTCTATTGAAAATTGTAACTACATACTCGAGGTAAAACAAAAACGCAAATAATCCCTTTCATTGATGACAATGTCACTTTCTGTGGTACGCCTTGAAGCAGTTGCTTTTCTGTGACAGACATAGATGTACTTCACACTTATTGCAGGTCCAATGTGTCCTGCCATGGCAATTATTGTTTTTGCATCTTGAAGCAAACGATTTTTCATCAAAGGTTGGTTCATGGAAGAATCCGTCGAATCGAATGTCTTCAATAGGACGTGTTTCAGTAGAGCCCCTACGAGAAGTGGTTGGAGTAGACTTACTTGAAGTCGCCCAGGTTGCTGCAAGGGCTTCCCTTTTAGTCGCCTTTTACGACACGCAGGGAAAACGTCAGGGGAATTCTAGGCCACACCCCTGCAGGGCACACTCGAACGCTGGCACTGTATCCAGGCTCCTGCTTCAAGTTGTACGCAAACTCGTCCTCAGAGATGTACGCCAACGTAAGCTGGTTCATTATGACATTCCTCTCGAGTTCACACTTCTGCTGAGTCACGTCATCGTATAGGCTTTCAAGATTGGATGTCAAGTGCCTTTCAATGAATACGATTTTTGTGTTGATGTATGAAATCAAGTTAGCGTTTAGGGAGCTATTGGACCTGAGTTTAAAAGGTGCATAGTCATGTCCAGCCTCAAGGATAAATAACCTAGGATGTTCCGTTGTATATCCGAGATGGTTACAAATCCTCTTTTCATTATGGATCATAAGAGAAAAGATTAAGTCCTCTGTAGACAACGACACGATCCTGACTCCACCTTTCCTTTCTGTGAAGTTCGCAAAGCCTGTATACAACACTTCATAGGCCTTCTGCTCGCACTCAGTTTCCTCCAGCTTATGGTCCCAGATCAACAAGCCATGGTCAGGTGTTAAGCATCTATATTTCTTATAATCACAAAGGGATGATAATTTTGGTATGTGTATTTCAGACGTCGTTAGATCCACATGTCCACGATGTTTAGATATCTGTATATTAAATGTCCCCAGTACAACTGCCTTATCATAAGCTAAATCTCCATATGTGAAATATTCTCCGGAACAACTCCCTTCAGTGTCTACGTTTCCTGCAAGGTATTTTGAATAGGTTCTTTGAACTCCTAATTCAATGTCAGTGGCAATCACCTGGCCAGCATACAGATATCGTTTGGTATCTTTGATTTCTAGGCACTGCTCAAGTGACATTTCTACTACGAAAGTATGAAATGGATTCCTTACGTGCACCTGATGTGAGAACATACCACATCTAGAGATAAACAAATTAATAGGTAGTTAGGTAGGTATTTTATTTCTTCAACTCCTGGTCTATCTGGAAAGAAGTATGAGTGACGCACAGGAAATCAATGAGTCTTCTTCTTCTTTGCTGGCGTTACAGCCCAGGGTGGGCCTTAGCCTGCTCAACAACCTTCCTCCAGTCTTCACGTCCAGCAGCCCGCGTTTTCCAGTCCCGGAATCCCGCACGCGCCACGTCCTCTTCGACCTCGTCAGCCCATCGCAGTCGTGGTCTTCCTCGTCCTCGGGTTCCTCCCGGTTTTCCGAGGAAAACTTTTTTTACTGGATTGTCCTCAGTCATGCGAACGACATGACCAGCCCAGCGGAGACGACCAAGTTTAACAAATCTGACTACATCCACATCCCTGTACAGCTCGTACAGCTCAGAGTTCCTTCTTCTCCTCCAGACTCCACCCTCACACACTGCACCGAAAATTCTCCTCAGAATCCTCCTTTCGAAGGTTCCGAGCATGAATTCTCCTTGCCTACCCAATGTCCACGTTTCAGACCCATAGGTCAGCACTGGACGAATCAGGGTTTGGTACAGTTCACATTTCACTTGGTGAGTCAAGAGGCGTGACTTTAGATACTTCACGAGGCCCCAATAGCACTTGTTGGCAGCTGCCAATCTATTCTTTATTTCTGGCATGGGATCCCCATCTGCAGATATGAGGGAGCCAAGGTAAACGAAGCTGTCAACCTTTTGAATATGGTAGTTACCCACTTCGAAATTAGTATTTGTTTGTCCTGTAGTTTTGGTAGTCATGTACTTGGTCTTGCCTTCATTGACATACAGGCCCATGGCTTTAGCACCCTCAAGAAGTGAGGCAAATGCTCGCCTTAGATCTCCTTCGCTGCGGGCCACCAAATCAATATCATCGGCGTAGGCTAATATTTGGACAGACTTATAGAATATAGTTCCTCTAGTTTGAATTCCTGCATCCCGAACGACCTTCTCAAGAGCCAAGTTGAACAAAAGGCATGACAGGGCATCACCCTGGCGCAATCCATTCCTCGTCGGGATACTAGGGGTCTGCAAACCTTGAACTCTCACGGAGCAGGCAGAGTGCTGCATCGTTACTTCAACCATTCTGACGAGTTTGAGCGGAATCTGAAACAATTGCATGGCTTCATAGAGCTTATCTCTTTTAATTGTGTCGTAGGCTGAGCGAAAGTCTATAAATAAGTGGTGGAGTGGAACATTAAACTCCCTACACTTTTCAACCACCTGACGCACACAAAAAATTTGATCGGTAGTCGATCGACTAGGGCGAAATCCGCACTGGTAGTTGCCTAATAGGTCCTCCGCATATGGGAGCAAACGATCAAACAAAATGGAGGAGAGAATTTTGTAAGCCACTGTCAGAAGTGTTATGCCCCGGTAGTTTGTACATACCATTGGGTCACCCTTCTTATGAATAAGGCACACCAAGCCTTGCTTCCAATCGTTGGGAAGTTCCTCTTTTTCCCATATCAGGGTAATCAGGTTCAACAAGCGATCAGTCAATTCCTCCCCACCCGACCTCAGAAGCTCCGCTGGTATGCTGTCAACTCCTGCAGCTCTGTTGTTTTTAAGCTTGGCGAAAGCGGTCTTGATCTCACTCATTGTGGGTAGGCCAATAGGCTCCATGTTCGGGGTGGAAGCATTTATCACATGGCTCTCCTCATCCACATCGGCAGAGCCAGGATCACCCAACAGTTCACGGAAGTGCTCCTCCCATCTATTCATCACCTCCTGGGGGTCAGTGAGGAGTAATCCTTCCTTCGATTTACACATAGTGACCCTGGGTTTGAACTCCTTCCTCGAATCGTTAACTTTCCTGTAAAACTTTCGCACTTCATTATTTTTCTTCAGTGCCCCCAATTCCTCTGTTTCCTTTCTGGCATGTTCTCTTTGCTTTCGTCGGTGCACTTTCTTTTCAATCCTTCGCTTTTCTCTGTAGAGCCCTTTAGCCTGCCTAGTGTGCCGCTTCTGTTGCATTGCCTTATATGCCACATTCTTATCGTTTGTCACCTGCTGGCACTCGACATCAAACCACGTATTTCTTTCTCCCTTCCCTGCCTTGCCTATGCATACATCAGCCGACTCCGTTATAGCTTTTCTCAACTTCTCCCACTCTCCATCAATACTTCCCTGATGCTCAAAAGGCGCGGCCTGAAGGGCCTCAGCAGTCTTCTTGGAGAACTTTTTCCCTGTATCGGGGTCCTTTATTTTTTTTATTTATTTTTTTTTTTTTAAATCTCCCCTCAAAGACAAAATGTCTTTTGTGACGGAGGGGGCACGCCATAAAACAAAATAAATAAATAAATCAAATATAATGGGGAGGACGCCCAGGACTCACCCGACGCCGGCCCTAGGGATGAGGGATGATGAGGAAGGTGGGGGTGGGAGAGAGGGATGAAGGGATGGGGGGTTGGATTGCCACTGCATATTTCTCCAACCCTTTTGCTTCGACCCTTTTGGCTTTGGAGGTGCGAGCTCTCACCTTCGCAATCAGCAGGTAGTGATCCGAGTCAACATTGGCCCCTCTGTACACTCGGGTGTCAAGCAAGTTGGAAAAGTGGCGGCGATCAATCAGGACATGGTCGATTTGATTGAAAGTGGTTTTGTCAGGAGACGCCCACGTGGCCTTATGGATGTTTTTATGGGGGAACATGGTAGATCCGACCAGCAGATTACGTGAAGTTGCGAACTGGATGAGTCTGTCCCCATTATCATTCGTTATGCGATGCAAACTATGCAATCCAACTGTTGGAGAGTAGCACGACTCTTGGCCGATTTGCGCATTCCAGTCTCCAAGCAGTATCTTCACATCATGCAGGGGACATGCATCATACACTTTCTCCAGTTCTTCGTAAAATGAATCCTTAGCGTCTGGGTCAGCAACTTCCGTTGGTGCATGAGCATTTATCAGGGAGATGTTTGAGAATCGTCCCTTTATCCTCAGATAGGATAATCGATCATTCACTCCCTCAAACTTCAAGACAAGGTGCTTCATAGATCTCTTGACTGCGAATGCAGTACCAAATGCGTGATCCCTATCATGCCCATGATAGAAAATGGTCCAGCCATTACTCTCGAGTACTCCATCACCAGTCCACCGGACCTCCTGCAATGCCACGATTCCCGCCTTGTACTGGTTTAACTGGTCTAATAGTAAGCGGAGTGCCCCAGCTCTAAACAGGGAAAGCACGTTCCATGTGCCTAAGAATAAGTCATTATTTGATCGTTTCAGTTTTCGTCGCTTGTTTCCTTTTGACGTGCCGTGTTCATCACCATAGATCAGTCCGGTTTTATGATTGTTTTGAGCTTTCGTAATCGTTTGTAGTTTCGGGCAAGCGATTGATTGGACCACTGTGCCCTATCTTGGTTTAGAGTGGACTGCACTCACAAGGCCTCCAAGCAGACCCCCCTCGCAACTTCAGAAGCCGAGATGTTAAGGCATTCCTACTCCCTGGGAAGACTTACTTGAAGTCGCCCAGGTTGCTGCAAGGGCTTCCCTTTTAGTCGCCTTTTACGACACGCAGGGAAAACGTCAGGGGAATTCTAGGCCACACCCCTGCAGGGCACACTCGAACGCTGGCACTGTATCCAGGCTCCTGCTTCAAGTTGTACGCAAACTCGTCCTCAGAGATGTACGCCAACGTAAGCTGGTTCATTATGACATTCCTCTCGAGTTCACACTTCTGCTGAGTCACGTCATCGTATAGGCTTTCAAGATTGGATGTCAAGTGCCTTTCAATGAATACGATTTTTGTGTTGATGTATGAAATCAAGTTAGCGTTTAGGGAGCTATTGGACCTGAGTTTAAAAGGTGCATAGTCATGTCCAGCCTCAAGGATAAATAACCTAGGATGTTCCGTTGTATATCCGAGATGGCTACAAATCCTCTTTTCATTATGGATCATAAGAGAAAAGATTAAGTCCTCTGTAGACAACGACACGATCCTGACTCCACCTTTCCTTTCTGTGAAGTTCGCAAAGCCTGTATACAACACTTCATAGGCCTTCTGCTCGCACTCAGTTTCCTCCAGCTTATGGTCCCAGATCAACAAGCCATGGTCAGGTGTTAAGCATCTATATTTCTTATAATCACAAAGGGATGATAATTTTGGTATGTGTATTTCAGACGTCGTTAGATCCACATGTCCACGATGTTTAGATATCTGTATATTAAATGTCCCCAGTACAACTGCCTTATCATAAGCTAAATCTCCATATGTGAAATATTCTCCGGAACAACTCCCTTCAGTGTCTACGTTTCCTGCAAGGTATTTTGAATAGGTTCTTTGAACTCCTAATTCAATGTCAGTGGCAATCACCTGGCCAGCATACAGATATCGTTTGGTATCTTTGATTTCTAGGCACTGCTCAAGTGACATTTCTACTACGAAAGTATGAAATGGATTCCTTACGTGCACCTGATGTGAGAACATACCACATCTAGAGATAAACAAATTAATAGGTAGTTAGGTAGGTATTTTATTTCTTCAACTCCTGGTCTATCTGGAAAGAAGTATGAGTGACGCACAGGAAATCAATGAGTACCTACTTAATTTTCTAATTGTGAATACGTGATTGAAATATTATGAAATACGCTCTCTCTCTCCACTGGTAACAATGAAATTACGTTCGGTCCGATCTCTAATCGGAAATGAGCACACACTAGTCGGCAGGTGGAATTAAGAGATAAAAGACAGACCTTAGTCTCGGCGATGTAAACAGAATCGCTACGAAAGTGAGGTTTCCTAGGAACTCAACGAGATTTGACAGGAAATCCGAAACGACTTGACCTTGAACAATCCCAACGTTTTAGCCACGAATTCATCCAATTAGCAATTAAATCGTGAACCAATAAAACTAAAACGCATGCCAATAACAACAATAAATTGTGTAAAACTGTACCCAACCCTTGAATTTAATATCTGGCTTGAAGCTAACAATGTTACAGACCCCACGGTTGTTTCTGAACTTTAACAGGTCCTTTAGGATTTGTATGAGACGTGGATAATTCGTAGTGGACTGTGAAAATTAAGATAGGAGGGGTTAGACAGTAATTGTTTACCACAATAATTATATTAGGGTATTTCCCACTCTAATTCTTACTTGGATTGACGGGGGAGAGGAGGGACTTAGAAGGCGCCTTCATCCGGTGTTTCCTGCCTGATTGTTCACTCGATACTGCTCCGGCGTCCAAAGAGCGGCCATGCGGGGAAGGGGGGACACAGAGGTGGCAAGAATTGGCAAAAATTTCCCTCTCAACCAAACAGTAACTATGTATTGCTGGGAGATTCTGTCTACGGACTGCAAACTTGGCTTATGCTACCGCTCCGAAACGACCCACGTGATGAAGCAGAAAGAACATAATAGAAGGCCCAAAAAAACGAGATGCTTGATAGAATTGAGCTGAAGATTGAGCTCCAACAGCCTCACTTCTAACTTCGATTTGTAAATTTGTAATTTCAACAGGTCCAATTGAAGTTTTTGTTTTTCACTTGCAACTGAGTTGCTTGGTTCCGGTGATTGCTCTCCTTTCTCGGAATTTTTAGGACGTCCCACAGTAAGCAATTGATCTGTGGTAAAGTTGGACAACACTCAACAGAAAAAAATAACCACACACTAATCCGTTTTAGACCATTCTGAATCCAAATCCGCGAAAAAAAACCATGGGTGTATGTCTGTGTGTGTGTGACAAAATCTTTTGTCATATGCACTGGCCTTAGTTTTCGACCGATTTTCGTGGTTCTTTTTTATTCGACGGGGAAATCTATCTAGTTGTGCACTACGTCGCCAAAATTTCGAATTTTGCCTTTGGAGGGGGTGAAGGGGGGGGGGGGGGGTTAATGCTAAAAAACGTGCATTTGCAGGCATAATCTTGTAAACTTGTAGGCCACAATATCCTACCGATTAGCGTGTTTCTTTCTTTGTTCGACTCAAAAATCTTCCAAATTGCACACTATTTCACCAGAGTATCAAAATTAGCATGGGGAGGGGGCGAGTGGGGGGGATAATATTCACAAAATATCCGAGTTTTAAATATTTGTACTAATTGTACCCAAGCTTTGAAATTGAGGAAAAATTCTCATTATACCTTTAGATTTTCATGAATTATTCTCTTTACCACCATGGAACTAATTGTGGTGCCACCATGGTGCCAGGGCACCATAATCTGCATATTTCTTGGTTTTTTGTTGTTGTGTTTTACCTTGAATACGGATGTGAACTTCGACGGACTGCCTACCAAAACTGATAGATGAAATTTAAACTTTATGCCGTATTTCCGATTTGGTGCCAGACTGGCACCATTGGTTGGGGGAATGCTCTTCAAATCGAATGCTCTTCAAATTCGATGCTCCCATGCCGCTAGAAATGTTATGGTGGATAAGGGTGAGGGGGGGGGACCACTATTTCTTGCCAAAATCTATTTACATAAAACGCCAACCGTACGTACGTATGCACGGAGGGGTCGTGGGAGTGGGGAGAGTCGGCGGAATCGGGGGCAGGAGGCGGGACGAGTCGGAGCAAGTGGAGTTGGAGGGAGTGGGTGGCGGAGAGAGTCGAAGGAATCGTTTTTGCCTACTTTTAGCAGGCTTTTCAGCTAGTACTAAATAAATTACATCGAGTGAAAAAGTTGAATCGCTTACCAACTGGTTTACATTGATCTATATACATGGATCTATATACTCTATATACTCTACCGCTTATCCAATGGGACGTCCCCTGGAATGCACGCATTACTTAACAATATGTTTTCTGTTGCTGACCTGTTGGACACAATAAGCAATGCGCATAGATTTTTTTAATGTTACAAATTATACTTACAAATGGGTTTATCATTCAAAAGCAATACACAAAAAAAAACGCTGCAAAGTAGTAGTTTAGCACATGGGCTCATTATTCCACTGCAATGCAGTCGTGGAGTACCCCTTGCAATCGATTCAGCGCCTAAGATTACAGGGCAAACGTTACCCCACACAGCACTATGTTGCACAAAGTTTCGGGCATAACTAGGGCCCAAATGGATCAACTGTACAAAATTCCTGATTTTTAGGACTTTTTCTAGGGGAGAAAAAGGCGAGGACGGCGTACCGCGTGCGTCGAACAAACACGACATACTTATTTGACATCCACACACCTTAATATAATACGTAAAAAGACAAAGACAAGACGGGGTCTTTTTTGCGACACGAATACATAGGTATACCTGTTATTCAGAATGAATAATGAACCAAGAAATTTGATTAGAAGAAATATCCACTCACCATCAGTCCTCATTAGCTATGTCAAATTCCCTTGTCTGGTTCAGCATCCATTTCTTCTCGATCGTTACTCATGAGGGTAATTTCGTTATGAAACTGTTGTTGTTCAGTCAAGTTGATACGACCCATGGACTCTGTGACCCCAGCGATTCCCTCGATTACCGAAGAATCACGGCCGATGATATCTTGCACGGTTTTTTAATTTCAACGTCTGCTGGAGTCCAGGTAAAGACGGCAAGGGGCGGCCAGTTTCTGGAATGTCGCACTTTTCCACAACCGACAAATGCGAATAGTTTAATGTAATGCACCAAATTGTTCATAGTACCTACAACACTCTTGAATAATCACAATACTTTGAACAAAACGGTGGACTGAAAACGAAAAATGGAAATCCCTTATCAGTTTTGTTTAACTCTGTGTTTACTTATTACTCGATAAGAAAACCCAGATTGCAGAGCTCTCTGACGGGGGCGCTTCTATTCAGTTTTTCGCCCCAAGGCACATTTCATACTCTCTGGTTGGTCAATCTCACGTGCCTGCCTCCTTCGAAACACGTCGCCATGACGTCACCCTCCCCAAAAACGGAGCAGATCCAAACGGATGCTCCTAACGGGTGTGATGGGTCAAGAAAGACTCCCAGCCTCTGTTTTCGCGCGTAGATTCAACTAGCACAGTACCTACGATCGAGTCTTCTGTCACTAGCCAACTTACTCTTCAAACGAATAGGAACGAACTTTGAATTTTTTTTTATTGGCTGGGGTGCACATGCGCCTATGCTCATATCGGTAGCTGCCCCAGCACTGAAGACTTCCAGACGTTGGGCCACCAAACATCTCTCATGTAAGTGCCTTGCCCGTCGGAACTGCTTGGAGGGATACCGCATATTGATAAATAATATCATCCCACGCTTGGCTTTTCTTATGCTTTGTCAGCCGCTCCGAAAACACGCCGAACAAAACGCCCTCCATCGATTTAATGCGGCTCAAAAAACATAACTTTAATTTTCGCTTATCTTCCCGTTTCATTTTGGGAAGTATAAGAAGTAGGATCGATCGGCAACAAGCAGGAACAAGATCGGCAAAACAGATAATAATAGCTTCCGCTTCAGTAACCTCAGTAGGTAGCTCAAATAACCTTAGCAATCTCGCTCAGCTGACTACCTAATCATTTCGATTAGCTGAATAATATTTATTTTTTGTTCAAATACTTGTAAAACTTCGCTAATATTATTAGTGAGTTCTTAGGGAATGTGCAACAGAAAATATTAGAACTAATAGACTTGTAAAATTCACTAATATTATTAGCTTATTGTGCAATAGGCCCCTGATCTGAGGAACAATGTGTTTCCGCTGTCGTCTCACTCAAAACTGACTGGTTGAAGCATACCTTGATGGAAAACAGGGTGCGACACTGTCGCGTAGCACGAAAAATTTACTTTCGCCCCGTCGTTTGGACAGAGGGTTGTAATCTAGGGTTAAGGGTCAAAAATGCTCTATTGTTAGCTCTAAAACCAGCCAGTTAGTATTACCACGCCCAGCAATCCACTGCTGAGCAATAGCTTGTATGGCTGATTGTCTGAACCTCTGTTGTCTCTTGGTTCATGCGGTTGCAAGGTTCTGGGCTCGGGCCTTCTCTTTTCATTATATACATCAATGACCTGCTGTATCACACTCAGGTCGGTTGTCATTTGACCTTGTTCGCTGACGATATTACGGCTGTGGTCAGGGGAGCTTCAGAGGAGAATCTGCGGACAAATGCAACGAGGACTTTCTTGGCTGTAAAGGAGTGGTGCGCCCTCAATGCCTTGCTTCTGAATGAGAATAAGTCTCAGAGTATTGACCTCCGGCTGAATGGTCGTTTGGCTCATTCGGTTAGTCTTCTGGGCATGACGATCGATAACCGTCTCTCTTGGGCAGATCATGTGGGCTCGCTGTCCGGAAAATTGTCCTCTTGCATCTTCATGCTGAGGAGATTGGCAGGTGCTGTCTCCGATGATATTCTGCGAATGGTTTACTTTGCGTGTTTCCATAGCCGCATATCGTATTGCGTAGTTATGTGGGGCAACTCATCACACGCATTACGAATATTTAGGCTTCAAAAGAAAGCTGTAAGAATTATTAAACACATCGGTCATTTGGAGAGCTGTAGAGGCCAATTCAGAGACCTGGGTGTGATGACACTGCCAAGCCTGTATGCTTTCGCAAGCCTTGTATATGCCCATCAAAATTTGGCCTCTGTCGAGCGTGGTTCGGACATCCACGGTTACTGTACCAGAAATGCTGGAAAGTTGCGTCCACATCAAATTAGATTAAACGCCTCCATGCAGTCGGATCCTCTTCAGACTGGGGTACGACTCTGGAATCAACTACCTGCTGACCTGCAAGACCTATCTTTGGAAATGTTCAAGAGAAAAACTAAGAAGAGGCTCATACAGGCGGAATTATATGACGTGGAAGATTTTTCCCAATTTATATTTGATTGATGTTGATTTTTCCCCGATATATTTGACTTTTTTTCTCATTTGTTATTGTTTTGCTGACGTTTGTATTGCCTTATGGCGGCTACAAATAAAAAATTATTTATTTATTTATTTGAGCCAAAGTCAAAACGCCTCTGTATATATCGCTCATATCCTAGAAGAGGGGTACAAGTCCAAAAATGTGATTTTCGGGAAATCGCTTTCAAAGTTTTACACTCAAACAAATAGCTATATCTCCATGACAACACGTTTAATGTTAATGATATTTGGGGAAAATGTTCCCGTACTAATGCTTCTACAGCTCATGGACCGAAATTATTCTTTTCGCTAGTGAGGAAGGAGTGGGGGGAATATTTTTGTCAAATTTCTTCGATTTTTGGTGTTGTTCCCTTTTTTCGTGGACAATATTTCTTTATTTCAGAGATGTCACTTTTTTCATGGACGATTTTTATTCTTTCCCAAATGATTAATTTGGTTTTAAATGAGAATAATCATGACTTGAGGTGTATAAAACGAGAATTTATTAGATTGGGAGTTGTCGGAACAATAAAACAGATTGAAAACGGCAGATATTCATAATTCTGTCTCCAGAAATATTCTTAAGTAATTGAAACAGCTTCTTAAAATCTATAATCAAAGATAACCAACGTGTGATTTCGAGTTCAACCCCCCCCCCCCCTCACACCATTCCTTCTTCAACGGTTTCAGTACATACAACCAGTACAACTTTCATCGGTAGTTTCGGTAGGTAGTCCGTAGGAGTAGACATTCAAGGTGAAACACACCAATGGCACCACTAATTTGTTCTATGGTGTCAAAATGTATAGTTCATGAAAATACAAAGGTTTATTCATAAAGATTCAAAGCTTGGGTACCATTAATAAGCCCTAAATGAACCGAAATATTGAAATATCGCAATATTGTGAATATTATCCCTCCACTTGCCTCTTCCTAATGAGAATTTCGGTACTCTGGCGACTTAATGTTAGTCAGTTAGTTATCTGAGTCGAAAAAAAGAAACACGCGAATCGGTTGAAATTGAGGAGTAGGTAGCGCGCTCAACATGCTGTCATAATGAGCCTTACTTTCACTAAATAACCCTTCGTTCATCCTCCGTTTACTCTAATCTCCAAATTCCAGCAATGTAGTGCAAAACTAGATAGATTTCCACGTCGAACAAAAAAGAAACACTCAAATCAGTGGGAAATTGAGGTTTGGGCGAAATACGCAAGATTATGCTTTAAAAAAAAACAAATTTTAATAGTTTCTACTCTCCCCCCCCCCTCCTTCAAGGCAAAATTTAATGTGGATGACGTAGTCCACAGCGCTAGATAAATTTTAGCGTTGAACAATGGAGGAACCACGCGAATCGGTTGGGGAATAAGGCCTGGACAAACACAAGAGACACAGACTGATGGATTTTCTTCCGCGGATTTTGGTTTTAAGGGACTAAAACGGATTAGTATCTGGTTATTTTGTTTTCCGTTGAGTGTTGTCCACCTTTAACCCAGATTAATCGCATATTCAAGGATGCCCAAGTCTTACAACGTCCTAGCAAACACAAGTAGGTAACCATCTACCTACCTGCTGTTAACTAGCCACAGCATGATGGATGAAATAATTATGAAACCGTGTAAATTATTATAATTGTGATTATTATTGCATTTATTATTTTTCTGTAGAGATCACCAGTCAACTACCTTCTTGGGACAAGGTCAGGAGGGGGGTCCTTTGGGCTAGGCTCGAGTGAACGAAGTGTTCTGATAAATTGCACAATAAACATGCATTTATCATTGTTGATCGTCTTGATTGTAATAGTCGTTTCCAAAAAATTAACACTAGGTTTCTTTAATTGAGTAAATCACTTAACAGAGGCGATACATTCACTTTAGAGGGTAGCACTGGGCTTTGTGCCTGTCTTCTGCAAACGTAGGTGGCTCGCCCCGTCCATCGAACAAAGAACTTTCAGCATTCAGGCGGAGGGGGATTGAGCTAGGCTTAAGTTTGTCTTCTAGGGATGAAAAACAGCACTTCCACAACCCAAAACTGCTCCTAACTCAAAAATGACATTTTTGGACTTGTACCCCTCTTCTAGGATATGAGCGATATCATTATGCCCTCGTCCTTCCCCTGTAGAGCTTCATAGCCCTTCCCTCCTCCGAGTGAAAAGGCAGACAACAGACTTCTGGGCGGAGATCCGCAATCTACCTATCTGAACATTGCTCTAACTCGTGGAAAGTTGATAGCAGATGTCATCCGCGTATTGAAAAAATTTTGTAACATTTTTGAAATATTGCAATTGGACAAGCGATAAGTGATGAAGGAAATAAACAATGGTGCGTGAGAGGAATGCTTTGTGGAAACTGCTAAGGTGGTGTCATGCAGAAATAGGAAGTGAGAGGATTGGGCGTGCAAATGAAGAAGTGGAGTCGTAAATTCATGCACGTAGATGCCATTTCTGTTCAAATACGTTTTTGCCTTTTAATCTCACGTTTCTCCGAATCAGCGTTAAGTTTTCTAAAAACTACCATTTTTACGTATACGTTAAAATTTCTACGTCTTTCTACCATTTTAAGACAATACCAGCAGCTCAAACGTAGATGAATCTGAGAAGGTAAAATTTCTTGACTTTTTTAAAACGTTACTACTTTTCCAAAAAAAAATCTGGAAACTGGAAAATGTGTGAAAACTTCAATTAATTAGCTTTTCAACGGGGTGATTATCTCATTTCTTTGATGAAAAATTCAATCTTGAATGCTAGAAAACATTATGCGATTTTAATTTTTTTGTCACCAGAGGGGGTAGTGAACTTGGTCCGAGGTTCAAATTAGCGCATTTCAGTATGAATGAATTCGTGTTCCCACCTGTTTAAAAACAACGTTGACGGAAAATTATGCCCGATTCAGTTTGATGTTACAAATGGTACGTAACTAACCGCGAGTATGCCGACATTCATGGATGAGTTCCTCATTAAGATTGACGCTCTACGCGAGATACTTGAATAATACTACTAATATCTAACACTGTACTGAAACATGATGAAGCACAGAGAAATACTTCAGACGGTAGACCGTCCAGCAGAACGAATGACTAGCTCATAATATGAGCTCCTCTGCCAAAACCACGAAACTTTAAAACTATCCTCTGCCAAAACCGCTAAACTGCAAAAATTCGAAAATTGGGCTAAGCATCACTTTGAGTAGTGACATTGGTCAAGTATCTCCTCCAGAAATTTCAACTCTCTAACTCCACTAGAACATGGTTATTTGAGTGGTATCTATTCCACGAATCTGCTGAAAATTTTTTTCTCCTCTGCATTTTCGCGAATCTGACAGATACGTGAGTTTGGCGTAGTCGTCCCCATCACAAGCACAAGATTCGCAATTGTTGCGTAGTAACCTCGGGAACAATTGGACCTAGAGTCCGAATAACTTCTTACAACTTTTTTCTACATTTTCTTAATTTTATCTCACAGGATTGAGGACAGACAATTAATTGTATTAGTATTAAAATTGTATTAACAATGTAAATAAAATTCACTTTTTAAAACCAATGTGTTGACTCAATTCTTCTTCAGCCACTCTCTATAGTATGAATAAAATGTATACTTACTATAGAGAGTGAATTCATGAACTATTGCTAAGCTACTGTTTATTATATTCGTTCATAGTAGTGTACTATCAATCCAGGGGCCATGAATTTCATAGGGGACCATCTACACCTCAACCCGAACAATCCCTGAAAATGTCATCTAATTTGGGAGGAAATTGTTGAAGTTGTGGCTGTTACTAGGATGTCACGTTTGCGCATGCACAGAGGGTACTATCAATCCGAGGGTGATGAAACTCATAGGGGACCATCTACACCCCAATCCGAACAATCCCTGAAAATATCATCAACTTCGGGTGGACATTGTAGAAGTTATGGCTGTTTCAAGGATTTCTCTTTTGCGCATGCACAGAGGGTACTATCAATCCGGGGATGATGAAACTCATAGGGGACCATCTACACCCCAATCGGAACAATCCCTGCAAATTTCATCGAATTCGGATGGAAATTGTAGAATTTATGGCTATTGCAAGGATTTCCCGTTTGCGGACCCACTCCACCAAAACCACGGATCTGCGTTTTTTAGGACATTGTGAGGTCATCTAGGTTGTTCATGATGATTTGATGGAGTGAAACCTATTTATACTTATTCTGTCATGTTGTAAGGTAAGGAAAACAGTGCAACAATCGAAGTATTGCTAGTCCTTAACGATAATAAGTTGCGGAGTAACTTTGGAAGCCTCTACTGAAAAACAATAAATTTTCAGTTTAGTGGTTTTGGCAGAGGATAGTTTTAAAGTTTCGTGGTTTTGGCAGAGGAGCGACCAATATCCATATATGAGCGACCATAATATGATTCATCATATTATGATGAATCAAGGTAACACGAACAGCTATTCCATGTATAATAATTAATAATAATGTTCAATATTCTTGTCACAGTGATGTACTTGTTCTCTCGACAACCCCACATTCTGTGCTCCCTCTAACCCACTCTTATCTCAATGGTTACCTCATTTTTCATTATATTCCAATTTTCTTCAACTTGAAATATAAATCATGGTGCAGAGATTTTTTTGTGACAGTGTCACAGTTGCTCTGACACCTGAGTCGTGATTTGATGGGTGATTTGGATGTGGGTTTTTTTTTACTTTCGTTCTATTGAGTCGCGACTCAGGGATAGCCCCCCAGTTTTATTACAGTCGTCGATCTGCAAGTACCTACTTTAATATAAGATCATTTCCCTAACCCCCGTGGTTCAAGTCCAAAAATGTAATAGGTAATATAATTAGGGGGTAATTCTCCCCCTCCCCATACACCATGGATGGAAGCATCATTGCTTAACCATCTATATTTTCCATATACCACGTGCATCTATTTATCCCTTTCCGTTGGTTGGTTTCCACCAAGAAGTACGTATAGTTTCTGAGGGTAAAATGGAGCGTCTATCACAATACAGATTCTTCTTAACTATTACGTTTCAATATTTCTCAAAAAGATCAAAAAAATGCTTGGTGCAGGATGAGTCGATTATATTATCAGATATTGTTGAACTTAATTATAGATAAATAGGTACCTACTAAATATGTTTTTGTTTTGCAATTTTGTTTCAATCTCATATTTTAAGTACATTTTAACATTGTAATATTAATTGGTACTTTTTAATTTAAAATGATATAAAATCTTTCCCCCAATGGGGTAGTTGCATGGGTCGAAATTTCGTATTTTTGATGTCAGATGCAAATTAAGCACACTTGAAAACGTTCCTGAACCTGTCTTCAGTTCGAAATTCCATTTAAATAACCTGTATTTTCATGAGGAAGTACCGTTCTCATTTGCGTTGGTGGGAGGGAGAGTCGACAACAACCCTGACAAAAGAAATCTCTCAATATATTGCCTTGAGACTACTGCAATCAAGGACAGATTCAAGTCAGAAGCATTGAAATAAAGATGCAAATTTATTGAATAATCAATAAAATATATTTTTCAGCCTCTGTCCATTTAAATGTATCTTTTAATTTCACAGTAATGAAGCATATTTTTGTTGTTTTCCTGTTGCTTCTCCCTTGTGTTGTTGCGTTGACTACCATAATTATGCCGCAGCCCCCACCCCGCCTTGTGAGAGTTTTCCTGCTTGAATTTTTTTTATGAAGAATTTCTGGCAGTTTTACTTATATCTACAAGTAAAACTACCAGAAATAGAGTACTTCAATAGAGATTCACTAAATAGAATTTTTTAAAAAGTATCATACAACTACCTCATTGTATGACATTGGCTGTGGCGGCGACCTTCATTTTATAGCATTACATTGCGTTGATGTTGTAATTTACTATAGGAATGTGATGAACTGATTCGTTGATTGTTCTTTATTTTTAATTTTTTGTCATTGGGAGTTAGATTCAAAAGTACCTATCTTTTGTTACAATAACTATACTTGCTCCTTAAGTAAAGAACCTAATTGAAGTTTCGAAGAAACTGAAAGGATTCATATTCATTCCACCATTGATAAGCTACTATTTTACTTAATTCTTTAAAATTAAAATTAGGCATGAGCACTAAATATGTCAAGCACCTACCGAATCAATAACATGCTTTATAACTTGGTTATCTGTATGGTCTTCATGTTTGAATTTCATTGTTTTGTCCTGGAAACCTCCAACTAACAGTTTTCTATGCTAAGTTTGATTCAGTTTGTACCTTCTTATATGCAAGAATAAAACGAAAGATTCTTATTCCTCGCGATACTTTTGTGATTGTACAGTTACCTATTCGTTAAACGTGTATAACCTGCGTGTGTACCTTTGTTAGTTTAAGGTCAACATTTTCTTGGTGCAATTTTTACCAAAGTAACTCGAATCTTCCAAATTAAACTATTGTTGTTAAATCATATGTAAATATTTATGAATTCTCTCATAACAACTTAGTTACGGAGAAAACTACCTGCCTTCCTTACCGATCATGTGCCTTTACTTTTCTATAGGTAGTCATTGTACCCATTATATTTTTATAGGAATGAACCAGATTAGAACTAACCTAGTCCTCCTTGCGAAAAGGCAGGAATCTAAAGCGTCTGAGGAGAGGTCAGGCTGTGCCTGCTGTTCCGATATGGAATAGAGGTTGGAGATTGTTTCCAAGTAGGTACCTCTTCCAAATCAGCAACTTTCAACCAGATAAGCTTTGTTTCCTAGACATTTTTTCTTACTTACTGTTTATACGAATTTATGGAACAATAAAAATTTATTATACACTCGTGGTTTTGTATCCGACTCATTTCTTTCCACAAGGCATAGCTTTTATGATACTTACTGGCATGAGCACCCTCTACCTACTACGAACATGTCAGGCCACTACCTACATGCCTGGGTTGTAGTTGTAGGTGAGATGTTAGGTCCACATTAATGATCTAGTCGTCTCCCCGTATTCATAGAGTACCCTCTCGGCTATTGCATTTTTAGGTACAATGAATTTGGGTATAGTGGTTTTCATTATTTATATAGAAAATGTAAATGAATATATTTACAATTTTCAATTTTGAAGTAGAACTTACATCGGAAATGTTTGGCTGTGTCCGATTATACCATAAATATATTATATTACTGTGATTATGATGGTAATATTCAAACACAAAAAAAAACACGTTTTATGGCCTGGTTTTTTGAAATTTGGATTACTAATTAGGGTTGTCCAACATTTCTGGCTAACGAACTCGTCTTTTCGTTTGTTATTATTAACATTTAGGCAAAAACTTGATATTTTTGTGAAACTCAAGTTATCGTCCGGTGTGAGTGGTATAATTATTATACCACTCACACCGGACGATAACTTGAGTTTCACAAAAACATCAAGTTTATATTATATCAAGTGTATATTATATACAGGATGGCTCACGAGTTGATCCCCCCTCCCCCCTTCTAAAATCGCCAAGATAGTGGTAACAAAATTTTGTTTTTTTAAATCTTCATGATTTTTCCCAAGGATCTCTCTCAAATATGACCACGGTGCGCATTGCGCACGTGTGCAATCTTGCGCAATGCACACCAACTTTGTTATCTCAAATGGGAACCTCTATTTAATTGCAGATTTGGATTCAACGTGAAATTTCAAGAATTTTAGACCCCTCAACCGATTTTGGTTTATTATTTTCAATAATGAACCTTTGGAATCGACGTAGAAAAAAAATGTTTACCCCCCTCCCCACAAAATTTGTTGGTTTACGTTTCAAGGTACGTAGAATCCGAAAATCGAATAAAAAATGTTCCGTCCGTCCACCGTACGCGTCACTTTTCTTGGTTACCATGGACCGATTTCGTTGAAATTTGGTATATGGGGGTGTCTAGTTGTGCCGCGAAACTTTTAGTTGATGTCAGTTGCTTCTAAGGGGTAAAAAATTAGGGTTGAAATGTTCAAAAGTGCCCTAGCTCGAAATCTCTCGTAATAAAGGTGCTTTTTCACCAATTTAAGATAGTATTGAATTTTTAGAAATTTTAGAGACCACGCGGAGCTCTGTACGACAATCCGTTCGTTCCCTACGAGTACTTGAGGGTTTTCCTTCGATAAAATAGAATCAGGAATGTGAATCGCCAAAGAGGTCTAATCTCCGTTAAAATTTTATCTGACTAAAATGTGATCGCTGTTCATTTCTTCGAGTTGTATTCAGTTTTGCTTCCTTAGCAACCAGTAATCAAATTTCCATATGAAGCTCCCTATTTTTCGAATCGAGTGTGAAGCGTTTAGTTCTTTCTAATAAACTTGATTGTTAAGGTGTGAAGGCAGTATGGTGTGGTAGGTAGTAGGTACCAATGGTTGGTAGGTAAAAAAATACAGGAAAATAATTAACCTTTGTGAAATAATTTGCAGCGTTTTTTTTAATTGCGCTGAACCCGTTCAGTGAGCGCGCAAACATGCGCAACCCCTGGATTGTGTCAAAATTGAGATGAAGGTAGACCCCAAGTGTGATACATGGTTTTAGGACGTCCCACAGTAAGACTTGAGCGTCCTTATGCGATTGCACCCCACAGTAATCCGTTTTAGACCATTCTGAATCCAAATCCGCGGAAAAAACCATAGGTGTATGTCTGTGTGTGTGTGTGTGTGTGACAAAATCTTGTGTCGTCTGCACAGACCTTAGTTCTCGACCGATTTTCGTGCTTCTTTTTTTGTTCGAAATCATCCAAATTGCACACTATTTCACGAGAGTATCAAAATTAGCATGGGGAGGGGGCGAGTGGGGGGATAACATTGACAAAATATTAGATTTTTCAATATTTCAATTCCTTTATAGCTTACTAATTGTACCCAAGCTAAGAAATTTAAGCTTTGAAATTGAGGAACAATTCTCATTATACCTCCGGATTTTCATGAATTATTCTCTGTCCCACCATGGAACTAATAGTGGTGCCAGAACACCATGAACCGCATATTTCGTGGGGTTTTTTTTTTGTGTTTCACCTGCCTACCATAATTGGGAAACTCTTGTGATTTTAATTCAGTTTTACAACACAATTAACTGCAGAAAAGTTAACGGTGTAAATCTGTTGCATGAAGGCTCAGATGAATCAATAGTTGGTACAATGTTTGGTTATTCCTCCACCTCAGAGGATATGAAAACCATGGAAGAACGGTACAAAGGGTATTGGGACGTTCACATGATGGCGGACTATTGTTGGACCTTAAAAGGAGATTTACCTCAGGCGGCGAAGTTTTCTCTACATAGATGCCGGCGATGAAACCTCTGAAATGGAGGAATAACCAAACATTGTACCAACTATTGATTCATCTGAGCCTTCATGCAACAGATTTACACCGTTAACTTTTCTGCAGTTAATTGTGTTGTAAAACTGAATTAAAATCACAAGAGTTTCCCAATTATGATTTACTCCCCCTATGAGTACCTATTTTCGATCTTACTCTTATTAGGTGACAAGTATAAAAAACCCTGTGTTGTTGCCTGTAAAGTCGGTATACGGGCGAAAGTTTTACGTGACAACGACTTTGAGTAGTTAAATAATTTTAATGTTAATATTCATTCGTATAGTAGGAAGAAGGATAAAATAAAATTCTTTGTCAAGTTGCACAGAGTAGGTATTTCCCGTAGGTAGTAGGTATTTCCCATGGGTGGGGGGGGAGTGAGCGCCGGGGAAGGGGAGGACGGGAGGGGGTGCGCAGGGGGGGGGGGGGGGGCGCTTTAGGGAGCGCCGAGCTGCACCCCCTCCATGAGCGGAGCGTAACGCAGTTTCTTGAAGTGTCCCCGGTAAACCAATTTATAAGACGTTATCACGTCAAAAATGTAGAAGAAAGAAAAATCTATTTGAGGAAAACAGATTTAGGAACGCTCATACTTATCTCGAAAAATTAATTAACGGTTTTTGTGAATTTTCATCTCTGTGCCATGAAAAAAAAGCTCATTCCTTCGATATTAATGGGTTTAGGAGGCTGCGATTGGTCTCATTCTCCTCTGGGGTGTCCCCCCTACAAAGTAAAAGCCCGAGAACATTTTTTTTAGCCTTAATTTTTTTTCAAGTGGCAAAGTGTAAGGGAAAACCCGAAGAAAAACGTTGAGAACCGGTGTTTTTTGATACGTTTTGTGGAAAATAGGGGGTTTAACACAACTTTACTTAACAACTAAGTAGGTACATATTCGGATTCTACATAAAATTTCCTATAAGTCTGAGTACTTTTTGAGGGGATTTGAGCAAGATGAGTGCTCACTAAAAAATGAAGGAAATTGAGAACTAGAAAAATCGTAAAACTAGCTATATCTTGAAAATCCGACGTGGAAAAAAAAAAACTGACGTCAGATTCGGATTCAGCGCACCAAATACCATAAGAAAAGTGGTGAAAGAACAAGGCAGCCAGACCACCCCTAAATTTTGTAATCTAGTGTTATCGATCTTCTTCCCACCACTTTAGTTTATCCGCAAATCGCACGTCCGCAACTCGCACGCTACCATTATTTGACCTAATGCTTATCCAATGGGACATCCCCTGGAATGCATGCATTACTTAAGAATATGTTTTCATCAATTTTCGACGTTGAATCACGTGATGGTATCCATTTTTGAATTTTACCGGAACTTTTCGAAACGGCGGCCGAAAATTAGGTGGTTTTAATGGAAAATCGCTCTTTTTTCCATCCTTTTGAGTTACGACGCAATTTTAATTAGTTCGGGTGGCTAACTCTACCCCTAAATTTTATTGTCTTTCCCTCCTCCTAAATTTATAGGTAGAGTTAGCAACTAATTCTACGCAAAGTTTCATGAGTTTTAGACGCCTCAACCGATTTTTTTGGTTGCGCACAACCCGTCGTCCAGTGAGCGCACAACCCCTGGATTGGGCCAAAACTAGCTCTACCCCACTCTAGCCACCTGAACTAGTTAAAATTGCGTCGTAACCCATAAGGATGAAAAAAGAGCGATTTTCCATTAAAAACCACCCAATTTTCGGCCGCCATTTCGAAAAATTCCAGTAAAATCCAAAAATGGATACCACCACGTGATTCAGCGTCGAAAATATTAATGAAAAAACATGTATCACACTTGGGTCTACCTTTATCTCAATTTTGGCACAATCCAGGGGTTACGCCTGGTAACCCCTGGAGAGGGGGGAGGGGGGTAAAACTGTTTTTCTTGGTCGATTCTAAAGGTTTATTATCTAATAATATAAAACGCCAACCGTACGTACGTACGTATGCACGGAGGGGTTGGAGGGGTCGTGGGAGTGGAGAGAGTTGGAGGCTGGAGGGGTTGGGGGCGGGAGGAGTCGGAGGCGAGAAGAGTCGGAGGCGAGAGGAGTCGGAGGCGAGAGGAGTCGGAGGCGGGATGAGTCGGAGGGAGTGGGTGGCGAGAGGAGAGTCGGAGGAATCGTCTTTGCCTGCTTTTAGTAGGCTTTTCAGCTAGTTGATAATAATAAACCAAGTTGCACGTTTTTTCGCGTTCAAACACAAAGTTCTGTAAGAAGCCCCACTTTAAAAATAAAAATGACCAGACCGTTTGAAAGCTAAGATTTCGGCGCAGTTTTTACTGTTCTCGCATTTTGAAAAATATTGGTTCTCTCTCAATTTCCGATTGAAAAAATTTGAGGTTTCTCAAATTGCGGGAAATTATTTTTTTTGAGGGCTTTTTCATGTCACAAACCTTGACTCAAAAGAAATTGTAGGGTATCTATGCGATAGGAAATTCTCTTTCCAACGGTATCCTCAAATTGTAATGACCAATTTAATGATGTAAGATCGAAATCACGAAAAAAATCGGCTATGGATGGTAATTTGAATGTAGGTCCAGTGAGTCGGAATTCAATTTCCTACTGTTGAAGTCTACTAAATTATAACATTTTGATTACCAACACAACACCACCCGTCATATTTAACACCTGTTCAACCATGAATTGAAAAATACCTTATGTCTTCTGAATTTGCCCAAGCAAGTCGTTCTCATTTATTTTCTGTAATATTCCAATATCTACTACACATTTTAATACCTACTGGATGTATTAATCAGTGTGGCACGTGTATCCATTATTTTGATTATTGATAGGTAAGTTAGCATACCTACCCACCTATAATGGGTTGTAGAATTTGCATGGCAGGCATGTTCCCTACATTAAGAACCGCCCCACAGTACTGTGAATTTATAGGTCAAGTGATCAAAAATCAGTTTGTGGAGAGTTCTGTTAGGGAAAGTTGCTCTGATCATAGATTTCATACTCCTTCATATTTTAAGGAAAGAAAATTGCACAATAAATAATATTAGAAGGAGTTTATTAAAAGGGTGATTCTCAAACTACGGGACAATTTACGTCCTTTGTTAATAAAAAAATTTTCTGTTCAACTTTTCTCAAAAAACATTTTTGTAGTTGTTTTTGTGGTATCACGCCTACATGACACCACCCTAGTTGATCTATAAATCGATCAATTCATGTGCATAATCAATCGATATGTACCTCGAATCTCATTGTCGTGGCCTGTCTCAGAGTCAGCTTTTCAACATTCCCGAATTTTTCTCTTCCAGTAATATCGTTTCTAGACACGTTAAAAATAGATATTGAACCACAATATGCTTGAAATCTGTCCATCATACGGTTAATATACATGTAATATGTTATTGAAGTTTGTCCCATAGTTTTCTCCTCATTGTCATGACCTATGAAATTTATAAAACCAAACTTTGAGCAACTTGAGGGGTATCATGCATGCTCACACATCAGAACACCTTTATATTAGACTCCCGAAGGTAGTTTAAAAAAATTTAGGGGAAATTGAGAAGGTAAAAATTTTTGAAATTTCCAACTCCAAATTGTCCCGTAGTTTGAGAATCACCCAAAAATATTGAAATTTTAAATTCAAAACAAAAGTAACATTTCACCAATTTTACAAAAGTTTAGGTACCGAAACATACGTAATAATTAGATGTCTTTAGAAGTGCATTACAGTGAATGATGAATCTAAATCGACACTGTCATTAGCGCTGCTGATGCTGGAGAGAGCGCTTCCACAACTCAGTTCCATAGCGCTAGATGTGCTTGGTACAGCATTAGGTATCAGTTTTGTGGATGGTGGTCGCGTCAATGAAGTTATCCCTAATCAGATACTGGTTGATGACTTCATAATCTTTTCTTTTCTATTCTGTTTATATGAAAAATGCGAGGATGTGGTTTTTTCCTTTCCACACTTTCCCGCGACTTTAATTTTTCAAAAAGCTTTCTATTCGTATTGAAAATTTCATAGAAAAAAAAGTCGCGGCTAGTCGCGGCAAATTCCAACGGGATTGAGTCAAGGGATAGTGCCAGAAAACATTCATCAAGTGCTCTAATTCCTCATTTCTCCTCTTTTTGAGAAATTCCCTATTTAATGTTAAGGTTTAAGAAGAAAAATTGGGAATTATTATTGTGACGATATTACCGAGTGCTCAGGGGAAATTCATACTTCAAAAATTATTAAAAAACGTCAATAAAGTACATACTTATGCCGAGACTCGTCATGAAGAGCAATAAGACCCAACTTGATGATATGACGGTATCCGCACTCATAATGAGCAGGGAGTTCATCGTAATACCCCGTTTACATGCAGCTCACTTCCGTAGCAGTGAGCAGGGAAGTGGAGAGGACATCGGGCAGCGAGAGTATGTAAACACCTCACTTCCACTGCCCCTGCCGCTGCCACTCGCGCTGCCCCGTGCTCCCTCAACTGGCGGTTTATCGTGCGGAAGTCAAAGGGCGGGCAGCGCGAGTGGTCAGGTCACCATTGCTCCACTGAGTTTCTGCCACGGAAGTGGGCTGAATGTAAACACTCGGGCTGCCGCGGAAGTAGGCAGGGGAGTAACGCGGCAGCAAATACGGCAACGCGAGGGGCAGCGGCAGTGGCTGCATGTAAATGGGGTATAAGCGTTTTAGGTGAAATGGGTTATTAACATAAATGATCGCGAAACTTGCCCTCTGGTGATCCTGTAAGTCGGGGGTGGAGACAGCAAAGCAACAGCAAGCGACATCTAGGAGAAGCAGCCTGAACAGCTGGGCCAGCCAGCCCTCCATCGCAGACCCGACCGGGGAGGGGCAGTGAAGGCCTGGAAGGTTCTATCGGTCGTCATCGGCCATCTTCGGCTGTCATCGGATCTCCCACCTACTGCTCTCCACCTGCCCCTTCGACGAAACCTTTCCCTTCAGTCATCTGTCTACGCTTGACTCGAGTGGTTGTGAGTGCACTGGGCCGTCGTTTATTTGCCAACAACAGTGTAGCTAAAGTTGCGTTTTGTCAAATCTCTTCCGTACCGCAAGTACAATCGGTACGAACATTTTCTTCATTCATTCTGCTGCCTGTGACTCCCTTCGGGCTCACAGTTCTTCCTGGGATTGCCTACCACTGGACCAAGGCGCCTCTGCAAACGGTACTCGAAGTGCCTACCTCGAGACGACTCCTAGATCCCCTGTAGTACGGTAATCACCATACCCTTATGTCTCCATTTGTTTCACTACTTACCAGTAACTTCACTATATTCCAGTCTTCATTCGTCCTTTAATACTTATGCAGTACTAGGAATTCAGTTGTGGTACACGAATATTTCATAATTTACCTTTGTTTGCCATTCGATACGCATATCATATTTTCAGTACACTTGGTACTCATTCAGTAATATAACTTGTCACGTAGTACTCGTTTCAATACGTCAGTATCTCGTCAATTCTTTGTATTTACTAGAATCAGTACGCATTTTGGTACGTTGTGTAATTTGCCTATATTTTCCTACTATTGCAATTCTCGTCATTAGTCATATTGGTACGATCGGTACGCAGTCAATATTTTCTTTGTTACCTGTTCTACGACTTGAGATTAACTTTCTTGACATATATAAGAAGAGGTACTATATATATATAAAGCGGTACGCATATTTTGATACACATATATATTGTCCTTTATTTTGATTTAAATACATGTTCTTAACAGTAATTTGTGATCTGACTCGCCTACATTTCTTGTTCCCAATTCACCAAGGTGTCATTTTGTAGGGACGTTTTGCTAGCTAGATTTCGCTACCATAGACTCCTTCTGAGTACAGACAGCTAGGTAAATTCGCCATAGCTAACCAAAGCAGGCAAAATACGCACTTACAAAATTGGTGGCAGCGGTTAGGATTCTTGTGTAGGTACGCCACACAGAACCCAGAAAAGAGACACTTGGTGGATTGGTAGCGGGAAAGGTACGCGTTTAACAAAAACTTTTGACAGGGTGTGTACAAACGGTACACATTCCATAACGATTTTGAGGGAGATTGTACGCGGTGTGTTAGGCAGGGTCGTTGGGTTCGTCAACCTACCGACGCAGGTACAGAACGGGGGGTTAAACCGGTACGGATTTTCTTAACCCAGCACAATGGCGACTGCAGGAACGGCGGGGGACCCAACCTCCGAAATGTTTTCACAATTAGGGACCCTTCTGAAGACCTTCAATGACCTGCACGTGGAAAAGGATCAGCGGGGGGGGGGGAACAATCTCGACATTCCGAGGTCAATGTTCCTGGAGTTGGACCCTTGGGATCCCGATGAGGTCGGAGCAATTTCGGTATCATCATACTTCCGATTGTTTGAGGATGTAGCGGGTACCCTTAGCCAACAAAAACGAATACGGCTGCTACGCGCTAAAATGAGGGGTACCGCGAAACAATTTATGATTGATAACATGGGTTCATACGAAGGAGAGAACCCATACCTCTACATGAAACAAGCGATGATACAGTGGTACGAACGGGACAACCCCGGAAAAGCAGCAGCTTCGTTATGTACACTGAAACGACAGCCTACTGAAACGCTACGGCAGTTTGCCGAAAAAATCCGACAACTAGCTCAGATCGCGGTACAAGAAGAGGGCGCTGAACTCAATGCGGCGCAGAAGATTCAATGGGTACGTCGAAAGGTACTCAAAGCTTTCATTCGAGGAGTTGGGAAAGAAGTAGGTTCTCACTTGTTGAGTACCGAACCAACCACCATTGAAGCGGCCCTAAAACGCGCGGAAGAGTTAGAAGAGACCTTAGGAGAGAGGGATGAAGTGGAGGTACGATGGGACTTGTCTGCGGTGCAACAGGGGGATCGGAAGTGCTACGCCTGCGGCGCCTTTGGACATTTCGCGGCTCGATGTGCATCACGCGGTACAAATGGTACGAATGCTGCAGTACCGGCACCAAAAATCAACACCCGACCAGCACCCAGATATCCGTGCATGTTCTGCGCGGATATGCAGCATTTCCCAGTCGACTGTCCGAGTAACCCTCAGAAAACAATTTTTTGTGATTATTGTGGGGTACGAGAACATCTTGAAAAGGATTGTCATAAGAAAAAGCTACTCACCCCAGTATCGCATCCTCAGGGTACCAACACGACATTTACACCTCAAAATAACGAATTGGTACCAGCATCAAGAGACGTGGGACACATCACGATCATCGAAAAACCCATGAGCAGAACGCTACGCATGAATGCTACGTTGAATAACGAGTCGAGATCGTTGATATTAGATACGGGTGCAGCGGTATCTGTGCTCACCGTTCCGGTACGCGGTACGCCGATCCTTCCGACAAATGCAACTGCTTGGGGGGCGGATGGATACCCACTCAAATTCCGTGGAGAACAACAGGTACAAGTGAACTTGGGGGGTGTGGAATTTGACCATACTTTTCTCGTCTTCGAACAAGAGGGAACTGGGTTGGACCTGTTGGGAATGGATATACTCAAGAAGATACCAATGGTCATACGAGCGGACCGACACGAGGTGACTCTACTGAAGGGGAATGAACGAGAGGGAGTACCCGTAGCGGGAGTACGTGCAACGGAAACCATCGACAAGATTGATGATCTCCCGACGGCAGTGGTACGCAGTGAGGCGAGTGCAAAGGTACTCGACACCCCCGGTACGGAGGTACGCAACCACCCCGGTACGGAGGTACATCGGCAGACTGGTACGAAGGTACCCCTCCACCTCGGTACGGAGGTACATCAGCAACCTGATACGGAGGTACGCACCGACCCCGGTACGGAGGTACGCCCCACTGCGGATACGAATGTCATTTCCAAAGATGATCTCGTGGACACCCCGACTGTGAACAAACCCGTGTCTAGCGACAAGGAAGACCCAACCGATGAAGAGGAACGTGAACTCACCCTTGCAGAACGATGGACCGCATCCGAAAAGGAGATAATGGAACAACTCCAGCGGAAGAGTACAGAAGTACCAGAGGAAGAGGCCAACCGGCTGCGGAACATCCTGGTGAAATACCATCAGGTGTTTCAGAAACCTAGCCGTGAGGGATGTAAATTGGAGGTGGCGCACAGAATTGAGACGGGCGACCAACCACCTGTCAACGTGCGACCCTACCCCATACCTCACGCCCTACGCGACGAGGTTGAAGAACAACTGATGAGTATGTTGGCGGATGGCATCATCCGACCATCGAGTAGCCCGTGGAATGCGCCGGTGGTACTTGTAAAAAAGAAGACCCCTGCGGGCGAGCCTCAAAAGTGGCGATTCTGCACGGACTACCGCGGACTAAATAAGGTGACGAAGCCGGACGCATATCCGATGCCAAATTTGCAGAGTACCGTCGCGGCCCTAGGACAGTGTGCTTGGTTCAGTAAAATCGATCTGGTGGCGGGATATCACCAATTGCCTATTCACCCTGACTCCATTGAGAAGACAGCGTTTTCGGCATTGGGACGTCATTTTGAGTACCAGAGGATGGCGTTCGGACTAAGGAACGCCCCCGCAACTTTCCAACGCACAATGAATGATGCGCTCGACGGATTAATTGGCACGCACTGTTTAGTCTATCTAGATGACATCGTGGTGTTCTCACCAACGTTGGAGGCACACTTTGAAAGTCTAGATAAAATCCTTAGTAGATTGCAAGAAGTTGGACTACGAGCGAATCACGAAAAATGCGATTTTTTGAAATCCGAAATTCGCTATTTAGGACACCGGATAACGAGAGAGGGAATACGGACCGAGCCCGAGAAGACAACGGCGGTGGACAAATTTCCGACCCCCTGCAACGCCAAACAACTGCAGACCTTCCTTGGAATGGCGGGGTACTACCGACGTTTTATACCGAATTTCTCCGGTATCGCTGCACCCCTCACATCGTTGCTGAAAAAGAACGTGAATTTCGATTGGAAATCGGAACATCAGGCGGCTTTCGAAACGTTAAAAAAGGCACTGGTGTCGGATCCCATTTTGGCGCACCCAAATTTGGAGGAGCAGTTCATCCTCGCAACGGATGCATCGCAGACTGCAATCGGAGCGGTATTGTCACAACGAGTCGGGGACAAGGAACGACCCGTGGCGTATGCTAGCAGAAAGTTAAACCCGGCGGAAACGCGGTACTCCACGACCGAAAGGGAGTTGTTGGCGGTGGTGTGGGCAACCCGCCACTTCCAAGAGTACCTATTGGGGAAACAATTTCAGCTAGAAACGGACCACATGGCCTTGACGGCGGCAATGAGACTGCGCGACCCCACATCACGGATCGGCCGATGGACACTACGCCTCGCCGAGTACGATTTCGTACCGACGTACCGACCCGGTAGTCAAATGGGACACGCGGACGGATTAAGTAGAAACGGAGTGGCCGCCATCGAGTTGGACATCCCCGGAAGATTACTGGCTGCTGCGCAGGAGATCGACCCATGGGTACAAGGATTGGTGAGGAAAGGAGCTGCGGGCTTGGTGAAGCGTACCAACCTATGGGAAACCACTGTCGTGGTTGACGGAGAAGAACACGTCGTCCCCCTCATCCCCAGTACAATGAGGGAGTGGATTATCAAGAATTGTCACAGCTCCAGTTGGGCAGGACACCCGGGGGCGGAAGTGACGGAAAAGATTGTCCGAAAAGCGGGATACTGGCCGAAACTGTCGCGTACTATCAGAGAGTACCTTGCGGCATGTGACGTGTGCCAACGACGGAACAACCCACAGCGTTTGGAGGCTCCCATTCAGCGCCCTTTGATTCCCAGTTCTCCGGGTGAGATCGTGGGAATGGATTTTGTTGGTCCATTACCGACTCCGTCCGGACAAAAATACTTACTCACCGTGGTGGACCACTTCTCAAAGTACGCGGAAGCGTATGTGGTCGGGGACACGACTGCTGATACGGTCGCGGAGTGCCTCGCAAATCGTTATATTCCGATGCACGGTGTACCGAAGCGGTTGGTGACGGATCGGGGGACGGCCTTTACGTCGCAGACTATCCAAACTCTTTGTCAGCGTTGGGGGGTGGTGAAGATACAAACCACAGCATACCACCCTCAGGCTAATGGTGTGTGCGAGCGATTTCATCGCACCCTCGCAAACATCGTAGCGAAACTGGTACGTGAGACAAGGAGGTGGGAGAAAGCCATCCCGATCGCACTAGCTGCGTACCGGGCGACACCTCATAAGAGTACGGGGTACTCACCAAACATGTTAACCTTTGGAAGAGAGCTACGGATGCCGAACACCATCGAATGGCGTCAAACGTGTCCTGTCGACCCAGTGGACCCTCTTCGTTCCATTGAGCGGATCCGACAAATTGCCAAAAGAAGCCTGGACAAGGCTTGGGTGGCTCAGGCAGAACGAATAAATCGGAGGAGGACGCCGCGATCGTTCGAGATAGGTGATCGAGTGTATCTCAGGGCTATGCAGGCACCCCGTGACACCTGCAAGAAATTTTGGAGTCCTTGGACAGGACCATGGACGATCATCGGAAAGTCGTCCCCGGTAACGTATCGTATCACGGATGTACTCAAACAGCGTACTCAGGTAGTGCACATTAACCGCCTAAAACCGGCCGCAGAAAATGGCATACCGGATGGGGCGTTAACCGAGGTACCCTTTGGGACAGTTGAGCTGTCGAGACCGATCGTACCGGTACGCACGGAGGATACGAGTCAGGAAAAGGACCAGGATTGGGAGTTGGTAATGGAGGATGATGAACCGGAGACCGACCCGCCAACATGCTCAACTGTAGAACCAGAAGCAGATACAGCGGTACCCGTACCACAGGAACCCGTACCCACACCTAGTGAATTGACAACGTCGACTCCATACAACTTCAGACCACGAGAGAAAAGGGACTACCGTACCTTCCACCGAAAGGGTTATCTGTCGCGCATCGAGATGGGAACTGATGAGCTGGAATCTGCCGACGTGGAGATGAAGGATGTGACCGTTACTGGCGAACGAAGTCAAGACACCGAAATAGGGGTACGCGTACCACTGGTACGCCGTTGTAAATTGAATAAGACGACATAAAAAAAAAAAAAAAAAAAAAAAAAAAAAAAAAAAAAAAAAAAAAAAAAAAAAAAAAAAAAAAAAAAAAAAAAAAAAAAAAAAAAAAAAAAAAAAATATTTGTATAAAAATTTTTATTGTTAAGGACTCGTATACGCTTATAAATGTAACTTACCTGTAGAATGCAAATGTACCTGTAAAAACACTTAATAACTAAAAGGACATAAATGTAGGGAATGTACTTACCTGGATATAGTGAATCTGGAAAATGTGGTGTAACTTTTGGTAGCATTTGTTTATGGAATTGCCAATGTCATAATTACATCATGACTAACAGGGATCTCTATTGTTACAGTACGGAGTGGAAAGCCATAGCCTATGGCCATGCAACACGAAGACTCGAATGAGGTAGAGGGACCACCCACCACGGAGCATAACGTCGTCCAGAGAATCCGAGACATATACCAGCAACAGTCTCGAGAAGTGTTCCAACAGCAAGAATGCAAGGTGGAAGAAAACCAAAGTCATGAAAGGGAGGCCCTCCGAATGGTCGAAGCAGCGACATTCATGATAGAAGCAGCATCTCAAACGCATAACGCTTATGCCATTCATAGCGCACTCCAGGGCAGCAAGCAACACCTCACTCGTATCGCTGAATTGCTACCAGCCTGGAAACACCTCCGAATGGCCTACCAGGGAGTCGAGCAACAGCTACAACTGGAGAAAGCTGCCCGGAGATCAGCTCACGATGAGATCGACCGCTTAACCGAAGAAAGGAAGCAACTTAAAGCACAGATCGAAAAGTTGCAACCCTGTGTCAGAATAGAGCGCCTGGACGACAGCGACGAGGGACCATCCAAGACCATGGTAGCCACAAGGAAGAAGTCTAGACCGACCATCATTAGCGACGATGAAGAGTCTGACCACGACTTGGATACTTGGGAGCACGATGATCAAGATGGAAGCATGACCCCGATGACCACCTCACTAACACCAGAGGTCATACTCACGGAGGGACAAACGGTCTCACCACTCACCATCCGACTGATATCTTGCCCAGTATGCGAGGCCAAAGTCAAGAAACTCACAGCGTTCCGGTGCCTGTCCTGTAAGCAATTCTGGACACGGCTCATCAAGAAACACAGGGAAGGAACGCTCAATACATCCTGTTCAGAACCTCACCCAGCACCAGTACTCGGTTGCCAGCACTGCCGAAGAAGAAAGTACGAGGCAATCATGCTGAGACTCCGGCCCAACCGTCCCCTGGACATCCCCAGGACATCGGATGAAGAGTTGACCGCCGGGGACGGCGGCTTCCAGGAGGGGGAGGGGTGTAAGTCGGGGGTGGAGACAGCAAGCAACAGCAAGCGACATCTAGGAGAAGCAGCCTGAACAGCTGGGCCAGCCAGCCCTCCATCGCAGACCCGACCGGGGAGGGGCAGTGAAGGCCTGGAAGGTTCTATCGGTCGTCATCGGCCATCTTCGGCTGTCATCGGATCTCCCACCTACTGCTCTCCACCTGCCCCTTCGACGAAACCTTTCCCTTCAGTCATCTGTCTACGCTTGACTCGAGTGGTTGTGAGTGCACTGGGCCGTCGTTTATTTGCCAACAACAGTGTAGCTAAAGTTGCGTTTTGTCAAATCTCTTCCGTACCGCAAGTACAATCGGTACGAACATTTTCTTCATTCATTCTGCTGCCTGTGACTCCCTTCGGGCTCACAGTTCTTCCTGGGATTGCCTACCACTGGACCAAGGCGCCTCTGCAAACGGTACTCGAAGTGCCTACCTCGAGACGACTCCTAGATCCCCTGTAGTACGGTAATCACCATACCCTTATGTCTCCATTTGTTTCACTACTTACCAGTAACTTCACTATATTCCAGTCTTCATTCGTCCTTTAATACTTATGCAGTACTAGGAATTCAGTTGTGGTACACGAATATTTCATAATTTACCTTTGTTTGCCATTCGATACGCATATCATATTTTCAGTACACTTGGTACTCATTCAGTAATATAACTTGTCACGTAGTACTCGTTTCAATACGTCAGTATCTCGTCAATTCTTTGTATTTACTAGAATCAGTACGCATTTTGGTACGTTGTGTAATTTGCCTATATTTTCCTACTATTGCAATTCTCGTCATTAGTCATATTGGTACGATCGGTACGCAGTCAATATTTTCTTTGTTACCTGTTCTACGACTTGAGATTAACTTTCTTGACATATATAAGAAGAGGTACTATATATATATAAAGCGGTACGCATATTTTGATACACATATATATTGTCCTTTATTTTGATTTAAATACATGTTCTTAACAGTAATTTGTGATCTGACTCGCCTACATTTCTTGTTCCCAATTCACCAAGGTGTCATTTTGTAGGGACGTTTTGCTAGCTAGATTTCGCTACCATAGACTCCTTCTGAGTACAGACAGCTAGGTAAATTCGCCATAGCTAACCAAAGCAGGCAAAATACGCACTTACAATCCGTAGGAGGCTTGTGAGGTCAGGAAACCTATTTAAACGTGCTCAAAGACTATCTGGGGATAGGTTCTTGCACTCCTTTCCAATACTGATAGACGGTCGTTTTTTCGATTTTTTTACACATGCTCACAGTAGGTACTGTGCGCCCTCTCCATTCAACATCTTTCATTTACGTATTTTCCTTTCAGCTGGCCTATTAACTTCGTCTTCTCTGGGAAGGGTTGATTTAGTGTTTGTTCACATGCGATGTCAGGCTGAAGGGGAGTCCCATTAACTAATTGGTCAGACTGGGGTGTGGTCAGTTTCCCTTAAAATGGGCAACAAGCTCGTCATATTCACCGAAGAGCAGCTGGAAGCTTACCAAGTAAATATCCTATAGTATAGATGTAGGTAAGGGTGAAAGCAAATTATCCTACAACTGGTGAAATGCCGATTTTTTCTATAGTATAGTTAAGGTAGGTACAGGTGAGGGCGAAAGCAAATTATCCTACAACTGGTGAAATTTCCATTTTGCCTATTTGTGGATTTTTCTTTACACTTGATAATAATTGTTTGCTGCAAACTGTCGTGACATGACAATATTATTGCGATAGTTGATCCAGTGTGCACTGCTCGTTACACGTAGTTTTTGGCTTCGATGCTCGAGAGTATTTCTGGACATTCGATGTTTCAATGATTTTTGTGTTTCTTCTAATGAAATTCTACGTGATTTCAGTATCATAAGTCGTAGAAATTAAATTTTGCACCGAATGAGGAACAGTTGGCTTGTTGGTTGAGTCTTCTAAACAGGTCCAAAGTCTCTCTCACAATATTCTGCTCCAAAGTTTAACTAATAACATGAAACAGGTCATTACCTAGGTTGTAGGTACCAAGATAAAAATTGATCAAGTGATTATTTGAGATCTGGAGATTTCATTTATACTTATACAAATCAAATTTAAAATGTAGTACCTAATAATAGATAGTTGATTCTGTTAGTAGAACGCTATTTAAATGAACTGTTGTTTACTTTCTGAAAGTAAAAAACTAAAATAACCCTCTGTTTTTTAGGATTGCACTTTTTTTACCAGGAAGGAAATATTGCGGTACGTATCTAATTAAGGGCTTTTCACTCGACAGTACGAAAACCCCACTTACAAATTTACATTTCATTATTAGTTAGATCTCATTGTGCTACCAACCTTTCGAAATGTGTTTTGCCATACACATACCTATCCTTCTCTGCTAGAAATATTATTTTCAAAATTATTTATTATTTCATTATTACTATTTTTTTCTCGGACACATTTTGGAAGTATCTTACAATCAACAGTCTGATAGATAGATAGGTACCTACCTATCCAGCTTCTAGGTACATTTGTCTGTTACGTCCTATGTTCAGCTTTTCACTTACCTTCTTTATTGTCCTGTTAAAAAATGCTCTACCTCACTCTTTCATTTCAATTCATTTCAGAGTTCAAAAGAGATTTCGAAGTATTTGTTCGGGAAGTGTTCCTAAATCCATGACCAGAGACGAAGCATCGACCATAACCGTTCCATTTGCCAATATAGAAAAATTGCCTGAACTGAAGGTGAGCAACATACAATCATAGTAGTGTAGGTAATTAGGTAGATATAATAGTGGATGGATGTATTTATTGTTTTTTTTGTTTTTTTTTTTTTTTAATCAACTCCCCTCAATGGCAGATGAGGCACGACATAATAAAATTTAAAATAAATAAATAAATTACATAATGGGGAGGTCGCCCAGGACTTGAGAAGTTGAGGAGGATGGGGATGGGAGAGATGGATGAAAGGAAGCTCCTCATATCAGTTCAGATATGAGCCCCAGAGAATGCAGGTGGTGAGGGCATGGATCCCACGACAGGGCTGAGGTCATGACTTTGATATTATTTGCTGCCACTCGTTTGAGCCTGATGCCTTGGATTATGTCTTGTGTATTTGCTTGTTGTAGCCATGTATACGATGTGCTTATTGTCAGCTCCATGTTCAGGCTGCCATTGACAACCTGAACGTTCAGGTTTATGGCAGACCCGTGGGGCTTTAAGAGTGCGCCATAAAAATTACACGACTAGAATTAAACCTTTTCCATTCCTAAATAATATTTTTTCACCCTCAGACCATGACAGAACAAGGTAACCCCTCCTCAATGAACACTACTTGTTTTAATGCGAGTCACCATTTCCAGGTGCGTGCAAATGTCACGAGTCACGAGATTCTGCAAATTTGGGATCATAGTGTACCCACCCCATGTGTTGTGTATTTTCCCCAGCAGAGCGCTCTTCTGGTGTGTTCCCTTTTTGTTCTTCTTGTAATGCCCTTCTGCTCTCTCGATTTCATCTATCTCTCACTTACTTATTTTCAATAATGAACCTTTGGAATCGACCAAGAAAAAAATTAACCCCCTTCAAAATTTGTTGGTTTATATTTCAAGGTACATACGTAGAATCCAAAAATCTAATAAAAATTTGGCCGACCATCCGCGGTACTTTCCTTTGTTCCCATAGACCGATTTTGATGAAATTTGGTAAACGGGCTCCATTTGGGTCTAGTTGTGTCGTGAAGCTTTTGGTTGATGTAGGTCACTTCTGGGTAGCTCAAAAAATTTCAATGTTAAGGTATATTGTTTTTTTTCAATTTAAAATAGTTTTGAATTTTTAGAATCGAATGAAACCATCTAGAGCTCTGTAGGACCAACCGTTCGCTCACTATAAGAACTTATGGTTGGTCTTACGATAAATCAGAAACACGAGTGTAAATCGCAAAAGAGGCCTAATCTCGTTCAAAATTTAGCTGACCAAAATACGATCGTTGTTCGTTTCTTTGAGTTGTACTCAGTTTTGCGTCCTTAGCAACCAGTATTCAAATTTCCTAATGAAGGTACCCAGAACTCCCTAATTCTTCGCATTGAGTGTGAAGAGTTTATTTCTCCAAAATAAACTTGATTGTAATGGTAAAATATGGTTGGTAGGTAGTGACAATGGCAAAGCTGTGTTCGTTGCAGGCGAGTGATCTGTACAGAAAAATAATAAACCTTTGTGTGATAATGTGCAGCGTTTTACCACCAAATACACAGTACTACTCCATGGGTAGCTGGTTTTTCCTTCTTCACTATTAACTACACTTTAATGTTGATTCACGTTATGACTTGGAGCACCACTCCACTTTACTAACAAACCGTTATGCAACTAGGATATTAGTCATTGGCTTCGGTCGTTATTGGTGAGGTGTTCGAGATCCCAAGACCAAAGAAGTCAGATTGATGTCCTCTGCCTATGCTGTCAGAGTGCTCGTGAAAACCAGTGGTGTGTAGTGAAGGATGAGGAATTTCACCGATTTCTGTTTGCATTTTTCCTGAATAGTTAATGGTGTGGGATAGATGAAAATCGGGCTGATTTCGGAAAATAAGTCTCCTGTTATTTTTGGCAGACAATCAAAATTTTTGATTTCAAAACTAACCGGGAAAACAGACGTGCAGCGGGAACGCTCGCTGATTGGGCTGTTCTGATCGCCGTCTCCTCCCAGTGTTGCCCATTGGGACGACGAAATCGTGTTTTCTAAGAGAAAAGTTATCAAACAAAAACAGAGGAAACCTAATTTTCCCCATATCGCTTTTTCTATTTTTTTCTTCAGTTTTTCGATTTCGAACTTTACTTTCATGAAATTTTGATTTCTGGGGACTATGGATTTCTCGATCTCAGCGCTTCAAGCGGCCATAAATGAACTATTCCAGCATGACGTCATTTTCCCGGTTTTTTTAAACATTCGTATTTTCTACACTGTTTTGTTTATTCGTAAATTAGGAAGTTCGGGCTGAAAGTTTGCCATAGGTGGTTTTTAGAGGAGCTGAATCCGATTTTGGGGTCAAAAATAGGAAATTCCGACATGGTGAAATTCCTCATTGTCCGAGGACCACCTCTCACGTCACAATGCAGTTATCAGACAGGTTGGAGGCGCGTTCTCATCGCTGGGAGGTCGAGATGTGGAGGAAGTAAACAGTGTCAAGTAGAAGTTTGAAGCTGGATATCGCCGCTGTGAGTCGTCAATGCTTCGAATTTTGGGCGGACCTGGATGGAGAAAAGCGAATATATTATAAGAAAGATCCTCGTCTGAGGATTTTTGAGCATAGAGGAATAGCGGCCAATCCGGGAAGCAGCTGTCCTAGTGCTGCGTGTGTGAAGGGCGAAGATCCAAGGAATTACGTGATGTACAACTCACAGTAGGAGTATGTACTCTGAGGCGTCACACAGCTCGGAACTTACATGAATAGGTACACGCCTCTTCCACCTCTGACCCTACGACTTCCCCAAGGTAGCAGGGGCGTCCTCTCTACTATTTAATCTCATCCATGATCATGTCTATAGAACGTCGGTATCTACCTAAAGGCCAGAATATTTCGTTTCTTGAGAGTCTTAATTATATTTTATATTTTCTCTAGGAGAACCCCTTCAGAGCAAGAATCTGTGAAATATTTTCCCGTGATGGATCCGGAAATTTGACTTTCGAAGATTTCTTAGACATGTTTTCCATCTTCAGTGAACAAGCGACTCGTGACACTAAAGTATTCTATGCTTTCAAAATCTATGGTATGTATAGCAGGATTTTTCAAAGGATCAATATGGTGAAGTTCCAATCATTTAAATGTATGAGCAAATTTATTTGAGAAAAAATATCTTCCAGTTTTTTTCTGCAATTACCTAGCAGTTTTACTCAAATTTTAATGTAGTGATTTGGTGAACTAGACCTAAAGTCAATGAAGAATATCCACAACGCAGATGATAATCCTGCCTTCAGTATTTTTACACCTATGCTACTGGTAACATCTTTGGTAGGTACCTAGCTTTTTTTCTACGATTTTTGAAATTTTCTGATAGCACTGACATCATTGCACCCTTCTCTCCTGGAGAGTGGTTGTTCCATGAAGCTGAGTTCACATAGGTGCGTTATGTCCGTAATCCGTAATGCGCAAAAAGAGAAGTGGGGGTGGTCCGTAATCCGTAAAGTCCGTAATGCGTAAAAGAGCGTTCACATGGCCAAATGATTACGCGATTACGCAGAAGCGCGCAGTAGGTTCTGCGCAGAATTGTTTTCCCGCTCGCCTTTTTTCCTGCGTTCAGCTGTTTTGCTGTTTCGCCCTGTTCATCGATCGAATAATTTCTTATTAATTATTAACTTCGAAAAAAATTATTTTCATCGTCTTTTTGGTGATTTGCCTACTTGTAGGCCCGCTGAATGGTATACCCAGTGTTGAGCAAAAATTAGCTATAGCTAACAGCTAAATTAGCTACGATTTAGCTGAAACTAGCAGCTAAATATTTAGCTATTAGCTGTCGAGGAACACATAAAATTTCTAGCTAAGTTAGCTATTAGTCGAAAACTTATAGCTAACAGATTTAGCTTCGGTGATTTAGCTGTTCCTCGACAGCTAATAGCTAAATTTATCTTTTAGCTATTAAAAAAAAGCTATACGCTAATTTAGCTATTAGTTGAAAAATTAACTAGCTAATAAATTAGTTAGCTAATGCCCAACTCTGGGTAAACCCATTTCAGAAAACGAGATAAGTACCTTTGATGTAAAGAAATAATGTTATTGATTTGTTGGGAAGAATCGCAATGTTCAAAACGACCAAATTCTCTCAAAAATGTATTTTAAACCAGGTTTTCGGAAGTTGAATAAATTGAAAAAATAGGTTTTCGGAAGTTGAATCAATCATATTTCCACATAATAGCAGACTTCTTTCATGCGGTTATTGGAGAATGATTTGATTTCTGAGGATTTATTGACATAATTTGATCGGACGAGATCAATGAGGCTCTCATTAAAATCACTTAAATTCATATCCAGCAAATTGTGCTTTTGTGCGAAAACGAAAATGAAAACCAAATAACAACCCGGAATCGGATTTGTTTGGTCAATAAACCAAAAACGAGACCGAGTCAACGACGAACAGCTGAACGACGAACAGACGACGAGAGCTTTCACGAAGTTAGCCGAAATTTATCGAAGTTCATCCGTAATGCGTAAAATATCTAATTTTTCAAAACGATACACTCCGCTCCAAAAGTCTTCGTCCGCAAAGATTGCTCAGGGCGGGAGCCTCACATAGGGGGCGCCTCAATTGGCCCCAGCCAATAGCATCCAATTACGCACTAGGGATTACGGACATTATGCACCTATGTGAACCAAGCTTCAAGCTTGGTAACTGATGGCAAAACATGGACAATTCGTTATTGTAAAAATCCTTAGAATAGAGACTGTCATTTAAAAATATGAAACACGCGGGTAAGGCTCATTCTCGACATTGACTAGGTGCCCACTTAAGATCATGAAACATCAGTGGGTGGTTGTTATTTTTTTTTAGAAATTAGAAAGATCTCTGGGTAGACTTTCCAAAAGGTGTTGCTTGACGGGTCTTGTTGTTCAAACCCAAGACTCTCTGGCTAGATGGCCTCTGATAATAAGCCCATTCAACCCATTTACTGGTCTAACTAGACGTAATTTCTAACTGATAATTGGCTCGAGGTATCATTTGAATTAATTTCTATAGGGACTGTTGCTATTTGCTGGGACATAAATGTAAATAATCAATTTAGAAGGGAGATTGATCATTCAAATAATCAATTTGAAATTTTGGCACTCAATTTGAACTTTTTGCAAATCCCTTAGGTTTCAACAACTAGGTACTCTAGTGGTTCCCCGAAGGGAAACAAAATGTAAATGTGGGGGGGGGGTTATCAAAACGGCTTAGCTAGCTGAAAAACAGGTGTTGTTTTTTCAGTACCTACCTACCTAGTTCAAAATACTTACTGACAATTATTATTTCAGTCAATTTTAAAATTTTTTTTTTCAAAAGTGTATGGCTCAGTAATAACGGTAATCGGGTCTGTTCGTCGAGAAAATGTTTTTAAAAAATCAGAGAAGCTAAGGAAAGTTGAAGATTTGAATGGTGTGACGTAGCTAGTCAATCGTGACGTAGCTAGCCAAAACTGTCTTTGAAAAAAGTATCCATGCACAGAGAAGAGATTGGAATGTTCTCACTGGTAGCAGGTTCAAATTGAGGCTCCAGAACGTTGATCTTCCTCTTCTTTACCGTCATATTTAAAACGAAAGAAAGAAAAGAATTCATGGGCGATACACTAGCTGAAAATATGATAAGTCGAAACCACAATCGAAGCGAACAGAAAACAACCGATTAAAGACGGCAGTCGTAGGTAACGCTAACGATTGAACCATAGAGTAATGCTATCCGATGAGAATCTCTTGGATCCTACAAAACACTACTCACACACACGCGCGGCGTAGTACGTGTGCGTTCATGGAGGCCCGCCTTTTCTTCAAACGTGTGATTTCTTTAATTCTTTTTTCTACCACATGTTATAGTATCATTGGGCTAAAAGTTGGAGTATATAGGTTTTCAAGGGAATGAATCCAAATTTCAGGTCAAAAACTTGAATTTCCGACCCACCGAAATACCCCATTAGAATAATTTATTATCTAATTAATGAATGTTCCTTAGTTTTTTTCATGAATTACAGATAGTGCTAAATTTTTAGAGACGATCGGGGAAAGCCCTCTTGTTCGAAGATAGGTGATCTTTAGAGACAAATAATAAACCGTTGTGTGGTAATTCGCAACCTTTTTCCAACAGATTTTGACAACGACAATCACATTGGTTGTGATGACATCTGTACTGCTTTGAGACTTCTAACGCACAGTGAACTCACCTTGGAGGAAATGAATCAGGTTTATGAAAAAGCCATGGAAGAAGGCGACGTGGATGGAGATGGAAAACTATCATTCATAGAATTTCATCACGTGATATTACGATCACCCGAGTTTTTCTCCACATTCCACATCAGAATATAACATGAAAGAATTACTGGTGCCTACTTTAAAATTTAACGCTATTTATTAAACAAATGAAAAGTCTGATTTGAGTAGTCTTTATTTTCTACTGAACTAGTATTTCACCTAGTTTTCTTTCACTACTGTCCCATGAGATCCTCGAGATCGCTGTTCTAGAGCAAGAGATTAATTCGAGGGAAATTCTCAGAAGACGACCAAGTTCCTTCTATCTTAGTCCCTCATTCGAACTAGTAGATTTTACCCAGTGTTGGGCAAACTGTAATCACAACTACTAACTACAACTACTGTAGTTAAGATGTAGTTACAACTACTAATTACATTTGTAGTTAGTAGTTAATAATGTTTAACAACTTTTTCTAATTGCTAGTTAGTAGTTAGAAAAGTTTAACTACTAATTAGTAGTTGGAAAAATTAGTTACAATTTTTTGCAATCACTAACTACAATATAGTTAGTAGTTACTAAGTTTTTATAACTACTAACTACATTCTCCCGAATGTAGTTACAGAATCCGAGCATGCCAAAAATGTTGACCACATTAAAATACTAATCCGTTTCAGAGCATTCTGAATCAAATCCTGGATCTTATAATTATAATGACACAACGAGAATACTTTGTGGGGGTAGTTGTGGTTGAAAATTAACCCATTTACGCCGAGAACTATAAATTTTGAGATATAATATAAATTTACCTCAAATCAATGTCACTGAACCTCAAATAAGCTAGAAAAAATATTATTTTAAATTTTGCATCCATAGGGGGGGGGGGGGCGTAACCCCCCGTGCCAGATCTGGCACAGTCGTCACTCAGAGTAGTTTTTTGAGAAAATTTCAGAAACAAAATTTTTATCATACAATATTTTTACAAGAATAATGGAGAGAGAATAATGGTACGTCAATGGAATGTGATTGGCTTACATGATATTTGGTGCGATATTTTATGAAACTTGGGACTCAAAGCCCTACATCACATTTATTGCAAATAGATTTTGGGCGAGATGAGCAGGTTTCATAAATGTATGCACACCTTCTTTTGTTCTCGATCGGCGAAAGCAAGTGATCCTAACGGTCGTACCTGATAGTGCTCAAGGCTACATTTTGGCGTGAGCAGTTGGTCTCTGAGCTTTAGGGGGTACTTTGTAACGCATAAGAAAAGTTTATAAAATCCAGTTTATGCCTTTCACGATCACCAGATATTAGACGAGCATTGTTGAGACCAACGTCTATGAGCAACGTAAAAGTGGCCACTACCGCTTTTCCCCTCTAATACCAATTTTATATCTGTTGATGTCCTGGTCTATGCGATCATTCCCCCCCCCCCCCCCATATTACGATTGTACTAAAGGATAAGGTGTGGTTGAGGGACAGAAATTATTTTCTTTTCTGCTTTTGAGAACCTCTTAGCCATACTTTAGGGCTCATGTCCATATTTCGTGGAAGTTACAGCCACCACACTATTCATTATCCAACCAGTTGCAAATCACAACCCCATTCTAAAATGTGATAGAATATTTTGTGGTTTGAGCCTCGCTTTTCTTTTTTCTTTCGAGTCTACCAAGGTAGCGGAAGCATTGCTTTCACTTTTCAAGGTTGAAAAAAAAGATGTTCTCCTAAATCAAAATTTCCACCCGCGTTTTACGATTCAGACCTTCCTGAACAATTTTGGTTCCGTGTCTGTCTGTGTGTCTGTCATGAAATCCTTGCTACAGCCAAAACTTCAACAATTCTCGTCCGATTTCGATGAAATTTTCAGGGATTGTGAGGGTTGGCAAGTAGATGGTCCCCTATAAACATCATTATCCCAGGACTGATAGTAGCCGCCGCAGCGCATGTGCTAACGTGTATTTCCTTGTTACAGGTATAAGTTCTACGTTTACATCTCATTTCGATGAAATTTCCAGGAATTATGCGAATTGAGGTGGAGATGGTCCCCTACGAAAATCATGACCCCCAAATTGAGAGCATTTTGGGGGCATGCGCAAACGTGATATCGTTGTAACAGCCAAAACTCCCACGTTCTCCAGCTCTCAAAAAAAGTTCCGAATTTTTGACACTATATGACGACTGTGCCAGATCTGGCACACCTGAGTTTCCGAGGACGCCAAATCCAACCAAAAGAAGTCGAAAATGAAAAAATTGTTTTGATTCCTTCAAATGACCATAAATAACAAGAATTCATAGAAAGTTGAGATAAAGTATTAGTATACACGATTAGAGTGCTTACAGCAGCGCAAAGTCGGGTTATTCTCTTCGGTACAATCTTGATTAAATTCAAACTTCACTCATGCCTAGACAAAGACTCAAAAGCGAATGAAAATCGTTGGGGATTTGTATGAAGATCTGCTGAATTGGGAGGTACAGAGTAGGATTTTTCATCAGCATGCAGAAGTGAACAGGAAATCGTAAAAGTCACCCCTTTCGTCGTGCCAGATCTGGCACAGTCGGCGGAAATGGGTTAACTTAGCAACTTGAAAATTATTTTTATTACTTTCCATTATTAGCGAATTTTCTAAGAAAATAAGCTATTGAGATCGTTCCAAATTTTGAAAAGTGCTGCAAAACCAAAAATGTTCTCAACATTTTTTGTTTCAGATCAAAAGTAGTCGAACACCAAATTTTAACGTTTTTGTCGTATGTATTTATATATGTTTGATTTATATATATATGATTAGTAGTTACTAATAACTTTATAAGTGAAAAGAATTACAACTGATTTTTAAAAGTTTTTTAGGTAAAAGTTGGTATTTGGAACTACAATAACATTCCCAAAGTTTGGCGGAATGAGTTGTAGAAACGACTCCCAAAGTTTAGCAGTACCTACATACCTACTTGACATTATTAAAAGAAATCATAATAATAAAATAATAATGATAAATAAATAAATAGGTAAATAAAACACGGAAAATCATGAAATCGGTAACAATTGAGTAGTACTAGTAGTACTCAACAGCCGAGTAGTTAACTAGCTTAGTTAATTACATCACTATAACTACATTGTAGTTAGTAGTTAATAATGTTTAACTACTTTTTCCAATTGTTAGTTAGTTACTCCTTTCTAACTACTAATTAGTAATTGCAAAAAGTAGTTACTTCTCTGTAACTACTAACTACTGGTTGTTAGTTGCACGATGTAGTTAACTACTAGTAGTTAGTAGTTAAAAATGTAGTTAACTACGACAAGTAGTTAACTACTGCCCAACACTGATTTTACCTGGTGAAATGAAATACACAAAGAAGAAATGCCTTGAATTATTTATTAAATAATATCAACAAGCAGGCAATTTACCTATTTACAATGGAACATATTCGTGGAAGATATGAAAATATATGGTTCCAAATTCAATGAGTGCTTTTTCAATATAAAAAATAGTGTACCTATAAAATACAATGGTAGAAAGGAATTATAAATAGGAAAAGGACACCATTTTCACTCAATTTCTGCCTCAAACGAGACTAAATAAGACTGAACGAAATTAAGTGCTCACTTTGATTATAAGCGCATTTCATTATTTTTACAGTAAAATTCATTCAATCAACCTCAAAAATGTACATTTGATGAGCCGTCATCCACATCAAACCATCTAAAACAAGAATAAGACGAAGTAACGAATGATCAATTATTTATTCCTTGAGTGAAAATCTAGAAAATATGAATGAAAAGTGGAACACAGACGAATGAAACCTAAACTATTTCCTAAACATAAAGAAGTTGTAACTTGGGTTCTGAACTAAAAGCTGTTTCCAAGAGATATTCACGATTGGTGTAGAATAGCAATGGCATGAATAACTGAAAAATCAAAATATAGTACCATCAAGTGATGTAGTAAGTACAGTAGAAGTACATATCTAGAGAACTACGTCAAAGTATTGGAAAGTGTCAAACAGTTCTTAGTTAAGGAGTGATTTCGCATGGATACGTGGCCGCAGGAGAGGGTGGTTTCGCACGTCGGCGGCTGAACGCATTTAAATTCCTCAAAGAGATAAGAATGTAATAATTCGCAACGATTCGTGTTTTAATGCTTTTTCCATTCATCCCTGGAAAGTGCACACTATTTGATTAAATTTCAGTAGTCCCTTTTTAGTACCGTACTAAAAAAATCAATAGGAACCCATCTACTTTTCATGTACCTGCAGTTGAACATAAAAGGTCCATCAATAGCTGAATTTGTCTTCCAAGTACGCTAAAAAATAAAACTCGAAAGCAGGATAAAGGGAATGAAATGTCAAATAACGGTAAAAAACCAAGTCTGCCAAGTGGGTGTGGCACATAGCTTCCTCGTATCCATAACCCGGTTGTATAGATGATCAGAGCATTGCAGCTATCTCTCAAAACATCACTCTCTAAGTACCTTGCACTACCCTCGTAGGGGACCATCTACACGCCAACCCGCACAATCCCTGAAAATTTCATAGAAATCTGGTGGGAAATGTAGAAGTTAAGGCTGATACATGGAATTCACGTTAGCGCATGCGCATTGGTCCGGGGATGACGATTTTCATAGGGGACCATCTTCACGCCTATCCGCACACTCCCTGAAATTTTCATCGAAATCGGACACTAACTTCGTATAGTTTTGCCCTTTACAAGGATTTCATGACAGTCTTGGAACCAAAATTGTTCAGGATGGCCTAAAAAGTAAAACCCGAGTGGAAATTTCGATTTTGGAGAACATTTTTTTTCCAACAGTGAAAACAATGCTTCCCCTTCCTTGGTAGACTCGGAAGCAATAGTTTATTGCAGGCACTGCTGTGATCGCAGTTCATTTTTGCAATTTACTAAAACTACTTTTGAACACTACTTAATCGCAGAAATTGAGATTCATCATGAGTGATCTCTTGAAACATGGGATGAGCGTTTCACATCAATTTCCGTTAGAATGTTACCTACCAATACACTACTCCTCTTTCATTACTGAAAGACAAGTTCTAGTTTTTATTTTTATGAAATAAAAAGTTTTAGGATTGACCCTAAACGGTTTTAGGTACCGTCAACCGGGGTGATATGAATCAGCCGGGGTGATATGGATACTTTGGAGGGAGCAATGCTTTTAGCGATTGCAGCGCTACCTAGTGACGTTTGGATGTGATCTGGTAGCAGAATATTGAACTAGGCATTTTGCTTCACCACCTTCATCCATGATTCAGTCGATTCAAGGATGTTAGAAGGTCATCCATGAAGATTATCAGATCCATAGAAACGCCGCACTTTTGTGTTGTTTGTTTACGTTCATCTGTGTAGCCAACCTATGACCAGAAAACTTGATCTGCGTATTTTTTATCACATCAACAACTTCTCATGAAAAGAGACCGATTTTGTGTTTTGTTTCAACTTAAAACCCCCCTTGTCAGTGATTGATTTTGTGAATTTCGGAGTTTTTGAGGGGTGAAGTGAATCGGGAGAAAATGCCTCGACATTACCAGGTCATTGGGCATCTCAAAAGAGCACGAGCACTTATTACTTGGGACACTATCAATGATTATTTTACTGAACTGACGAACAGTCAAAAAAGAAAATGAAAGGTTAAAAAAAGAAAAGGGCTTTGAAATGAGGAAATTGACGGTGCATTCAGGCTTCGATGGACTGAAGCCTGAATGCACCGTCAATTTCCTAATTTCAAAGCCCTTTTCTTTTTTTAACCTTTCATTTATTCGATATTCTATTTAAAAAAAAATAATTTTAGTGAATCATTTCACCTCGTTACTGGATTGGAGTGAATTTTACACCGGTTTTTGGCTTTGATCCATATCACCCCGACTAACGGGGTGATATGGATAATGTTTCATTAAAAAAATTAAAGTGAAAAAAGGTGCAAATCACAAAAATTGACATGGTACCGTCTTCTTGACATCTCAGAGAATTTATATTCGGAAAGCCAGCTCGCTCTAAAAAGAGTGGGGTCTAATTTTTCAATAAAAACTGCAAAAAATGATCCATATCACCCCGGTTGACGGTACTAGAAATCCATGACATCCCACTCAGTATTCAAGCCTACCTGAAAATGGGGTATCTAATTATTTTTAGCAAATCGGCCTGAACCGACAAAAATTCAGTAGATTTTTAATTTCTTCCCTAACAACTTTAGATACAGATGCCTTTTTTATTTACTTTAAAAAGTAGTAATCCGGGAAATCAGTAGAGTTGACAACTCAGGGAAGAAACAAAGAACTAAAATGAGTGGATAATTACAGTCTTCACCTCTGAGATATATAGAATTTCTATTTCATGAAACAGCTTTGCTTGTACAGCCGCCGGAAGGGGCGCGTCTCTACTGGTATATACAGAAGGAGGTCGCGGACGCTCCATCCAAAATCACACCTTTGCTGTCTTAATTGGTGATGGCGGAAGTTCCCAAAGATTTCATCAAGCTGTAACATCTATTCAACCGTTTTTTGTCGCCAATGCTCTCCAAGCTTCGAGCTGCTTCAACTAGCATCCCAGCCCGCTCGCCAGGTGATGACAGGAGAGAAGCTGGAAGATGTTTGCAGGCGAGATACAACGCAGCAGCATGTTCCCTACCACCGGTGCAATCGTTTTGTGATTTATCTGAAAGACAAAGACATGCGTCACTTCATGATCAAAGATGAAGTTGTGACATCCCTACAGCCAATTTCACGAGATAAAACATTGATTAAATTATAGGAATAAATCTACGATAATTGAACGACTCCCTGCGGTTCGCCTTATTCTAGGGTCGACTAACTGGTCCTGATAACCTGGCATTTACGTCGTCATCAAGGAGTTATTTCGAAAATTTAGTGCTACGGATGATTTGTAAATGGTTTCGAAAAACAAACTTTACACAACTAACTTGAAACTCTTTACTCCTCAAACTTCTAATTTTTCCTCAATGGGGTAGTTGCATGGGTCGGAATTTCGTGTTTTTGACTTCAGATTCGAATTTAGCGCACTTAAAAACGTGCCAGCACCAGTTTTCAGTTCGAAATTCCATTTAGTTTAGCCGTATTTCAATAAAGAAGTACCGTCCTTTTTAGTGTTGGCGGGCCACTCCTCTTACGTCATCCCTAAACGAGAATCTCACGATAGAGTGCGTTGAGATCACTGCCATCGAGCACAATTCAAGTCAGAAACATTGAAATACAGTTACAAAATAATGGTGATGATTGAAAAAACGTTGAAATATATTTTTCAGGCTTTACATGTATGAATTAATCGTTTGAATTGAAAGTTTTGAAGCATATTTTGGTTGTTTTATGAAAACACAACCTTGCGTCAGGGTAACGGTGGTGTAGCGGTCTCTTGGCCCCCTTCACACCCGTGACGTAGCCCCCACCCCACAGCGTCCAAGTCGTGTGTAGGTTTTCCCGCCTGAATCCGAGAATCCCGTTCTTTGAAAAAATCTCTATATTTTTAGGAAGCGTTTCTGGGAGTTTTATTTGCAGATTCGTACTTCAATAGAGATTCACTACACAGAAAAAATACAAAAAAATATCATGCAACTACCCCATTGTAGAGGAAGATAATTGAAAATTGATTCTAACGTTGAACTGTAAAAAAAAAATGAAAAGAGAAAAGAGTTGAAGAGCACAATCCAAAAACGTCTCCCAAGTGGGTGTGGCACATAGCTTCCTCGTATCCATAACCCGATTGTACAGATGATCCAATGCATAGTAGTTAATCTCAAAACATCAATCTCTAAGTACCTTCCATTACCCTCATAGGGGACCATCTACACGCTAATCTGAACAATCCTGAGAAATTTCGTCGAAATCGGATGGAAAATGTAGAAGTTTCGGCTGTTACCAGGAATTCACGTTTGCGCATCTGCAGCAACTACTATTAGTCTGGTGGAGATGATTTTCATAGGGGACCATCTACACGCCAATTTGAACAATTCTAGAAAATTTCATCATTTTCGGATGAAAAATGTAAGTGTTGTGGCTGTTACAAGGATTTAACGTTTGCGCATGCTACTGTCAATTTTAAGGTCTTCATTTTCATTGGGGACCATCTACAACCTAATCCGCATATCCCCTGAAAATTTCATCGAAATCGAATAGAAAACGTGAAAGTTATGGCTGCTACAAGGAATTCACGTTTGCGCATGCGCAGCGGCTACAATCAGTCCGGGGGCGATGATTTTCATAGGGGACCATCTACTCGCAAAATCCCCGAAAATGGCATCGAAATCGGATGAGAAATGTAGAAGTTATGGCTGTGGCAAGGATTTCATGACAGACAGACACGGAACCAAAATTGTTCAGAAAGGTCGGAAACGTAAAACGCGAGTGAAAATTTTGATTTTGGAGAACTTTTTTTTTTCAACCTTGAAAAGTGAGAGCAAAGCTTCCGCTACCTTGGTAGACTCGGAAGCAATTCCAATAAAAACCAGTCCAGCCATTCAAAAGTTGAGCACAATGAGAGTTACCTGTCTGTGCGTTTTTAAAACCGATGAAATTTAAAAGTAAAGTAACAACCATTTCATAAACTGCCATTCCTGGCGTCGCGGACGTCATCAGCTGTTTTCCTAAGGGAAGATCAGAATTTGTTCTAACTATTTCGCTCATGGCTTCCCATTGCCTCACCCGCTTATGAAACATATTAGGGGTAATAATGGTCTAATTCGATCGTCGAATCGTCATAACTCGAAGGTTTCATGAGGCTCCTACTGTTTCCCTGCCGGATCGTCGAAAATCGAACTGTGCGTAGCGCTCCTAGCGGCATCAGACAATAACCAAGTCATTATTGTTACCTAACAGATTCATCAATTTCCTTTTAGCTAAAAAATGAGAATACCCCAGTTTCCAATAGAAATCCTATTACAAGGTTCATAGCGCACGAACGAAAAAATCTACGGCTACAATTTAAAAACGCTGCAAATTATTACACGAAGGTTCATTATTTTTATACAGGGTGTCACCCTAACTCGAGGACCAAACTTCAAGGATCGATTCTACAACTAATTTGCAAACTTTTTTGTCTTTTGACATTTTTTTTTTAAACGCTTTAAAATTATACTTTTTTTCACTTTTAAGATTTTGTTCGTGTTTTCGACCTTGAGCCATTAAAACGGCCATAACTCCCTCAATTTACTGGATAAACTCAAATATGAGTATACCCTTGGATAGAACGTTAAATTTCCTATCAGTTCATCAGGACACAAAAGCTTTTTAAGCCTTTCGTATAAGTGAATAAATTGGTCAAAGTCAGAAATTTAAAACTTTCTCGAAAATCACCATTTTTCAGGCTGACTCATCTTATGTAATAAACAGCCGTATCGGCGGGCACTCAACGGAAAAAACTTGCCCAGAATCTCAGCTTTCCAACGGTGTATCAATTTTTCTTTATAACATTCAAATTAGAAGAGTAAATGAAGTTTGAATGCCCGAAAACGTGTGTTTTACAAGCAAATCCAGTGTTTTAAGCGGTTTCTGGTCCCCCTCGACCTCAAGATGGCTTGACGATGTTGGTATCATTTCCTATGTAATTTTCTACGCTGAATCAAATAGTGATACTGTCGAAAGGTTCCGCCTGCTAGAAAGTGGGTTTTTCGAAGAAAACCTTCGTTTTTCGTACATAAAATACGCATTATTCTTAAATGTGGTAGTGAGCATGAAGTAACACCTTTTAACTCAACAAAAACTTCAATCAACTAGAAATTCGGTGTTTTTATTGAGTTAAAAGGTGTTACTTCATGCTCACTACCACATTTAAGAATAATGCGTATTTTATGTACGAAAAACGAAGGTTTTCTTCGAAAAATCCACTTTCTAGCAGGCGGAACCTTTCGACAGTATCACTATTTGATTCAGCGTAGAAAATTACATAGGAAATGATACCAAAATCGTCAAGCCATCTCGAGGTCGAGGGGGACCAGAAACCGCTTAAAACACTGGATTCGCTTGTAAAACACACGTTTTCGGGCATTCAAACTTCATTTACTCTTCTAATTTGAATGTTAAAAAGAAAAATTGATAGACCGTTGGAAAGCTGAGATTCTGGGCAAGTTTTTTCCGTTGAGTGCCCGCCGATACGGCTGTTTATTACATAAGATGAGTCAGCCTGAAAAATGGTGATTTTCGAGAAAGTTTTAAATTTCTGACTTTGACCAATTTATTCACTTATACGAAAGGCTTAAAAAGCTTTTGTGTCCTGATGAACTGATAGGAAATTTAACGTTCTATCCAAGGGTATACTCATATTTGAGTTTATCCAGTAAATTGAGGGAGTTATGGCCGTTTTAATGGCTCAAGGTCGAAAACACGAACAAAATCTTAAAAGTGAAAAAAGTATAATTTTAAAGCGTTTAAAAAAAAATGTCATGAGACAAAAAAGTTTGCAAATAAGTTGTAGAATCGATCCTTGAAGTTTGGTCCTCGAGTTAGGGTGACACCCTGTATACATATAGATCACTCGTCTGCAAAGAACAAGGCTTAGCCATTGTTACTACCAATCAACTTGAAGAAAAACATCGATCGCATTTCGGTCAGCTAAAATTTGAACGGAGATTAGGCCTCTTTTGCGGTTCACTCTCGTGTTTCTGATTTATCGTAAGTCCAACCCTTAAATTCTTGTAGGGAGAGAACGGTTTGTCCTACAGAGCTCCGTGTGTTCTCTAAAAATTCTCTATTCTTAAATAATTGAGTTAGGGCGTTTTCAAAATTTCAACCCTTAGAAGTGACCTACATCAACCAAAAGCTTCGGGGCACAACTAGACCCCAAATGGAGCCCACATACCAAATTTCATCAAAATCGGTCAATGCTAACTAAGGGAAGTGCCGCGTACAGCGGACAGACCAAATTTTCATTCGATTTTTGAATTCTACGAACCTTGAAAAGCAAACCAACAAAATTTTGATGGGGGGGGGTTAAATAAATTTCTTGGTCGATTCCAAAGGTTCATTATTGAAAATAATAAACCAAAGTTGTCGATCTCGGCCATTTTCGTGCGACCTCAGTCATTGTTTGACGAATTGCTGTGAATTATGTTGCCTTCAAAACAAGGTTATAATTGTTTACCAACAGTGAACATGAAGAGCTTGTAATGTTGGCTGTGCAAGCATATCCCAACGATCTATCAAAACTAGAAGGAGAATAGCTGGGAGGAAATCGCTGAATCTTGGAAAAGGTGGTTGGTTCCCCCAAGTCCATTCTTTTCGAGTAAATTGGATGGATACATCGCATTCCCCTTCTTCCAGCAATTTCCTCCTCTTCGGCTTCCAGAGCTGCCACAAAGGCGAACATTTCTCCATCCGACCACGTTTTTCACCTCGGGACTGGCAAAACGACGGGTCGAAAAATGAAATCAGCCCAATAGTGGAGCTCAAGATTTTAGCGTCGCGCCACGCTGTCGACCTAGTGGACGAGGACCTGGAGATGCTTCGCCATTATACACCGCCCCCGTCCGACAAGACTGCTTATTGTTTAACCCTTTCCTGCCTGCCAACGTCAAATATCGGGCGGCTCGGCCTTTCCATGGCTGCCCGCCGCCGATAATAGCCGTTCTGGCACTTGCGCTCCTTCACTTTGTAACTATGATCTTCCAGGGTGTAACTTCCATTACAAACCTCATGCTATTGCACTCATAGAACAGTGTACATATTCCTAGAACAGTTTAAGTTTTTTCTCCCTAATCTCATAGTTTGTCGGTAGTTTATCCTTGATCCAGTATGTTCTGATGCAGCGGCACCTCAAACAGTTCGTTCTCTTTGATCTTTGCCGATTTGTTCTCTGTCTTTTTCTTGGGTTTTTTTTCAAACCTTCTAATTCCATTTTGGTACTTTTGGCGGTAAGCCTGTCAAAGATATTGCCGCCCTTCGGATATTTCACCGCCTATTTGAACTCTGCTCGGGAATATTCGCAAAAATGTCCCTCTTAGTAGCCCTTAGGTTTTCCCACTATGAAAAGTTATCAAATTGTAGGAATTTTCCTAAACAGAATGAAAGTGAGAAACAATAAATTATATCGAATGAATTTTATTGAAAACGGAGCGAGTCATAAGGTACCATAATTACTCTACATTAACCCATTTCCGCCGACTGTGACATATATGTAACACAGTAAGAGCCTTCTTGCGGTTTGGTTTCCAGCCACCATCAAGTTCCCAGTCATTTAAAATACGCTTAGTTATCAAGTAGAAGAGCCTTACTACGGGTTTCGACGAAAGTTTTAGTCCTCGCGGCAATTTTGCAATGTTTACAAGCGTTTTTATTGGACCAAGTGCGCAGTGAAGAAAATTTCAAGACCCCGCCATGTTGTAAGTACTCTATATCTATTATTACTGCTTTTCTCGTACCCTTGTTGGTAGTAATTCCTTCCTTAGGTTTATGAAAGATGATTCGTGTTTGCTAACCGAAGTTTTATTGCAAGGTTGCCTTGTGGTACTTCTAGAAATAGTAGCGTGACACATATGTCACAGTCGTCATATGAAGTTCAAAATCGTGAACTCATACCATGCATCCCAAGTTTTTTCCCTCCGTTATTATTTGTTAGGTACCTAGTTGTTTACATTTCAGTTTTCAATCATTTTTTCAAAATTTACTCAGTTAAAACTTTGATTCACATGTAATCTTTTCGATTTTCAGTAACGTCGTGCAACTAAAAGGAGGTTTGTCGTTGAAAATAGAATTCCTCGTGGATTCCCCCTACCCTCAAAAAAAGACACGACGAGATAATATGGAAGATGATACAGACAAGATGGAACTTGCCAATACATAATTGAACACAGGGATGTCATATTCATTTGCAAAGAGGTTGACAATATAGTCGTTGCAGTGGGGTCCACAGTTCATGGACATCAGCCCACAAAGACTATGGCAAAGAGATATTCAAGAGCTGAGAAGAAGCACGTTTCAGTCCCTCAACCATCAAGGTTGAGGGACTGAAGTTGCATAAGTTGCATTAGTAATGCATCAAGCATTACTAATGATAACAAAAATGTGGGATTGACTGTCAAATGGATCAAGATGTTGCTGATAAAAGGATTGTTGCTGATTAGAGGAAAGAAATGATGGCGGCCGTTAATCATTTGAGTAGTGGATGTAGCAGTAAATAATGCGAGGTGTCTCTACCAACTCACAAATTACAAAAAAAAAAAAAAAATGAAAACTGGATTTCTGCAGAGATATTGTGCATACATATCTCGTCTGCTATGAAACACCTACGAAGCTAACTGGACCAAGACAACATAGCATGAACCGTTCACTTACTTCGTACTTCTAATAATTTTTTAAAAATTGTTCTCCATTTATTTGGAAAATTGTTTTACTGACTTATTATGTTCCTTTCGATGACTTCATTGGTTCTCATTTTTTCGAAAAATTATAAAACTTACTCAATTTAACAAATTTGACTTCAGTAGCATCACTTGATTTAGCTGAATAATTGAAAGACAGTATTTCATTGACCCTGATTTGTACCCTTTGATCTTTGATTTGTATTTTGCTGATCTCTCATTCGTTATATTTGATTGTGTTTGAATAATTAAGTCATATTTTGTTCCATAAAACATTGATGATTTATATACCAAGATGCTCACTTCTTGTGAAAAAGTTCACAGAAATGTATGTCTGGTGACGACTGTGACATATATGTCACAGTTGATTCTCCCACTCCTAGGACCCATAGAATTTTTTTGGCATTTTTCTCAACTCAAGGGAGCCCAGTTAGACAAAACTAAGTTAGAAATTTTTGAATTTTCCATTTTTTTTAATTCTCGGCGGCAATGGGTTAATTGTATTATTCCCATTATGTTTAACTGGTTAGTAAATGAATAAATAATGCACATAATCTAAATAATTCTCATGAATTCATAACAGAAAGTATCACGCGAAAAAAGTTCAAGCCAGGAAACAACTACGTACGAAATAATGCGGTACTGAGGGGACAGAGGGGGCCCCCGGCGAGCGGGCTCTCGAGAATCCGGGCGCGAAAAGGTTAAATATAATGATTTATGTGATGAAAAAAAAGGTGGAGGCATACGGAAACTTGGATTTGTTACCTCCATTAGTCCCAAACAACATATAAACAATTCAGGACTTTCGTGGAGGGTAAAACTACTCTATTCATTCACTGGACTATGTAAAAATCCTCTAATTTATTACATAAAAATTATGCAATAAGTTACCTTTCCCACATATCATGGATGGTTTAGCAGTACGGTGTCGCAAACTTCTATCAAGCAGGTGTTGAGTTCGCGAAGGCGAGGCTCTTGTGATCAAGTGAAGAACAGCTTCATAAATGAAAACTCGTTTCATAGCATCCTGAAACAATTTTTTTTTATATAACAAGTCAAATTAACATTAGAGACAAAATATTTTACACCAATGCAATAGAAAATGATTTATTTCACATTTTTTGGTGTCTATTGGTCATAAGTACACATGTCCCGTGCAACAGACAACGAACAGACTTGATAATCTAATGAGGAATTTCACCGAATTCTGTTTGCATTTTTCCTGAATAGTTAATGGTGTGGGATAGATGAAAATCGGGCTGATTTCGGAAAATAAGTCTCCTGTTATTTTTGGGAGACAATCAAAATTTTTGATTTCAAAACTAACTCGGAAAACAGACGTGAAGTGGGAACGCTCGCTGATTGGGCTGTTCAGATCGCCGGCTCCTCCCTGTGTTGCCAGTTGGGACGACGAAATCGTGTTTTCTAAGAGAAAAGTTATCAAACAAAAACAGGGGAAACCTAATTATCCCCATCTTGCTTTTTCTATTTTTTTTTTTTTTTTCTTCAGTTTTTCGTTTTCGAACTTTACTGTTTCGTGAAATTTTGCATCTGGGGACTATAGATTTCTCGATCTCAGCGCTTCAAGCGGCCATAAATGAACTATTCCAGCATGACGTCATTTTCCCGGTTTTTTTAAACATTTGTATTTTCTACACTGTTTTATTTATTCGTAAATTAGGAAGTTCGGGCTGAAAGTTTGTCTTAGGAGGTTTTTCGAGGTGCTGAATCCGATTTTGGGGTCAAAAATAGGAAATTCCGACATGGTGAAATTCCTCATTGAGGGGTTTCCTACAAGAACAAGAAAGTCCAAAATCGAAAATTCTAAACCTGCTGAATTTTGTGAAAGGCCTTTTCCTGAATTTCCCCCTCCTGTTGCAAAACGTGACTTGTTTGGTTCTTGCTGAATTTTCATTGAAGCCCAAGTACTGCATGTTTATGACGTGAACACGTTTTGCATGTTTATGACGGTAATCAAATTTTCTGTTTTTATAATAATAATGAAGCTATTTCCGAACTGTGTTTAAAAACTGACAACTAGAACATTTAAAATGTTTTTTTAGATGCCTATGTTGCTGGTTCAATTTCCATGTTTTCTTTGTTTCACCATCAGTAACATGAAGGAGAAAATAATAGTTCCTACTATCTTAAGGATTTGAAAAATCGACTGGTTTTTTTCTTTTGGGCCAACTTGCTTCACTTGAAATTTCACATTCCCGAACTAGTAACCATTCAAAAAAGCAAAGCACACACAGGAAATCGGTAACAAAACGAAAAATACAACATGAAAACAGGTTACCGGCAAAGACGAAAGCAGAAATAAGAATGGGAAACAAACAGCTGGGAATGCGACGCCCTGACCTTCAGGCGCAGTGTTGCCACGCGCGTGCGGACTTATTTCGTTCCTGCGGAAATAGAGAGGACTAGAATTCTCCTGCAAAATGCGCACATTTTGAAGCCTCCCGTAGACTTGAACCTGTTCGGTTCTTGTCGAAATGAACCTGTTACTAGATATCGCACACATTCAGGAACAAAATGGCGCCTTAACCGGGTTTTTTCAAACTTTGGACTTATCTTGTTCTTGTAGGACACCCCTCAATTACATATTTATATATAGCATTTTCACGTCAAATTGGAGGTTTTCCCTTTCAAATTGGTGGTTTTACACATCAATTTGTAGGTATTACACATCAATTTGGAGGTTTTACATTTCAAATTGGGGTTTAACGTGAAATATCTGCCCCCCTACTCACCCAACTTGAATCCAGTGGAGCACTGCTTTTCAAAAATCAAGTTGTCAGCAAGACAACTCCTCAGTGAGCCCCAAACAAACCACGACCTGTGTGACACGATAACGTTGCAACTGTCACCACATCGGACTGCACAAATTATGTTATGAGAATGATGATAGACCTGACAGCCGCTGCTGCAGGGAGGGACTTACGTTGGAAAATTTGTTCATTCTTTTCCGTTCATTATGTTCATTCTTACTTGTTGAATGTTACGTTTCACTCACTAATTTGTTGTTATTGCTTTCCCAGAATTAAATCATGTATTTCCGTCAACCTCCAATTTGAAATGTAAAACCTCCAATATGAAATGTAAAACCTCCAATGAGGAATTTCACCGAATTCTGTTTGCATTTTTCCTAAATAGATAATGGTGTGGGATAGATGAAAATCGGGCTGATTTCGGAAAATAAATCTCCTGTTATTTTTGGGAGACAATCAAAATTTTTGATTTCAAAACTAACCGGGAAAACGGACGTGAAGCGGGAACGCTCACTGATTGGGCTGTTTGGATCGCCGTCTCCTCCCAGTGTTGCCCATTGGGACAACGAAATCGTTTTTTTCTAAGAGAAAAGTTATCAAACAAAAACAGGGGAAACCTAATTTTCCCCATCTTGCTTTTTCTATTTTTTTTCTTCAGTTTTTCGATTTCGAACTTCACTGTTTCGTGAAATTTTGCATCTGGGGACTATGGATTTCTCGATCTCAGCGCTTCAAGCGGCCATAAATGAACTATTCCAGCATGACGTCATTTTCCCGGTTTTTTTTAAACATTCGTATTTTCTACACTGTTTTGTTTATTCGTAAATTAGGAAGTTCGGGCTGAAAGTTTGCCTTAGGGGTTTCTCGAGGTGCTGAATCCGATTTTGGGGTCAAAAATAGGAAATTCCGACATGGTGAAATTCCTCATTTGAAATGGAAAACCCCCAATTTGAAATGAAAAACCTCCAATTTGACGTGAAAATGCTATAATACATCTATATCTATAATGCTAACTCCCTTCTTTTAATAGCATAGACCTGCAAATTTACTACTTTTAACAAAAATTACGTATCGACCTTTAACGCTCATAGGACCAAAAATGTCTCTAGTTACCAAACCATTAACGGAAAATAATACAATAACTTACTGGAATGAATTGAACCATTTGCTTGAGACACTCGACATCTCTTTGGAAGTCCTGAAGGAATGTGGAGGTGACTGTTACGTTGCTTTCCCAAATTGTCATTCTCGTTTCAAGCAACCAATCGCAAACCATCAACTGAGTAAGCTACAACACGAATTGCTTGGTTATAACCTCGATAAATAACTCAGGTAGCTTACTTGAGTTCATCCCTTTATTGTTTGTGGCAAATTGAAACATAACACAATACACCTAATACTCACAAGTGATACCTAAAACTTTCAGAAGGAAGGTGCTGAGTAATGCTACTAGGGATCATAGATATCATATTTGGGACATTCTGAAGTATGTAGACTAACATTGCCCACAAGTTTTAATAAAAGGGGTTCTTATTATTGAAGGTACGAAAACCACGCTTCACATCTTCATGAAAAATATCGCATATTTCAGCAAAAATATTCGATTTTTTCTATCATGAAAGATTCTTGCAATAGCTTCACTGTTTGATTTTTTTTTCGTGAGGTAGTATAATTGAAATGAGATTATATTAGTCTGATGTGTATATTATGAAGATTGAGAAAATCGTCACTTAACCACTTGAAATGGAAAGAAATGCAAAACTCCATGACACGGATCAATGTACAGACGAATACAATTCGAAAAAATAATACAGAATAAGATTGAACTAACCAGCATCTTCTTGTCACTGATATGACTTGTTGTGATACTATCTATCAGGTGGTGCGATGCATATGAAGCGTAATGAAGGGTCATCTTGTGGCTGTTTGAAGTCAAACACGACTTCCGCATTTGAAAACTCGTGAGGACAGCTTTGGTCAACGGATAATTTAGCAACTGAGATGGGATGGACTCAACAGATAGATACGAGTTTTCTGCACTCTGGTCTTCACCAAGGACCCAATAGGTAGCAACAGATAAGACATTGTACCACCACTTGGCAAGCTCATCCACTTTCCCTGTAGAAATAAATTTACAAGAATAATATTATTTCAAAACAGTTGATTGCAGAAAACCAAATATCAACATGATTTTTACTTGAGGCTCTAATGTGAATGAAAACAGAGGTGGCTTGGTCGGTGTTTTGTTTGCGTAGGTACATTGAATAGTGTTATAAAATCGAACTGATTGTTTGGCATTTGGCACACCAACTTTATATCAGCAATGGCAACAGGGCAATCGAACTTTCCATGATCGAGGAAAACTGGGCTTTTAAAATCTGAGCATTCTGGCAGGAAAGCTATAGACGAAGCTCCAGCACGATTTGGTTGGTGGTTCAATAACAAATTAGTGTTCAAAATTTGTACTGGACATACCTTTGAATTCCAAGTTGTCTTCCAGATATTTCAGGTATACGAGCGCATCAGATGTGGTTTTTGAAGAATTCTTGCTCAGGTCTTTCGATGAATTGGCTACTTTATCAGGTGCAATCAAGATTTGAAGTAAGCTCTCAATCAAGTGCTCCCGGAAAGCCTGCAATCATAAGAACAATAAATCAGCACAACAAATGGGGAACTTTTCTACATTTTTCTCAAGCGTAAAATCAGTCAGAACTTTCGAGAAAATGGCAATTTAAATAGCTTTCACAAATAAGCTATAGGGATTTTTTTAATGATAGGTTTACAACAGATTTGTTAAAAACTATGTGTCGGATGAATTTACGTTTTATTGGCTTTTTATCCAGGGGTGGGCGTGGGAAGCTAGTGTGAGCCAGTTCAATTCTGCCTACATATAACGTATGAAATAAAAGGAACAGCAACAATCAACGTGAATCCTCGAGGAAGATGCACCAAGTAGAACAATGATAATAGAGAGTTTTTGGCAACCACTAACGGGCCTGTGGAACCGCTTCACAAAGCTCAGAGTTCGTGGGTGACAATGAAAGGGTGCCCCCTGACAGTCACCCGTTCCTAGAGGCCCACCGTCACGAGCCCCTCCCTTCCCCCCGTGTCCAAAGTCAACGGGCTTCCTCCTTCAACTGGGTAGCATCCTCTGTTGCTCGCGCTAGTCTCCTTCTAACGGGGCCCGTCAGATTTTGGCACCAAAAACTCTCTAATACACAATAGTATCGTACGAGAAAACTATACGCCCACCCATTCCGAGTTTTATGATAATTACCTTGCTAGCAAAAGCCAAAGGATTAGTTTTGTCAATGAGTGTCGTAAAAATACTGTCATTTTGGTTATAACTCCAACTAGTATTCATGATGAAATTCCTTCCAACTGTTGTTGTCATCCACACTAAGCTTTTATTAGAGCTCAAAGTGGCGTGTCTCCTTGCTTTCCGGTAGTAAAACCTGCAAAGAGATATGACAGATGGAAATGAAAAGAAATGCCTGAATAATAATAAGGCTCAGGATTGGGAGAGTATTCAGAAGAATTCATGCTAACCTGCTCAAGAAACTAAGGATAGGTGAAACACGGTTTAGGTAGAGAGCGAAGGCACAATATATTTCAGCCAAATCTTCGTGAGACATGTGTTCTCCAGCTGCTTCAGCTTGATTGATAGCAGCGATGGCCAACATGAAATCACACATCGAGTTTTCACCTTTTATCACGCGGATCCTATGAAGGTGGTGGTATATAAGAGATTGTTCTCGAGCAGAAGTTGCAGCTTCAACCCGCACATCTCTGAAATCAAAGTTAAATCGAATTAATTTGTATTAAATTGCCAATACGACCAAACTCTATCTAAAATGGAGTTAAACCCACAGTTTAAAATTGGACCCACCACGACGCAATTGAACGTTCTAATAGGTAACTCTAGTAAATCCTTTAAAAAATTCAAGGAAAATAGAAATTAAACTTATTAGGTAACTAGGGTTCACATTTTTGCAAATCTTTTCAAAATGAGACATGCGTGGTTTTGCAGGTAATGAGGGTATTGTTTGGAGGCTGAGTATGGCGATGATAGAGGCGGACCTAAATTTTTGCACTATGACAAGAACGAACAATCCATAAGCTGGCCAGATTGAAGGTACGCATTGGGCACTGCAATGTAAGAGACAAGAGATCCCCCCACTTTCCCACCTGTAGATGAGCAACTGTTTTATGGAGTGCAATAGCCAACAAATTCAAATCTATACGAATGGACTACCACCATAATGATCAACACCACAAGAAAGACCAACTTTAACGATCATAATCTGGTTTTTGAGAAGTAGGAGCTCCCTCCGATCGGGTAATTCTTGAAAATAGATGTACACAATAAAACCAAAGGGAGTCGTTAAACATATTGTTAAGTAATGCATGCATTCCAGGGGACGTCCCATTGGATAAGCATTAGGTCAATTTAAACCAGTTGATAAGGGATTAAACTGTTTCACTCGATGTAATATATTTAGTATTTCAGGCAAGAAATAGTGATCTCCTCCCACCCCCTCATCATAATCCACCATACCATTTCTACCGGCATGGGAGCCGCGAATTTGAAGAGCATTTTAAAATCCGTGATCTACGATGCACAACATGCGAATTCGAGTTCACGCATCAACCCCCCCATTTCCCCCCTTAAAAGGCAAAATTCGAAATTCCGGCGAGATAGTGCACAACTAGATAGATTCCGCGTCGAATAAAAAAAGAACCAAGAAAATCGGTTGAAAACTAAGGCCTGTGCAGACGACACAAGATTTTGTCACACACACAGACATACACCTATGGATTTTTGGCGGATTTGGATTCAGAATGGTCTAGAACGGATTAGTGTGTGGTTATTTTGTTTTTCTGTGTTGTCCAACTTTACCCCAGATCAATCGCATAAGGACGCCCAAGTCTCACTGTGGGACGTCCTAAAAAATACATCATAAATATTTTTCCATTTCTCCAGAGTGTGCCAGTTGGTGGACAGTAATTCTATTAAACTTTTGACGATTAGGTACTTACTTATCAACAAAAAAGCCACCTTCATGACGAGAAAGCCATCTACCGAGCCACAACAGATGTAGGACCTGTCGAATCACTTGCCAAATACAAGCAGAAAACAATTCAATTCTCGAAACCGGAAGCGGTAAATTCAGGACGCTCAAACAAGTACTGAGTTCTTGTCTAGCACCAATTTCATTGCCCTGAAAATAGAATAAACAGATCAGCGAGATAAAAATTATAATAGGTACCTACACTAAAAAATACAATAATAGTGTTTGGGGCAGATTAGAGAACCTAAACGCTGAAATCACTGATGAACAGGTGAGAAGGATTGTCTTCCCCTCTCTAAATAATGTAAACGTATTAACAATAAGGAATGGAGAATTAAGTTTAAATATGCAATAGTGTAATGTGAAAGTTAACTCATAAGTACGTCATTAATTTTATTTAAAATTTGTGTACACAGGTTGCGGCAACTTTACTTCCTCTTTTCAAAACTGAATAAAACGCATTGTACCTATGAATAAGAAAGTTTGTAATTTGTTTTTTACAATTTTAGGTTGGTACACTACTTAAGTTTTGTTTTACATAGTTTTGAAGATAAAATCACTTGGGTGAGATCCCCCATTCTCAATTCATTGAATATACCGATTTCTGGCGTTGTCACGACTCTTCCAAGCATAGCAGGCGTTATGTTGGAAATTCCTTCCTGATTACATTCTTTAAATCTTCCTTGGACGGTTCACGTAAACACGGGATTTAAAAAAAAAACCAATAGAAAAACGTCTGCCAAGTGGGTGTGGCACATAGCTTCCTCGTATCCATAACCCGATTGTATAGATGATCCGATGCGTAGTAGTTAATCTCAAAACACCAATCTCTAAGTACCTTTCACTACCCTCATAGGGGACCATCTACAAGCTAATCTGGACAACTCTAGAAAATGTCATCAAATTCGGATGAAAAATGTAAATGTTATGGCTGTTACAAGGATTTTACGTATGCGCATGCACAGAGGCTTCTGTAAATTTTAAGGCCTTGATTTTCATTGGAGACCATCTACAACCTAATCCGCGTAATCCCTAAAAATGTCATCGAAATCGGGTAGAAAATGTAGAAGTTATTCACGTTACAAGGAATGTTACAAGGAATTCACGTTTGCACATGCGCAGCGGCTACTATCAGTCCGGGGGGATGATCTTCATTGGGGACCATCTACAACCTAATCCGCAAAATCCCTGAAAATTTCATCGAAATCGGATGAGAAATGTAGAAGTTATGGCAGTGGCAAGGATTTCACGACAGACACACAGACAGACACGGAACCAAAATTGTTCAGAAAGGTCGGAAACGTAAAACGCGAGTGAAAATTTTGATTTTGGAGAACTTTTTTCATCAACCTTGAAAAGTGAAAGCAAAGCTTCCGCTACCTTGGTAGACTCGGAAGCAAAATCACAAGGGGACGAATTGGGAGACTCGGCCACTGCAAATCGTCCCTGATTGAGACGAGGCGTTCTGGGAAGTGTTCCCTCAAAACAGACATCTTGTTGTTATTGGGTGTTACGGGATTTTTTTTCGACATTTGGCTCCAACAAGACGGTGCAACAGCACACATCCCAAGAGCACCGATGGCTGTTTTGAGGGAACACTTCCCAGAACGCCTCGTCTCAATCAAGGACAATAGGGTGTGCGCCTGGGTAGGAAAAACTGTTTATTGTTATTTTCAATCTAAGGTAGACCTCATTCTGAGAATTTTGGTACCAACCGTAACCTTCTAGCGTGTGTGAATCTTTTCCTATGAATTTTCGAAGTTTCAACCGTTTATGACGTCACAGCGGACTGGGGGGTCCCGCCCAGGCGTGACGTCATAAACGGTCGAAACTTTGAAAAATCATAGAAACACATCTACTCACGCTAGAAGGTCGCGGTTGCTGCCAAAATTCTCAGGATGTAGTCTACTTCCGATTAAAAATCTTAAAAAAATCAAGGCGCTACCCCCATTTGCAGTGACCGTGTATCCCACTGTCCCCTTGTGATTTTGTCTATGGGGTTTTTTTGAAATTAAGTGAACCGTCCAAGGAACCTTCAAGATTTAAAGAACTACATCAAGAAGGAATTTCCAACATAACGCTTGCTATCCTTGAGAGGGTCATGACAAACCCCAGTGCCAGGAATCAGTATATTCAATGAATTGAGAATGGGGGACGTCACCTAAGTGATTTTATCTTCAAAACTATGTAAAACAAAACTTTAGTAGTACCTACATTGTAAAAACCAAATTACAAACTTTCTGATTCGTACAATGCTTATTATTCAGTTTTGAAAAAAAAGGAACTTAAGTTGCCGCACCCTGTACATGTATACCACAAGGAATACATGGTGTGTACACTTAGGTTGGGCATAATAACTTCAGGGTTCGATTCTACAAGGTATTTCCAACAAAAAATGTCTCTTAGCACTTTTGTAACCCACTCAAAATGCTTCACTTAGAAGTTTTTTTCAAGCGTTTTCGACCTTACGTCATTAAAACTGTCATAACTACTGTTATTTACTAAGTAAATTCAAATTTGAGGATATCGTTGGAAAGAGCGTTAAATTTCCAAGCAAACTAGTATAAAACCAAAATCTTTTAGCAATAAACCATTTCTAAAAAATCAAGTCAAAAAACAAACTAAATTTTTTCTTTTCGAAGTTTTCACTTTGAACGGTCTATCAATTTTTAAAAAATTCAAATTGGAAGAGTAAATCAAGTTTGAATGCAAGAAAACGTGTGTTTTACGCGGTGTGTGGTCACCCTCGATCTCAAGATGACTTGAGGAGTTTGACATCATTTCCTATGCTAGTTTTTTCTTTTCACGCTGAATCCAATGGTGTACTTCCGAACAATTCTGACTGCTAGTATGTGGATTTTTCGAAGAACACCTTCGTTTTTCGTACATAAAATAAGCGTTATTCGTAGATATGGTAGTGAGCATAAATAATAAACATCAATCAGCTATACAGTTTTTATTGAGTAGAAAGGTGTTACTTTATTCTCACTACCATATCTACGAATGACTGGTAAAAAAATAAGTTTTCGAACACACACCATTTTGCAATGTTGTTGTATTCGATGAAATAACTTTCGAACATGTATTATTATTTTCCTTTATCAAGTTGGCAAGATTGGTCCAATAAAAGTATCTTGAAGCCCGCAGTTAATTAACATTGTTTTCAACCCGGTTTCCTCTAAACTAATATCGTTTCGATACACTAATAAGTAATAAAACAAATGTAATTCTCATTCATTTTTGAAAACAACTTAACAATCATACAACTGTCTGTTTACGCTGGTGTAATCGCATGTGCCACCATCAGTCCAGTTGTAATCCAATGTAATTCAATTGTAGCCCGAGGAATAAGAACTGATAACACAGAACCAAAACTATTCAGAAATCTTTGAAACACAAAAAGCAAGAAGTCAGTAGAAATATTGAGTTGGGACATTTTTTGATCTTTTTGCATTGAATTGATTGAAGAATCCCAACTAGTAGAAAAAATCAACATTCATAATAATTCATTCATCAGAATGCTCAAGCAATACCCCTTTAAATAGTTATCAGAAAGAACCTTCAGTACCCCTTCGTACCCCTCTCACTCATTATTTATATTCATAACTATAAATGCCTCGTGGGTGTTTCTGCATTCTCCCCTCGCCCACTTCAATTTTATCATATCTCCCACTTAAATTTCATCATAATTATATTGACTATTTACGAGTATTATTGTGAGCTAATTCATTAATTTGAATTAGTAAATACACTGTGTATCCTTGTGGTATTTACGATTATTTCTTTAATTTCCCCCACACTTTTTTGTATCCTGGGAAAGACCACAGTACAAAGGTTATTTATTTAATTCTGAAATTCAATCCCATTCGAAATTTTCAATATTACAACAAATGTATTACCTTGGAAATGTAGAAGTCAGCCTGTTTACGGTGACGCCAGAAGTTGAGTGATGCTTTCGACTTGATAGGTATTACAACGTCACCAAACATGAGGAGTTTTATGAGGCAACCCATCAACACAAACAAGTTGAACAGCCACAAGAAGGCAGAGGTCCCAAATTCTGCTATTTGCTCTGTTATACAAAAAAAAAAAAAAAAAAAAAAAATGAACCACTCGAAACTTATGTGGACAAAACGCTTTGGTATATCCAAAGAACAGAATCTAAAAGGAGAGGAAATATTGGAAGAGAGGAAAATCTAAAAGATGAAAATTGTTTATTCAATTTTCATCAATTTTGTTCATGAAATTTGATCTCTACAAAAAGCATTAATAATGGGCAACTTGCATAATTAAATGATATGTTAGATTCAGTTTTTGAATTCAATGTTAAGTTATAACTCATTTAAATGTTATTATATTCTATTCAAAATTGAAAATTATTTCATGTTTACAAGTTCCCCACTTCCGACAAGATTATAGGTAGTTGTAATCTTAACCCACAACCTTGAACAACAATATTTGTACAACGGTCATGGCACTGATGTTCTATTAGGATATTTAAAGTATCATTTACCTGACCCGGAGTTCCCAAGAATTTTTCTGGTTGAGTGGTAAGTGAAATCGGATGAGATTTTGCTGAAGAAAATCTTGAAAGGATTGAAAACGACGATCGACAGCATGAACGCACAGAGAGCCATCCTCGTCTGGTCAAGCATGCCTTGCATACGCACAGGGACGAAGTCATTTGTCACCTATCAACAGGCGTGGAAATTAATTATTTACTGCCAAAATTATCGCCCTCAATTGGAAAATGATCAACGCAACGTTCCGGACTAATGTTGAATCGATAAAAACTACTTTGCTACGATTACCCAATCAAACAATGCCATGCGCTGACTCTATCTATGCTGGCGACATTATCGACCAACTTCCTAATTTCAAATACGTTACAATACTTGAAAACAAACAATTTCAACCGTATTATTGACAACTGTAATATTATTGAACAAGTTCTATCTCGATTACAAAACTTACGTTCATTTCATTGAAGCTTTGATCTTGGGGAGTGGGGGGTCCAGAAGAGTCAGATCGAGGGGATTGAGAACTATCAGACCTTGGAGGTGTGATATCACCAGCTTCTTCCTTGCACGGAGGTATCAGTAAGCCATCCATTTGAGTCGAAGACAACCGTAATCTCAGATTATCTTGCTTCAATTTAGCATTGGAATTTTGTAAGTACTTGATGTATTCAATAGTTTTTCTGAGAATGAGAGATTTGTTCATCTGAAATCAAAATTGGAAGAATTAAATGTGTCATTTATAGTAGGAGTGGTTCCATCAAGTCTGCGAATGACTGGAACCCTCACTGGGCTGATAACACTAGATTACAAAATTTAGGGGTGGTCTGGCTGCCTCGTTCTTTCACCACTTTTCTTATGGTATTTGGTGCGCTGAATCCGAATCTGGCGTCAGTTTTTTTTGTTTACGTCGGATTTTCAAGATATAGCTAGTTTTAGGATTTTTCTAGTTCTCACTTTTCTTCATTTTTTAGTGAAAACTCATCTTTCTCAAATCTCCTCAAAAAGTACTCAGACTTATAGGAAATTTCATGTAGAATCCGAATATGTACTTAGTTTTTAAGTAAAACTGTGTTAAAACCCCTATTTTCTACAAAACGTATCAAAAAACACCGGTTCTCAACGTTCTTTCTTCGGGTTTTCCCTTACATTTTGCCACTTGAAAAAAAAATAAGGCTAAAAAAAATTTTCTCGGGCCTTTACTTTGTAGGGGGGACACCCCAGAGGAGAATGAGACCAATCGCAGCCTCCTAAACCCATTAATATTGAAGGAATGAGCTTTTTCATGGCACTGAGATGAAAATTCACAGAAACCGTTAATTAGTTTTTCGAGATAAGTATGTGCGTTCCTAAATCTGTTTTCCTCAAATGGATTTTCCTTTCTTCTACATTTTTTATACTTGTCACCTTTTAAGAGTAAGATCGAAAATAGGTACTCAAAGGGGGAGTAAATCATAATTGGGAAACTCTTGTTTTGTTAAGTGATTTTAATTCAGTTTTACAAACGAAACACCATAAACTGCAGAAAAGTTGACGGTGTAAATCTGTTTCATGAAGGCTCAGATGAATCAAAAGTTGGTACAATGTTTGGTTATTCCTCCACCTCAGAGGTTTCATCGCCGGCATCTATGTAGAGAAAACTTCGCCGCCTGTGGTAAATCTCTTTTTAAGGTCCGACAATAGTCCCTCATCATGTGAACTTCCCAATACCCTTTGTACCGTTCTTCCATGGTTTTATATCTTGGTGGAACCTCTGAGGTGGAGGAATAACCAAACATTTTACCAACTTTTGATTCATCTGAGCCTTCATGAAACAGATTTACACCGTCAACTTTTCTGCAGCTAATTGTGTTTCGTTTGTAAAACTGAATTAAAATCACTTAACAAAACAAGAGTTTCCCAATTATGATTTACTCCCCCTTTGAGTACCTATTTTCGATCTTACTCTTATTAGGTGACAAGTATAAAAAATGTAGAAGAAAGAAAAATCTATTTGAGGAAAACAGATTTAGGAACGCACATACTTATCTCGAAAAACTAATTAACGGTTTCTGTGAATTTTCATCTCAGTGCCATGAAGAAGCTCATTCCTTCAATATTAATGGGTTTAGGAGGCTGCGATTGGTCTCATTCTCCTCTGGGGTGTCCCCCCTACAAAGTAAAGGCCCGAGAAAATTTTTTTTAGCCTTAATTTTTTTTTCAAGTGGAAAAATGTAAGGGAAAACCCAAAGAAAAAACGTTGAGAACCGGTGTTTTTTGATACGTTTTGTGGAAAATAGGGGGTTTAACACAGTTTTACTTAAAAACTAAGTACATATTCGGATTCTACATGAAATTTCGTATAAGTCTGAGTACTTTTTGAGGAGATTTGAGCAAGATGAGTTTTCACTAAAAAATGAAGAAAAGTGAGAACTAGTAAAATCTTAAAACTAGCTATATCTTGAAAATCCGACGTAAACAAAAAATACTGACGTCAGATTCGGATTCAGCGCACCAAATACCATAAGAAAAGTGGTGAAAGAACGAGGCAGCCAGACCACCCCTAAATTTTGTAATCTAGTGTAATCCACACAGGGTATTCTTCTACAGGGTGTAAGCCTAACTGGTCTGCCATACGGTACCAGTCGATTCTACAACTAATTTGCAACAAAAAATGTCCCCTAGCAATTTTTTTAAACCCTTTGTTTTCGAGTTATTTTAACTTTAAACTTCTTTTCGTGATTTTGACCTTATGTCATTAAATCGGTCATAACTCCTTCAATTTGCTGTGTAAATTACAATTTGAGGATACTGTTGAAAAGAGCATTAAATTTCCTATCGGATAAATGCCTTAACTTTTTTTTGAGTCAAGGTTTGAGACATGAAAATGTCCTCTAAAAAGAAAATATTACGTAATTTTGAAAACCTCGCATTTTTTCAATCTCAAATTGAACTACGAGAACCCATACTTTTTCAAAATGCAAGAACAGTGAAAACTGCGCCAAAATCTCAGCTTTCTAATGGTATAATCAAAACATATTCTACAACCGAATTTAGGGGAGAAATTCGTGTTTGAACGCGGAAAAACGTGCATTTTTTCAACGAAATCAGCGCTCTGGCCTCCTGTTTCGGGAGGCCTCGCGGTCTACTGCGGCGTCGACCCACACACTGCTATAGTCCGACCCCTCAGATCGACTAGGCGGAGCGCCGATTTCGTTGAAAACATAATATGTTTAAACAATATTATTGTTTAGTAATGCATGCATTCCAGGGGACGTCCCATTGGATAAGTATTAGATCAGTTTAACCAGTTGGTAAGCGATAAAACTGTTTCACTCGATGTAATTCATTTATTACTTTAGACAAGAAATAGTGACTCCCCCCCCCCACCTCACCATTATCCACCATGACATTTCTACCGGCGTGGGAGCCTCGAATCTGAAGATCATTTTAAAATCCATGATCTACGATACCCAACATGCGAATTCGAGTTCACCCCCCCCCCTCCACTCAACAATGGTGCCAGTCTGGCACCAAAGCGGAAATACGTCTTAACATTGAAGTTTCATCTATTAGTTTTAATAGGCAGTCCGTCGAGGTTAACGTCCGTATTCAAGGTGAAACACGAAAAAAACCCACGAAATATGCGGTTTATGGTGTCTTGGCACCACGGTGGCACCACTATTAGTTCCATGGTGGCACAGAGAATAATTCATGAAAATCCAGAGGTATAATAAGAATTTTTCCTCAATTTCAAAGCTTAGGTACAATTAGTAAACAGTAAAGGAACCGAAATATTGAAAAATCTGATATTTTGAGAATATTATACCACCACCCATCCCCTCCCCTTGCAAATTTTGGTACTCTGGTAAAATCATGTACTACTCGGAAGTTATTTGAGTCAAACAAAAAAAGAAACACGCAAATCGGTTGGAAATTGAGGCCTGGGCAGATTTTACAAGATTATACCCGCAAACGCACGTTTTTTGAGCATTAACCCCCCCCCCCCCTTAAAAAGCAAAATTCAAAATTCCGACGCTGTAGTGCACAACTAGATAGTTTTCCGCGTCGAAGAAAAAAAGAACCACGAAAATAGGTTGAGAACTAAGGCCTGGGAAGACGACACAAGATTATGCCCAAAAACGCACGTTTTTTGAGCATTAACTCCCCCTTTCCCCCCCTTAAAAGGTGAAATTCGAAATTCCGGCGACATAGTGCACAACTAGATAGTTTTCCGCGACGAACAAAAAAAGAACCAGGAAAATCGGTTGAGAACTAAGGCCTGTGCAGAGTACACAAGATTTTGTTACACACACACACAGACATACACCTATGGTTTTTTTCGCGGATTTGGATTCAGAATGGTCTAAAACGGATTAGGTACTGTGTGGTTATTTTTTTTTTCTGTTGAGTGTTGTCCAACTTCACCCCAGATCGATCGCATAAGGACGCCCAAGTCTTACTGTGGGACGTCCTAAAAACGCACGTTTTTCCGCGTTCAAACACGAATTTCTCCCCTAAATACGGTTGTAGAATATGCTTTGATTATACCATTGGAAAGCTGAGATTCTGGTGCAGTTTTCACTGTTCTTGCATTTTGAAAAAGTATGGGTTCTCGTAGTTCAATTTGAGATTGAAAAAATGCGAGGTTTCCAAAATCACGTAAAATTCTCTTTTTTGAGGACGTTTTCATGTCTCAAACCTTGACTCAGAAAAGAGTTAAGGCATTTATCCAATAGGAAATTTAATGCTCTTTTCATCGATATCCTCAAATTGTAATTTACACAGCAAATTAAAGGAGTTATGACCGATTTACTGACATAAGGTCAACATCACGAAAAAAAAGTTTAAAGTTAAAATAACTCGAAAACGAAGGGTTTAAAAAAAATTGCTAAGGGACATTTTTTGTTGCAAATTAGTTGTAGAATGAAATGAAATGAAATGAAAAGAAATTTATTTCTGCAATGTACAATGTACAAAAAGTACAAAAAATAATTTGATCTACATCAAGTTTAATTGAAATTTAGTCTCCCTAATGGGTGATACCCGTGACAGGGAAGACGAGTAGTGACCTATGAGCAAGTAGGATTGTCTACTAGGCTCTACTAGATGAAAAGAAAATTATTTCAATGACTACTTATCAATTACGTAGAGCTACTAATATAATATTATGTACTTATATAGTGTAGTATTACGTACAATAGGTATTATGAACATTAGTTTCAATTTTCGCGTTGTAGTTTGAGGAACCAGTTTTTTAAAGTTAAATTTACTTTAGTCGGTTGATCCAACAACTTATTTTTTACTATTAGTGGTAGATTATTAAAAATTCGGAGTCCAGCAAATAAATAAGTATTCTGAGAAGCAGTTGTGTTTACAAGTGGGAGATAAGACTTCCCCTCCAATAGAAACCTAGTAGGTATTCCATGAACTGGGTAAGAAAGCCTTCTCTCTTTTAGAATTTGTTTAACATTGTTAAGGTCTATAAGGTAGCATAATTTAAGAATGTAAGCTTTCGGAACAGTGGGTCTGTATGTTCTAAGAATTTGCTTTTCGTTATAACTCGGACTAAAATCTTTTGGCAAATATACACTGAGTTCAAAGCAGTAGCATATGCTCCGCTCCATACCGGTAGTCCATAAATTAAGATTGATTGTGCTAGTGAAAAGTACATCATTTTCATGAGATTAGGAGTTAGGTAGGTTCTTAAGTGGGAGTACACGTAAATAAGTTTTCTCAGGCGCTTACACACTGCATCAATTTGACTTTCCCATTTCATATTAGAATCTAAAATAATACCTAGATATTTCACGCTGGAACATTTGGCCACTTCAGGACAAGTCGTGCAAGGGTTCGAAATGCAATTGGAACTATGCAGATGTATCTTGAGGTTATCACAGGGGAGAGTGGTTGATGACAAGCAGTATGGTATGTATTTAGTTTTTGTTAAATTTAATGTCAACTTATTTTTAGTGAGCCAGTCATTGATCCTTTTCAAACCACTTTCAGCTAACCTAAAACTGTCCACCCAATTATCAGATACAAAATACAAAACTGAATCGTCTGCAAACAAAACCAAGTCACCATTGATATCTATCTTTCCAAGCTCGTTGATGTACATTATAAAAAAGATAGGACCAAGAACTGTCCCTTGCGGAACTCCATAATCACTACAGTCCATACTTGACCCCATAAAACCATTTATCTTCACACATTGTGTCCTGTTGGTGAGATAGCTTCTTATCCATTCTAATGCTAGCCCATCAATACCAAATGATTTCATTTTGACTAGAAGTTTTTCGTGAGAAATAGTGTCAAACGCTTTCGCTAGATCTATAAAAATTGATAATATTTTTTTGCCTCTATCAAGATCTTGCATTATTTTATTTGTTAAGTAACATGTTGCATCTTGCGTGTTTTTACCCGATCTAAAGCCAAATTGACGATCACATATCAAGTTGAACTTCTCTAAATATTCTACTATTTGTAGTTTGGCACATTTCTCAATTATTTTGGCAATATTACTTACAAGTGATATTGGTCTGTAGTGACTTAGATTTTGCTTATCCCCAGCCTTGTAAATCGGACAAACAATGGCTAGTTTCAATTTTGCTGGAAAGATTCCATTTTGTAAACTTAAGTTAATCAAATGACATAGAGGTCGACCAATGTACTGTTTACATGATTTAAGGACTCGTACTTCAATTCCATCCCACCCAGGACTGGATCCTCCTCTCAGAGAATCAATAGTTTTAATTACTTCGTCTACAGTTACTTCCCTAAATACAAAACTAGTATCACAATTAGTGTCAGGCTCTAAGATATCATCATCTGTACGTTCGGGGAGTTGAAGAGCGAGTTCAGGACCCACTCTAATAAAGAAGTCATTAAACGCGTCAGCACACTCTCCTGGGTTATCGATTGCGTTTAGTTGTTCATTCTGGATTTTTATTGTCTGAATTAAGTTTATCCAAGGCGGTTTATCAATTATCTCGTTAATAATATGCCATGTTTTTTTAGAATTACCTTCAACCATATCCAATTTTTTCTTGAAATACTCCTCCTTTGCCTTTCGAATCAAAGTTTTCAGCGTATTTTGGTATTTTTTAAAATAGCTTTGCAATTTGATATTAAAAGGTTGCTTGCTCGCTGCCTTGTAGAGCTTTTCCTTACGACGGATCGACTGCAGTAATCCTTTTGTAATCCATTTTTTAATAGGTATGTAATGAGACCTGATTGGTACTTTGCCATCCAACACTGAGGCGTTCGTAATGTGCTTTTTCATATTGCATATAAGGCTATCTGTACAGTAATTTACATCGCTTGAAGACAAAAGGTCATTCCAAGTTTCAGTTGAAATTGAAGTACATAATTTTTCCATGTCTAGCTGTGGTTTACGTTCCAGAACAACTTCTTGTTTAAAATCGACTGGTTGTTTAGAATCGACTGGTACCGTATGGCAGACCAGTTAGGGTTACACCCTGTATACACGATGGCAAAAACTAAATGGAACAATTCTTATTTCCATTGATGTGTGAAGAAAAATGCCATTTTCAGATACTTAGAACGAGCATTTGGCATTATTGTGAACATGCGCCTGTGTAAAACACATATTCACATAATGTGCGGGGAAAAAATTGTCTTCCCCTCCAATTTCCCCTTCACGACCTCACTTTCTACTGCTGAATCATTTTCGTGCGAAAATTTGCCGTCGCTCGAATTTCCAACACAAAAATAACTTCGAATCCTTCATTTTGAAGTACATTTGAAAACTAACAGTAGCGACTCCTAATTTCCTCTAGTTGGGAATTTACCACATACTTGTACTTGAATTAACTAAGAATTTACTTTTGGTTCATAATTTTGTTTATTGCCAGGAGAAGGTAGCTACACAGACTCGAGAACCCTTGAGGGGTGAAAAGGCAAGGAAAGTAAAGTAGGTTTTCACCAGCTTCCTTTTAAAGGTAAGTGTCAACGTGGTAGTTGGGTGAGAGAGGTGCTCACGCCAGCTCTACAATGATAAGTGATCAAGGTAAGGTTTTTGGTGTTTGCACTTCAAGTGAGAATGATCATGGTCACATCTCGAGTTGTGTGTATACATGGTTTGCCTCCCAGACAACCCTATTGTGCGTGAGGTCAGAAATGAGAAATGGAGCAACTCTCACCTTGGCAGAAGGACCAGCTATAATTTCCTTCAACTCGATTATTCTATCGTTAATACTAGTTCTGTATCGTCTCTCGATGGCATTGTGCATGTTTCGCTTCACATCTTTGAACTTGGGAACTTTTTCTGGGCGGACAGGAGGTTTCAAGCGACTAAGAGAAACCTTATCTGCTTCAAGTACAACAGGAATTCCTGAAACAAGAAACGTGAACTTATTAGAGCCATGGGGCCCTTTATGGGTGCGATAAACCTACTTTAAGTAAGTTTACTTGTAACTTGTTTGTTTTAGTGCTGGTACTTGAACTTTAATCCCACGTTGTTTCAAGAGTTATATTGCCCCTTTCGGTTTATTATTTTCAATAATGAATCGTTGAAATCGAGCAAGAAAAAATATATTAACCCCCTTCAAAATTTGCGTTTCACTTGATGAAGAATACGCAGCCCACAGCACTGCCCTTAGTTACCATATACTTGGATTGATTTTGGTATATAAGCTCCATAGTATAATGAGGAATTTCACCGAATTCTGTTTGCATTTTTCCTGAATAGTTAATGGTGTGGGATAGATGAAAATCGGGCTGATTTCGGAAAATAAGTCTCCTGTTATTTTTGGGAGACAATCAAAATTTTTGATTTCAAAACTAACCGGGAAAACAGACGTGCAGCAGGAACGCTCGCTGATTGGGCTGTTCGGATCGCCGTCTCCTCCCTGTGTTGCCCATTGGGACGACGAAATCGTGTTTTCTAAGAGAAAAGTTATCAAACAAAAACAGGGGAAACCTAAGTTTCCCAATGTTGCTTTTTCTATTTTTTTCTTCAGTTTTTCGATTTCGAACTTTACTGTTTCGTGAAATTTTGCATCTGCGGACTATAGATTTCTCGATCTCAGCGCTTCAAGCGGCCATAAATGAACTATTCCAGCAAGACGTCATTTTCCCGGTTTTTTTAAACGTTCGTATTTTCTACACTGTTTTGTTTATTCGTAAATTAGGAAGTTCGGGCTGAAAGTTTGGCTTAGGAGGTTTTTCGAGGTGCTGAATCCGATTTTGGGGTCAAAAATAGGAAATTCCGACTTGGTGAAATTCCTCATTGTGCCTCGAAGATTTGGTTATTTCAATCACCCCTAAGGGGTAAAAAATACGGGATGAAATTTTCAAAACGATAAAATCTCAATAAAAAGAGCTTATGATTTTTCGCAAATTTAAAATAGCATTGAATTTTTAGAATCAAATTAGGTCACGCAGTAGGACTGTTGCCTGTTGCCTCCCTACAAGGACTCGAGGTGTTGGAAGAAAAATAAATCAGAAATACGAGTGTGAACTGTCAATGTTCGTAGATGATTTTTCGTACTCGATTCTAAAGGTGCATCATATAAAATAATAAATAAAAGTTATACAGGGTGTTTCACGAAAAGGTTACACCCCCCTTCATTTCCGCAAAATACAGCGTAAAAAATTCCGACCAACGCAATTCTTCATGATTTTTTGTGAGGATCTCAGGAAAAATACTTTTGCGCAAAAACGTTGCGCGCGATCGCGCGCAATTGACACTAACTTCATTTTTTCAAATAGAACCCCCCATTTTTTATTACAGATTCGGATTCTACGTCAAAATTCATGAAAAATTCATACCCGAATCGATTTGTTTTATTGCGCGAAACCTGGCTTTTTGAACGCTCTAAGTTGTGCAACTCCACAATTGCACAAAAATTAGGTTTTGGAAAACCCTAAGTGTGGCACATGTTTTTTCATCATTTTTTAACACTAGATCATGGTGGCATCCATTTTTCAATTTGACTGGAATTTTTCTAAATGGCGGCCAAAAAGTCGGTAGTTATTAGTGAAAAAATCGCTCTTTTTAAATCGTTATGAGTTTTTAGGGAATTTTATTCAGTTCAAGCATGATCGTGCTGCCAGTTTTTATTTTTAACTCCACCGTAGACGGCCCGAAGCCCGTGGTTCAAAAGGAGGTGAGAAAATAAAAATAAACATGATTTCGACGACAAAACTGATGTTTTCGTGAAAGAAATGTTAATTTTTCCTCTTGAAATCTTGGTCTTCCTCAAAACGGATGACACCATGTGATTTAGCCTTACAAAATGATGAAAAAACATGTGCCATACTAAGGGTTCTCCAAAACGTATTTTTGCGCAATTGTGGAGTTGCGCAACTTAGAGCGTTCAAAAAGCCCGGTTGCGCGCAATAAAACAAATCGATTAGGGTATGAATTTTTCATGAATTTTGACGTAGAATCCGAATCTGTAATAAAAAATATGGGGTTCCATTTGAAAAAATGAAGTTAGTGTCAATTGCGCACGATTGCGCGCAAATTTTTTGCGCAAAAGTATTTTTCCTGAGATCCTCACAAAAAATCATGAAGAATTGCGTTGATCAGAATTCTTTACGCTGTATTTTGCGGAAATGAAGGGGGGTGTAGTGTAACCTTTTCGTGAAACACCCAGTAGATGTGTTTTTCGTAAAATATAACTAGCAGAAACATGAATGACATGCTACCATAGTGCAAGGAAACATAGCTTAATTATCTGACCAAATTCGCTAAAAGTGCCTACCGGATGCAAAGAGAGTGTTTCCATTATGTGGTGTGTTCCCAACGTTTCCACTGAGAACGATCGGTTTCGCAACAACGTTTTTGTCTACAATTCCATTGCTGGTATACACCAATGTAGGCTGGCTTCCATTTGTCATCAACTGAGCACGAAACACCATCTGAAATGTGAGAAATTTCGCTCAGAAATGTTCAATGAACACAACAAGAGGTTTTTATTGCTTAAAAAATATTGCAATTTTCTGAATCACTTGAGACCATGAGACCAACGATTTGCTCCACAAAAGGGTGAATTCAGTTATGCATTTTGCATCAAGACGACAGTAGCATTGTATTACAGTAAGGGTACTGCCACGTACCTGTTTGGGAGGATCAGCGGGGATATGGATAGGACCAACACTTTGCACTGCAACATATCTTCCACCTTGATTTTTGTCAAGTGCAGGTTTCAATTTCTTCTTAAACGTTGGATTATCGGCGTTGGCCACAGGTAACGACCCAAGTGTTGGTTGAAGAGGTTCACTTTTCACATTCTGAAACACTACATTGGTGCTTGGTTGCTGAATAAGAAGTGCATTTTGATTCAACAGCAGTGAGGCAGTTTGAGGAGTGACATTGGGTTCAGAAACGCTGACAGGAACTGATATAGGAACAGAAAACTGTGGTGAAACAGTCTGTCTGAATTGCTTTGGGTGGTTGAGGTTTTGCCCAGGACTCAGAGGCAACCCATAACCATGTTGAGTTCCACTGTCACAAGTCTCTTTCCGATAGTACAAATTATCCCCGAACAACGTTGAGCAGTCAGGGTCACTCTTTCCAAGAGATTCATTGTGGAGAGAATCCTTCTCTGGAGCTAGAGGATCAAGTTGGGATAACAACTCTTCTTCTGAGAATAAGCCACTTCCTTTAGAGAACAATTCCTTTTCACAGTTGATTATATCTGAAACATAAATAATTATCAAACGTTAAATTGGCTACCAAAAAACTCGAAATGTGCACCTCTGTCTCCATGGAAGGAGTACACGTCAACGTATCAAGTTTACATTCCTCTCCGCTAGTGCCGCATATCTGAAAAAAATATATATTAATGACGTTTAGTGTTACTTATCAAGAGAGGACTTTTCGAGAGCGGAAAAAAGCTATTGATTCACCCTAGGAATCGTCACCAAAAAAAAATTATTTTAAATGTCATAAAATTATAATTATATTTTATGGTTTGCCATGGACGGATTTAGAAAGTACTGTAACTTAGGTTTCCTGGGTTTCAATTATTATGATATGTAGGGTAAGGGGAGGAAATATTCGGCTGATCCTAATATTCATTTAATCAAAATTGATTGCACTTTTGCCTTCTCGGCATCGTCGGAACCCTGTGAGTACAACAGGTACGTACTCAGGTTACACTACGTTACTTATTACTAATAATGGGGTAGTTGCATGGGTCGGAATTTCGTGTTTTTGACTTCAGATTCGAATTTAGCGCACTTAAAAACGTATATGGACCAGTTTTCAGTTCGAAATTCCATTTAGTTTAGCCGTATTTCAATAAAGAAGTACCATCCTTTTTAGTGTTGGTGGGCCACACCTCTTACGTCATCCCTAAACGAGAATCTCACGATAGAGTGCGTTGAGATCACCGCAATCGAGGACAATTCGAGTCAGAAACATTGAAATATACTTGCAAAATGATGGTGATGATTAAAAAAACTTTGAAATATATTTTTCAGGTTTTTTATGTTTGAATTAATCGTTTAAATTGAAAATTTTTAAGCATAATTTTGGCAGTTTTGCCGATGCCCGGGGGGGGGGGGGGGGGTACATCAGCGCAGGGTGCTTCGATAGCAACCCCGTTATCACATTATCAGTTTTTCGGGTGGCCCTTTCTCGTAGTGCGGTCCGAGTTGTTACAGTTGTTAGTTGTTATAGTTTACACCAGTATTTACCATAATTTATTAGTTGATTGGTTTGGAAAAGATAATGTTCACTGTAAAGTTTCAAGAAGCTTTTAATAAACGCTTGCATACGAGTCTGCAACACATGTCTTCACTTTTTCCCGCTACCTACCCAATCTGCTTTTGAATGTTGTTGATTGTTATTTTAACTCAGGGGTAGTATATCTCATTTTCTTGCGTAAGTACAACGGTTTTGGCAGTATATCATTTATGCGTAAATGTAGGGCTTTCCAACGAATGGTGAACGATTTTTCTACGAACGCGAATGACGAAGATAAAGTTCGATAGGAACAACTTGGCTGTAAGTAGAAATCATCAGAAAAACAACCGTAACTTTTTTTTCGTTTATGTGCCAAAGTATTGACATAAAATGTCAATATGCCAAAAAGGAGAGCCATCGACTAGAGTTTCGAGGTAGCTTCCCTGGAAAATATTCCGTACATAAATATTGGCATGCTGTACGATTTTTACGTCAATAACAACAAGTTCGTCAGCGCCGAAATAAAAGGAGCCAATAATGTGAGGTAAGTTGACACTTTTATAGTAAAAGGTCAGTTGTAATTGTGATTTCTTGTGTGTAGTACTTCTTCATCCAAATGGTTGCTCATTTATTGGAAGTTTCATTGTAGTGTCATTATCCAGTACAACGTAGTACCAATGAGTGTTAGTAAATTGTTAAATAAAACAATGTTGGTTATGTCCAACTTAGAAGAATCTAGCAAATATGCGAGGTTGTGGCTCGAGTAACACCAGAACACCGCATTTCTTCACAACCATATGAGGTTTCAGTTACAGTGGAGGGAATGCCAGTAGGAAACAAAATCTTTGATGCAACATGTTTCGATTGCGCAGCTAGCAAAATTCAGTATGAAAGCACCACAAAGTGTGAGTGATTCTCCAATTTTATTGCCACAAACGAACGTAAACAAGGGTTGCTATCAAAGGACCCCCCGGCACAGTACCCCTAACCTTGCGTCAGGGCAACAGTGGTGTAGGAGTCTCTTGGCCGGTACTCTGTGCCCCCTTCACACCCGTGACGTAGCCCCCACCCCGCAGTGTCGTTTTCGCAGTGTAGGTTTTCCCGCCTGAATCCGAAATCCCGTTTTTCGAAAAAATCTCTAAATTTTTAGGAAGCGTTTCCAGGAGTTTTATTTGCAGATAAGTACTTCAATAGAGATTCTCTACACAGAAAAAATACAAAAAAATATCATGCAACTACCCCATTACAAGTTAGGGTGTATAGTTTTTAGGTTTTAGAATAAAATACATAGGTTATTAGGTTAAAATAGTGATAATATTAACTCACTTTTGTTAATTATATGCTAAATAGTAATAGCCTTGATAAAAAAATATAGAATAGGTTTATTTATTGACGTAATTTTATGACGTCGAATCCTACTTCCATGATGACCATGGAGCCGGCGTTCAACATGAGTAACAATTCTGAATGGAAACATGAATGACGTCTTGAGAGTATAAAATCTACTGATCACAGAAAGAATAACAAATCCAGGGCATTATATTAATTCCTAGAAGTTAAAGAGACTTAATATAGTAGGAATGACTTCATTTTTGTCAGTTACAAGAAAATCGGATTTGAAAATTAAGTTAATTCCCATAAGGGGAAATTTCATGTATGTTTCTACGTATTATTGGAAATAAGTACTTAGGTATCATACTTAGGTATCATCGTCGACATTCGAATTGAACCCAGATGATGCAACCTTAAAGAGCGTTGCTCATTAATTACCGTTCGCCGATCGACAGTAAATTTATAAGATGGTACGATGATATAAAAATGAGACAAGATGAATAACAGCTCAGCTCTTCCTTTTTAATGGTTTCCCTCATGAATAACAGCTCAGTGAAATGAAAGATGTTTGAACGAACGTCGAGTCAGAGTTCTAAACCATACCTACCTGTACCTTCGATACGATCTAAGGAATAGCGGCATTTTCGTCGACGCCTAAGGTGATTCTTGTAATGAGAGTACCTACATATTCCTATAGTACCTACATATATAATATTCAATTGAAAATTTACTTAACACAACTATTGCAACTCACCGTCAATTTCGACGAGCTCGTTGAAGTTGAACTCATCAACATCGAAATTGTTTTCACAGTCCATTTCCGTCATGTTACCATTTCAGTTTAACACATAATTGAGATGATGCAAACGGAAAGAACACAAAAACTGCGTACTAAGCAAAAATGTCAACACAAGTGATAGCAGAATAACACGAATGAGGAATGACACCCCTCCAACTTGAACTTGCCGGATCGCATGATCCGTTTTTAACCAATCAGATAACATGGATTGAATGTTGTCGTGGAAGTAGGATGTAGGAGCGTGGATATTTTACACAGACAATTTTTCACGTCCACACATTTCATGGGGTTTCATGTGATTTAGGTCCATGTGTGTGACAGCATCCTTCCACGCCTTAGCTATGGAAGAAGATGTATCTTCTTCCATGCCTTGGTTTTATAATCTAAGTAATGTGATAAAATAATGTGTAAAAAAGTAATGTATAAAAAATAATAAATGTATAAAATAAATAATAAATAAATAATATAATAAATAATAAAATAAATGTATAAAAAAATAATGTATAAAAAAAGTAATGTGATCTATAATGTGATACAGTTACAGCATCCATGTTCACTGATTCCGAGCCTCTCTTTGATAATTTTGAAATTCATAACACCAAGTGGTATCAATAAAATTAGTATTTGTGTGATTATTAGAATATAAAATGTTCTGCAACAGTTTACTTCGGTTTTCCACTCAAACATCGAAAACTTACGATGTTGTCATTTCGGGCGGAGGAATGATCGGCTCAACTATGGCCTTAGCATTAGGTAATGATTTTACTTTACATACTTTTGGCTTTATTTCGAATCTATTGTAAGAAGAATCACGTGATATGTCTGCCACATAATGGCGTTGGAAGTCCTAGTCAATAAATTGGAGGAAGTGAATCAATCATCCAATTGTTCTTGGGGGAAGTTGCATTGGTCAGGTGTACCTAATGCCATCGAACTTCACTATTTTCAACACACTAGATCCCAACGTCAAATCTTGCTGCTTTAACTGCTCAAGGGCGATTGCTTCTCCCGACATAATTATGAGACCCAGCGTAATTCTCATCATGATACCTCTGAGCTCAGGCGCTCTTGCCATGCTCGTCTTGCGAGGTCTTTTATTGACTGATGGAATGACTTAAAATCTTCATTTCACCCTTGAGTTGATCCTTAGTTTATAGTTATCTAAGTATTTGTGTCGTTTGATTTCGATTACCAAACTCTATCTTCCTCCCAACTTAGTCAAGTTCAGGACCTTTGAGAGAAGCTCCCAGTATCGCAGCCTTCTCGTCATTATTTCACCCCTCCTTTCATGCTATCAGCTCAAATTGTGCCCGGTTTGATTTCCATTCTTCCTTAAAGGTAGAGTAAACTCTTAGGGCTGAAGACACGATTTCCTTTCTTCCTTAAAGTTAGAGTAAACTCTGACGGCTGAAGACACAAACAACACCGGATAACTTCTCTGAAGCATGAACTAGATTTTAATGGAAGGGACGAAAAAGAAGAGCATAGATCACAAGAAGACTGAATAAAGCTGGATTCAAATGGGACGGAAGAGGGCAGAAACGGGGAAGACGAGAAAACCAGTGGAGGGGGTAGCCGGAAGGTTCACATGGATGATGGACGGAAAGGCCGGAATGATAACCTTCCTCCTGGAAGCCTCTCTCTGATATGTAACCTCTGTTGACTGTGTTTAGAATTTGACGTTCAATTCCTCGTTGAAATTAATTTTGTATTAATAAAGAAGAAAAAAGGACAACGCAACAAACAAATGAAGCGCGAGTGTGGAACCTCGGGGTGCCTGACTGACGATTGCAACAATCGATTGTTTTTTTCTAACAATCGATTGTTTTTTCCAACAATCGATAGTTTTGATGGTTTTTTTCAAGAAAGGAGTAATATTGCTCTTGGAATTTTCCATTTGCCCACATGCTCATTTATATTTACAAATGCCAGCTGAACATTGTTTCTAGAAAATTCATAGTTGGGATTCTGCAATAATTCTGGGAAGACATTATCAAAACTCTTCAGTGCATCAATCGCGTCAATGGGGAATTTGCCTCAATTTTAGATTCTGGAATTTCAAGTCAAATCCTATAATAGGGCCCTAGAATAACGTTTAACACTAGGAATAACCAAGGGGAAAAAATTACCGTAGGAGAAAATGCCTAAACAAGTGAAGCCTCTGTTACAAAACACCGCGAAAATCGAGGAATATTGTTGACGTCATACGAAAAAAAAAAAAAACGACGCGAAAACAACTCCGACAACAGACAGAGTTCTAGCACCGCCACACAAAATGATCCAGTGAAATGGCTACTCGAATAATGTGATTCAAATCTTGAAACTAAATAAGAGAAGATGAAGACTAATAATGCTTGATAAACTAGTAGGTAGAATCGTATTGTAAAAAAGTGAGTAATATTGTTTCTTTTGGTCACTTTGGTGTCTGGGTTCTTCCTGCCAGTTCGCGGCGCACTCTTGTGCGCACTACTTGTAAGCTAAAGGTTGGTCTATGTTCCGCTTCTGTGGTAAGCGCCACAGAACCTCCTTTGAAGTCAAATTGGTAGAATATCCGTTACGTTTCAAACATGGCTGCCTCTTACACATTGCCACCACATTTAAAATTTCCATCTTCCTTAAATTCTCTAAAATTTTTGGATGCGTTTTCGAGCAGCTCAGTATGGTTTTATTCCATAAAAATAAACCCTCATTCGAAAAAAAAATTGTGAGGCAAATTCCCCATTGTATCAAAACAATCGGTTGTTGGCTACTATCGACAATTGGCCACCCATAGTGCAACCTCCACTCATGGTTATCGTTCCTGACCACTGCACAGGCACACGGAATGCACGGAAGATGAACGGCAACGGTATAAAAATTCTGTCAAGACGGGTTCTGTCAAGATGGCGGCCACCATTCCCAACCAGGGAAAATCAACCAATCAGATCGTGATATTTCTTTCCATCTTTTCCATTTCCCCCTTCTTCCGTCCCATGTGAATCCAGCTTAAAAATGGGAACCCTCCCCCTCTACAACTAGGCAGTTCTACCAACAGAAGTATTGCGCCAAATTCAAACAACAATATTCCTTGCCGTCGTAGGGGAGTGGGGGGCACATTTGACATAGGGGCACATTTGACAATGGCTGTTTGTCACACAAGATTTGAATTTTACCGCGATTTCGTGTTTTTGTATTGTGAAGAAGAAGAAGAAGAACCATTCCAGGTGAAAACCGTGCAGGCGACAAATCATCTAGTCGGCTCATGGCGGTTTGAGTGTTTGGACCCCTCAAAAGTAAGTTTTTTTTCATTTTGTTTTTCGTTGATTACCGAGTGGATTCAGTTTTTTTTCAAATGTAGCTCATCCAGTTTGTTAGTCGTATATGTCTCCATGCAAGTGTTTTCCTTGGATTCTTCAAAACAATTCATCGTTCGAGGTTGGCTTGGGTTTTACTGTAATGGCTACCCTCGGGGTAGTTTTGACAGTTTTGCTAGGGGAACATTTGACATATATTTTTATATACCTATGAAGTTTGTCAATGCTATGTTGATGTAGGATTTTGAATACCTACTCGACCTGACGTTTTTCAATAAACATCTTTGTTTTGATCATTGTTTTTTGTTACTTCAATTCCTACATCCATAAAACTTGGTGTTCCTTTGAGGAAGATGAGTGGGTACTCATCTAATTGAAATTGTGTTGGCAGTGTTGATTGTTACAGGCTGCAGGGTCTATAGTTGTGCTGTCTGACTCAACATTATTGCCAGATAATGATTTGCCGGACGTTCCATGGTTTTTTGGTAAGATAGGTTTAGAATTATGGTACTTTCTGTGAACTGTCAAAAGTGCCCCACCGGTGGGGCACAATTGTCACTTCCTAAGCATTTTGAAAATTTACAAAAAAAAAATACTTGGCAAGCAGATTGAAAAAGGAACGAGATGTATGTGGGTAGCAAAAATACCGTAGTTAACGATAGAAGAAAGAAATTCAAGAGCTCTCGTTCTTTCAACCTTGTAGGATGGAAAATGCGAAAAAGTGTCAAATGTGCCCCCCACTCCCCTACAGTTGCCGTTTTAACTACAATTTCGTACTTATAACAGCTCCTTAACTCCTATGGTCATATTGCGTGAACACTCTTTTGGAGAAAAAAAAACGAAAAAAAGTGAGGCAAATTCCCCATTGTATGGATTGGGATTGAGATGGTCCCATATGAATATAATTAACAACAGTTTGAATTCCTTGTCGTGAGCATAACTTTTTGTTCGTACAACTTTCTACTGATTTCGATGTATAGGAGTGTTGTGGTTTGGATTTAGTGAAAGGACTCCTTTAAACCTCATTTTAGTCAGATTATACTTCATCTATCGAGCATCCAACAACAGAAGATAAACTGCCTAATCACGTTATGTGGGATCCACCTGTGTGACAAGGGAAAATCCTCGTCAAAACTCAACTCATCCAATTTTCCAATAACGAGTTATACATCCTTGACATTATTTTTTCCATTGGCTTGTTGGCTATGTTAGAACTGCTGCTAAAACCTTGGTTTTAAAGTTTGAATTCATCTTTTAAAAAACCTCATTAGGTAAATTTATCGTGATTGTACTACATACTACTAACTCTGAGTCAATATGATTTGGTTTCAGGAAAAAATCCGTTTTTCAAGGACTGCAGAATTGCGTTAGTTGAAGCTAATCCAAAAGAAGTTGCAATAAGAAACCCGAATAATTATGGATATTCTAACCGAGTGTCTGCAATAAACCCCTCCACAAAAGACTTATTCAATGAATTGGGTGTTTGGAAGCGGTTTCAGCGAATCCAGCCAGTCAACGATATGAAAGTTGGTTTCTGTATTTATGCAGGCACTATAATACTTTTTTTCTTTCTTTTTGGCCAACTTCAAAAAAGAAGGAAGGTCTCTCAATTTGGTATGTATGCTGTGCTGAAATAGAGCTTCCCTGATTTCGTGAGTGAAGGAACAAAATCAACCGAAAATTAAAAACAATATACCTTACTTCCTACACTACGCTTGTAGTAAGGCATATTGTTTTAGCTATTAAATTTTAAACGTGTTCAAATACCTATTCAATAATTCGTTTATCTACTCAATTAATCTGAAATTTATGTCAAATACAAAATTATGAAAAGTTTTGTGCTTGAATACTGAGGAAGTTAAAAGGTCAGGGAAATGAAAGGAAATTCAAACTTCAGATTTGGGGTCGGTAGCTCTGTATTAAATATCTACATATTACCTAATAGTTCATGTTATACATTGATATGTACCTTATTAATCAGTTATTAATAATTGCGATTGTTTTTCTCAGGTTTGGGGAGTGTATACAGACGATACTATCAACTATAGAGATGAATTAGGTTCCAAGCAGAATATTGCCTACATAGTAGAAAACGACAGTATAGTTGCTTCCGTTACGCAAGAGCTAAAGCTGCTGGAGAACGTTGACATATTTTATGGTGCCAGAATAAATAACATAGAACTTGGATCTTCTTCCAGTCGAATTATTTTGAATAACGGCGAAGCCTTTCACTCTCATTTATTAGTAAGTTATCTTAATCATCTTGTTATGCAGATGTAATTTGTTTTTGGAAATGTTAACAAATTTAAGACACTTGTGCATCAACAGATTATCGATTGGCAGCTAAGTGCCACTTTGGAAACCAATGTCTACATGCTCATGCACTTTGCACAGATTTGCTTGCACGTGCCAGTTTGCTCAATTATGTCCTTACGTGTAGGCGCCATTTCGATTGCACAATCTCGAAAATTTGGCTTGAACAAAGTCAGTTCCGGACAGAAAATTGGCTTGAGGTTGGTGATTGGAAGCTTGTGGACGCGCTCTTTCAAACATCTCCCGATTGCCAAGAATCTCCGGCCTTAAGGACCAAAGTGAATATCACGTTAGTAGTAGAAACTTCCAAACAATGTGCAGGTGTGTCCCTCCTGTGCTGTGAAAACTTCCACCATAATTTGAATTTCGGAAAAGAATTTGAACTTGGAAAATGGAATAATATATCACCAACTAGTCACAATATTTTGTATTTATACTCGTAAGAATGAGGCACACAAACTACTATAAAAAATACCTTACAATAAAATACCTAACCTTCACACTTCGGGTGGGGGGGGGGGGATTGCTCGTCTCATTATGGTGTCAGTTTTCACAATCATTGGTGAGATCATGCTGAGCAGCTCCTCATGTCCATAAACAGCTCCGGAAGTCTTTTGGTTCCTCTCTAAATTCCGTGATTAAATTGGTATGAGAAACGCCGTCCCTCCTGAGCAACCAATCCTTGCTCCATTTCCAGCCTTTTAACTAACGAACCTTTCAATGCCAATTTTTTCGTAATCACAAACATATTGTTTAGTATTGCATGCATTCCAGGGGACGTCCCATTGGATAAGCATTAGATCAGTTTAACCAGTTGTTAAGTGATAAAACTATTTCACTCGATGTAATTTATTTATTACTTTAGGCAAGAAATAGTGATCCCCCCCACCATTATCCACCTTAACAATTCTAGCGGTATGGGAGCCTCGAATCTGAAGAGCATTTTAAAATCCATGATCTACGATACCCAACATGCGAATTTGAGTTCCCCTCCTCCCCCACCAATGGTGCCAGTCTGGTATCAAAGCGGAAATACGTCGGAAAATCCGGAGGTATAATGAGAATTTTCCCTCAATTTCAAAGCTTGGGTACTATTAGTAAGCAGTAAAGGAACCAAAATATTGAAAAATCGGATATTTTGTGAATATTATCCCCCCACTCACCCCCTCCCCTTGCGAATTTTGGTACTCTGGTAAAATCATGTACAACTCGGAAGTTATTTGAGTCAAACAAAAAAAGAAACACGCAAATCGGTTGGAAATTGAGGCCTGGGCAGAGTTTACAAGATTATGCACGCAAACGCACGTTTTTTAAGCATTAACCCCCCCTTTCCCTCTCTTAAAAAGCAAAATCCAAAATTCCGGCGCCGTAATGCACAACTAGATAGTATTTCGCGTCAAACGAAAAAAGAACCACGAAAATCGTTTGAGAACTAAGGCCTGGGCAGACGACACAAGATTATGCCCAAAAACGCACGTTTTTCGAGCATTAACCCCCCCTTTCCCCCCCTTAAAAGGCAAAATTCGAAATTCCGGCGACGTAGTGCACAACTAGATAGTTTTCCGCGACGAACATAAAAGAACCAGGAAAATCGGTTGAGAACTAAGGCCTGTGCAGAGTACACAAGATTTTGTTACACACACACACATACACACACAATCACAGACATACACCTATGGTTTTTTTCGCGGATTTGGATTCAGAATGGTCTAAAACGGATTACTGTGTGGTTATTTTTTTTTCTGTTGAGTGTTGTCCTCCTTCACCCCAGATCGATCGCAAAAGGACGCCCAAGTCTTACTGTGGGACGTCCTAAAAACCACCGTCGCACATAGCTCCTGCTCATCCATATCAAAAATGATTAAAAAATGCTGCAAATTATTACACAAAGGTTTATTATTTTTCTATACAGGGTGTCACCCTTAAGGGCGCATTTTTGCCCTCTGTCTTGAAAATATCGTCCCCATCATTTGCGGAAAGCTTTATCTTTTCGATAGATAACAAGTTGGGAGTCGATGACTAATTTGTTGTATCCTGTTTAACCCAGAAAGGGCTTGAAAAGTACTATTTGTTTGTCGAGGAGATCGGGAAGTCTTACCATGCGTCAAAAAGTACGTGAAATTTCATGTCAAATGATTTATTAATTTAGAAAGCATTTCTGGTGAAAAACGCCGATTTACAACCGAAAATGAACGTTTTCTGCCCTAAAAACGTCATTTTCTAACAGAATAAGTGGTGTTTTTAAAAAAATGACTACACCGTTAGAAAGCTGGAATTCACATGCAACTTTTAGGCATACAGCATGGAAATTTCCGTTCACGACGTTTCGAGAAACAAACTTTGAAAAAACTGAAAATTTTCGAAACTTTACCAATTTTTTACTTTTGTTTTATTTTACACCCGTCCGTTTCATTTGAAATTTTCTAAAGCCCCATCAGGAAGATAGTAAATTTGACGTTCTTTCCAATGATATAATAAAATTTGAATTTACTCCATCAATTAAGGGAGTTAGACATTTTAGTGATGTAAGGTCGAAAACACGAAAAAAACGTCTGCCAAGTTGGGTGGGCAGTATAGCTTCCTCACTCATTGTAACATGGACGTATAGAATCAGTTGGCGAAAAACAGGAGAGGAAATGGCCTTGGAGCTCACTCAGCTGATCAGTGACCACTCAGGCACCTTCAGCATTCTCCATTGACCCTGCCTCTCAAATTTCAGCTTCCTGCGTTCAACAGGAGAGAAAATGGCCTTGGAGCTCACTCAGCTGATCCGAAGGTGCTGAAATTTATAGGGGACCGTCTAGGACCTAACCCGCACAATCCCTGAAAATTTCATCAAAATCGGACCACAGGTTAGTATAGTTTTGCCCGGGACAAGGATTGACCACAGACAGACCGACAGACCGACAGACAGACAGACAGACAGACACGGAACCAAAATTGTTCGGGAAGCTCTAAAACGCAAAAAGCAAGTGGAAATTTTGATTTTGGAGGACATTTTTTTTTTCACTTCTTTCACGAATACAAAGCTTCCCTACCTTCGGTAGTGAGGAAGCAAAATCTTAAATGTGAAATAAGTCGAAAACGAAGCCTCTAAAAAAAAATGGCTAGGAGACGTTTTTTGTTGCAAATTAGTAGTAGAATCGAACCCTGCCCGGTGGTGCGCCCGTAAGGGTGACACCCTGTATATCGATACCTCTGCGCCCAAAGGGCCAAACTGCTTCCGGAACTACTATTTCTAAAACGCGAACGATTGTAGCGAGGCCAGTGTACATGAAGTCAACTAGGTTTTTTTTGTAATTGGTCCAAAATCTATGTAAGATTGAATTCCAAACCGTTTTTTAATCATCCGCAATTTTTTTTTTTTTGTAATATTAAGAAAAAAAGATAAACTGGGAAGAGGTCCAGTTTGGCCCTATGGGCATAATTTGACCTTGAGATCTGTGAGCGACAAGGGGCCAAACTGCCAGTTTGGCCCTAAGGTTTGCGAATTTCCTTCAACTGGAAATTGCTCTGGTCAATCTGCAATTTCTTCTTCAATTAATACATCAGTTGAAATTAAACGTTAATAAATTATTATAATTAACTACCCATTTTTACAACTCTCTGGGTATTTTGTACCTGTCCAATCACTTATATTTTCGTCTTTCTTTGAAACCCCGATTTTAACTCACGCAGGTATGGTTGAACAGTGCCATTCTATTACCAAAACACAGAAATTAAGTAATTTCTGAAACACGGATAACGAAATTTTAATTATTCCAATAGTAAATGAACAGCATAGCATTTGAAACAAATCTAAAAATCATTGATTTTATCGTCATCTATTCAGCATTGTCCTCTTCATTTGTCTCAATGAGCTCATCACGTATGTTGAGCTTATTCTTCATCTGGAAGTATTCTGCGTGGTACTGGTGAGGAATCGCCCCTTTGGTACACAAACTGAAGGAAAAAGCAGGAGTGGTCACATTGACACAACTGGACGGCAAGAAAATTATCATTACACTTGACAAGTTACCTATCTTTCTGGTGTTCAGACTTCAACTCAATTGATTCAATGCAATTTGATTGATTTAGTTGTTAAACTGAATCGTCTGTACCTAAGCAAACATCAGGACTTGAAAGAACGAACTCGATTCTGCCAAATCTTACTGATTCAAGAGCCATAAGTCATAAAAAATATTCTAGTCAATTTAATCGAAACTGTTCGAATAATCATTATAATATAATGAGGTATAATGGTATGAAGGTATATTATACCTCTCTCAGTTGTTGTAGGGCCCGAAAAACCATGAGCTGAGATCTGGTTGAGAACACTTTCCCTTGCTTCCGCCTTCGAGTTCTAGCCATCGTTTGAAATCACCTTTTCCAAAACCACATTCGAAAAAGAACGAGTGGAGGGAGAATAGATTGTACTAAAGACAATCAAAAGAAACGCCTGCCAAGTGGTTGTGGCACATAGCTTCCTCGTATCCATAACCCAATTGTAGGTATAGTTGATCCGATACATAGTACTAGTCTCAAAAAACATCGATCTCTAAGTACCTTGCACTACCTTCATAGAGGACTATCTACACTCCAATTTGAACAATCCTGAGAAATTTTCGCCGACATTGGATGAAAAAGTAGAAGTTATGACAGTTACAAATATTTCACGTTTGAACATGTGAAAGTTATGGCTGGTACAACGAAATACACGTTTGCACATGCGCAGTAGCAACTATTAGTCTGTGGGCGATGATTTTTATAGGGGACCATCTACACGCTATTCCGTACAATCCCTGAAATTTTCATTGAAATCGGATGAAAAATGTAGAAGTTATGGGTGCGCAAGGATTTCATGACAGACACACGGACAGACAGACAGACACGGAACCAAAATTGTTCAGAAAGGTCCGAAACGAGTGGAAACTTTGTTTCTGGAGAACATTTTTTTAAAAACTTGAAAAGTGAAAACAAAGCTTCCCCTACCTTGGTGGACTCGAACGCAAAAACTGATGGAAAAACAATACCTTTACATCAGAATATTTTGAGTTACGGCGTTTTCAAAATTTCAACCGTTATTTTTCAACCCTTAGAAGTGACCGACATCAACCAAAATCTTCGGGGCACAACTAGACCCCAAATGGAGCCTACATACCAAATTTCATCAAAATCGGTCAATGCTAAGTGGGGAAAGTGCCGCGTACGGCGGACGGACGACCAAATTTTTATTCGATTTTTGGATTCTACGTACCTTGAAACGTCAACCAACAAATTTTGAGGGGGGGGGAGGGGTTAAAAAAATGGTTTATTGGTCGATTCCAAAGGTTCATTATTGAATATAATATAACAAAAACACAGGATGGAACAAGTTGGTAGGTAGTGGACGTGAACATAATAAAGGGTCAGAGATCGATTTTCTAGTCAGTTGTTGTGGTTCTGTGCCATTATATTTGTCTCTGACACGCGAATAGCAATCAGAGTAGTTTTTGGCTGCGTTTTAGTTGGTAAGATCAGCAGTTTGGCCCTATGAATCACGTAGATGGATGCAGTTTGGCCCTAATCACTTTTCGTTTAAATTTGGCCCTTCGGACTTCTGACCTTGAAACCGATTTCAGTTTGGCCCTTTGAACAAGAAAAAGCAGTTTGGCCCTTTGGGCGCTCAGGTGTCGATATGTAGATCACTCGCCTGCGAATAACACAGCTTCGCCATTGTCACTACCTACCAACCATATTTTCGGTTCACAATCAAGTTTATTTTGAAGAAATAAACGCTTCACACTCAATTCGGAAATGAAGAGTTGTGGGTGCCTTCATTAGGAAATTTGATTACGGGTTGCTAAGGACGCAAAACTGAGGACAACTGGAAGAAACTAACAACAATCGCATTTTTGTCAGCTAAAATTTCAACGGAGATTAGGCCTCTTTTGCGACTCACACTCGTGTTTCTGATTTATAGTAAGTCAGACCCTTCAAGTTCTCATAACGTGTGGACACGACCAAGTTGTTTAGTTCAATTTTTGCAAACTGGCTTGTGCAAAGGAGTTTGAGCTAATGGCATCAGCGTGTAAAACCTTAACGCAATGCTTGGCGATTTGTGCAAATTACTGACATTTGGAAAACTATTGCACAAACTGTCTATTATTTCTTGCTTGTCTTAACCCATTTCCGGCCACTGATGCGTTTTCGCATCGTCATATTTTATGATTTTTTAAATATTGAAAATAGTGGAAAATCTTTGCAAAAAAATTTTTTCTCGTTCCTGTCGTTACTAAAATTTTTAGAAAAAATTTGCTCTGACGTTCGGGAACTAAATGCGATTTTGGAAATTTTTTGAAAATGAGGCCTTTCGGCCAAAGGCATGATTATGATGGCTCAAATTCGATTCTGGGATAAATGAAACTGGATAAATCCTATCGCTTTGGAAAACTCTCAAATCTCATTAAAAAGTAAAATTCATAAAATATCGAGTATTTTTGCTCTCGATTGGTGAGCAAATGACGCTTTATTTCGGCTGGCATTCTCTAAAACAGTTCATTTTCCTCCCCCCATTATTCAGTTATTTCTACCCTTGGCTTGAAATGGGTTAAGCCTAGTAGATGGTTCTAAAATCTATTAATTCTGATAGTACTTGTCAAGACAAACTGTTGCCAAAAACGCGGTTTTTTGCGCTTGGGTGGTTTGTGCAACGTCAAATTCTTTAGCAAAATCTTCAGCTTGTTTTTCTATTTTTGTGTAGATTGGAGCAGATGGTGCGAACTCCGAAGTAAGGAAAGTAATGAATGTCCAAAACATATCTTACAGCTACGATCAAACTGCGGTGGTAGCTACGTTGAATATTTTAGTGAGTTTTGCCTTCGATAAATTATTTGTTTATTTTGTGTGATGAAAATCCTGTTTAGTTCATTAGGAACAGCCCACCAGGATTGCCTGGACCCAGAAATATGGATCCCAATTTCAGTGATCATTTACCACTTGCCAGCCCGTATCTTTTTGATGTGACTGGCTAAATGGTACCTTCCTATCCTTACCCTTTAGTGATGTAATATACATCAAACAATACAACCTCAGTACTGTACTTACAACTACCTTAGATAGTATGCACGAGTGTAAAATATTCATGAACCTGTATATCAAACCTCTGCTCTATCTCTATTCTTAAGCTAATGTGACACTTCAATCTTCAAACTTTTGATGTCGAAGTTATGGCTAGACTGGTTCTTCTTAGGGTATCCAAATGGTAGGCAGTCATCTAGAAAACAGCCATAGTATCTTAGCCCATACTCGCTTTCCCAACTCAATGGGGTATTTCGGTGGGTCGGAAATTCAGGTTTTTGATCTCAAATTTGGATTCAGTACCATTGTAAACCTATAGAGGTACTCTAACTTTAGATTTACTCCAATAACATGTGATAGAAAAATTAATTAAAGAGACCACACGTTTGAAGAAAAGGGCCGGCCTCCCTGAACGCACACACGCTTACGGTGTGTGTTTATTTTGTAGTATCCAAGAGATTCTCATTTCGGATTACGTTACTTTACGGTTCAATCGTCAGGAAAGGGTTTTATATTCTCTTCTCTGAGCATGGACATTTTTTATTATATTATAGATAGTTTTTTCAAGGCTAGCAACTTAACCTTTTCGCGCCCGGATTCTCGAGACCCTACTGTCCCTCACAGCCCGCCCGCCGGCAGCCCCTTCTGTCCCCCCAGTACCGCATTATTTTGGCGACTCGGTGGTTCGTCCGAAGTTGTTTCCTTGCATTATTTTATTGTATTTTTTTCGCGTGATACTTTCTGTTATGAGTTCATGAGAATTATTGAGATTATGTGCATTATTTATTAATTTACTAGCCAGTTAAACATAATGGAAATAATGAAATTAATGTAGAATAATTATGATACCTAATGACTCGCTCCAATTTCTATTAAATTCATTCAATATAATTTATTATAATTTCAATATTATCTATGGTTTTCCACTCTCTTTCTGTTTAGGAAAATTCCTATAATTTGATAACTTTTCATAGTGGGGAAAACCAAAAGTTGGAAGAGGGACATAACATTTTTGCGAATATTCCCGAGCAGAGTTCAAATAGGCGGTGGAATATCTGAAAAGCGGCAATATCTTTGACAGGCCTACCGACAAAAATACCAAAATAGAATTAGGAAAGTTGGAAAAAAAGAAAAAAAAAAAAAAAACAAGACAAAGACAGTGACCAAATTGGCGAAGATCAAAGAGAACCAACTGTTTGAGGTGCCGCTGCATCAGAACTTACCTACTAGATCAAGGATAAACTACCGACCAAAAAACGCCGACAAACAATGATATTAGAGGAAAAAAAACACTTAAACTGTTCAAGGTACATATACACTGTTCTGTGAATGCAATATCATGAGGTTTGTAATGGACATTACACCCTGGAAGATCGTAGTTACACGGGGAAAGAGCTCAAGTGCCAGAACGGCTATTATCGGCGGCGGGCAGCTACGGAAAGGCCGAGCCGCCCGATATATATATCGTCATATATGACGTTGGCGGGCAGCTACGGAAAGTACAGCCGCCCGATATGGGTGATTCTCAGAAAAAGCTCAATCTTCCAGGCTCAAACTTTGAGTAAGTGAACCGTCTCCAAAAAATTCAAAAAAATTCATGAAGTTTCCTGGGAACGTTAAGAAGAATTTGTAATGCAAGACAGAGCTCAATTCACAGTTTTTAGTCTCAAATTTAAATTTTGAAAATTTATAGTGTGGCGGTAATGAGAACTTGATTTTTTTTAAGTCGTTGGTATTGAGAATATCGTATTAGTTTCACAATTCTGTTTAAAAAAATTCATTAAGTTTCCTGGGAACTTAAAGAAGAATTTGTAACGCAAGATAGAGCTGAATTCACAGTTTTTAGTATTAAATTTCAATTTTGAAAATTTTTAGTGAGGCGGTAATGAGAACTAATTTTTTTTAAGTGATGGTAATGAGAAGCGCAGTTGGTATTGAGAATATCTTATTAGTTTCACAATTCTGTTTCTACCTTTCAAGCAATGAGCTTGTCCAGTTGGTTGGACAAGATGATTATATTGATTATATTTCTCTTTTCTATAGATTGATAGGGAGGGAATAAATAAACTAAAATCAATGAAAATCAGAATAGTATCAATGTATTCCAAGTAAGTAAAGAACTGTAAAAAAACTGAAACACTCAGTCAAATGATATTCAAAAAACTCTTATCAGTCTACAACATAATGTATATCAATCTTCAACTCTTTATATTAATTAACTTGACAATTTTGTTAATATTCGTCACATAACTAACTTAATTACATCACAGATTTGTTTCATTAACATAGTAAGTAGGATAGTAAGTAGGCAAATATTTTTTAAGAAACTCTTGACCATACTCTCTTCTCTGCGCCTTCGACCAGCCTCCCTTTTTTGTTCATACAAAAATTGTATGAAAATTATTGTTCCGCTGTGTAAAGTGTAGGGTGAGTCATCTCTGAGGGTTACCTAAGGGAACGATAATAATTTTTTTTATTCTAAGGGCTTAGGGCAATATGAAGATAACAATATCAGAATTCAAATACCTAAAATCATTTTTAAACATTGTGTAATTACCTACCTAAATTGAGAAGGTATCAAAGATCTAACTAACTAACTAGGTACTTCTGTATTGTACGCTACTAAATTCAGAGCAACAAAAATCTCCCTAAAAATCGAAAAATACCGCACTTCACACTAATTTTTCTAATATTTCTCCTCTAAAACGTGATTTTACGGGCCGGGGACCGCGTCCCATCGACGATTATACGTCAAAAATTGCGTGGGGAAGACTCGCCATAGACCAGTGAACTCAAAAACCTCGAATAACGCTAATTTTTACCCTCATTTTCGTCTATAACTTCCCAGGATAACCTATCGGAATGCCCAGGTAATATGCACAACTAGACTTCAAATGGAGCATCTGTACGAAATTTCTGATTTTTTCGAGCAAATCTAGACCCCAAAATGGCGAGGACGGGGTACGGCGAATGGACATTTTTTCAACTTTGCATTTTTGAAATCTACTCATCATGAAACGTGTGAATACAAAGTTCGAGCGAAATCGTTTATTATTTTAAGAATTATTAAACCAATAGAACTAGGCTTGCATAAGGTGATTATCTCATTACCGCGGCCATATCATCATTACCACCGAACAAACATAGAATGGTGGTAATGAAAGGTATGGATGTGCGGTAATGAGAATTTGAGGTTAGAGAGCTTGTCATTGCTTATCCTTAATAATTACAGTTTTCACTCAACGCCATTTTTCGTAGGCAAGAACGATTGAAGAAGCACATGTAATTCAAAAAAATTAATTGGAAACATATCAGCAGATCCATAAAAGGGTGGTAATGACAGGAATAAAAATACGTACCTGCCTCGTGGCCTTCTTTTTCACCGTCCTCCAAGTAACTGCGTGGGCGAGCAGGGGGGTATGGTTTCCCGGGTTCGTGAAGTGCTGCCACCACTGTCCATGGCAACAGTTGAGCGAAATTCCCTCTTTTGAGATCAGAGAGGGGTAATTTTGATATCGGCGCGGTAATGATACTTTTTTTCGGATACACAGTTCATTATCACTTGTTGAACCCCCAAGTAAACTTAAAAATAGAAAAAAGCTGTTTCTGTGGAGATTTGTTGGTAGGCTTCCAATTTCACTGAATCTTTTCAACATAAGGACATTTCCCAAGGCTTGGGAGAGAACTTTCATCAGTAAAACAAAATAGTTACAGGCGGTGGTAATGAGAATTGAGTCTTTCAAGACGCAAAAAAGTGCATCCATACCGCAAAAATAAATAGTTTTTTCAGCGAGAAGCGCAGGGAGTGGTGAGATGAACACAAGGGGAAAGAAAAAAGCAACCACAGGACTAGTTTGTATGGAGAAAACCTCGAGATACACTAGGCTTGAGCTTTCTGTGAGAATCACCCATATATGCCGTTGGCGGGCAGGAAAGGGTTAATACGTCACACCCTCTGCTGTTATCGTTCAAATCTTCAACTTTTACTTGCTTCCCTAATTTCTTCTAAACATTTTCTCGACAAACAGACCCAATTACCGTTATTCCTAAGCCATACTCTTTTGATTTTTTTTTTTTTTTTTAATTAACAGAAATACCCCATTCCTATATACCCTTCAATGAACTTGGTGTAAGGATGCACCATGGACACATCCCGTGACTGAAACATCAGTGCGTAGTTGATTACGCAAGTGCCTCCAAAAAAGCATATAGCTACATCAAGCCATTTTTAATTGTCTTCCTCAGAGGAAAGGGCCAGCCATACAGAACGCTCTTGAAACGGAGAAGTTGATACCCCTCTAACATCATCAGGCAAATCATGAAATCTCCTGAACAAAACAATTACACGTGATAGGGTTCATGTCTTAAATTGTCACATTCACAAGGAAACGTCCACAAATAACTATTGGGCCTCAACAACGAACTCACTCTCATATGTTCAAAGTCTAATACCTTGGTCTAATGTTAGACCCCAAACTCAATTGAGTGGAAGTATTTTTAAAAATCCCAATAGTCTTTTCTGAGAAAGCAAAGGTTTTTTCCAAACTTGGAAATTCGTAAAACCGGGACTGTTAATGTGAAAATTACGAGAGGCGTGCCAAAACGAAGGTTCCCTGAGCTAGGAAAAATATAAAACAAAAATTTAAAAATTTGAACAAAAATTCTGATAGGGAGTTCTATTTTTTTACATAATCGCCATTTCGATCTATGCATTTTTGAAAATGTGGCACATTTTTCTTTAGGCCATCGTCATAGTGCTGCGTGCACACTTCGCGGAAATATTTGTCAATTGCTGCCTTGAGCTCCGCGTGGTTTCTGAAACTTTGGGAGCCCAGAAAGCCTTTCTGCTTCGGGAACAGGTGGTACTGGTATGGGGCAAGGAAAGGGAAATACCCTCCCTTATTCCTACTATAATATTGTAGGAATGGAGCAAATCTTGGGTCGAGCGTGGTCCTGCATGATAAGCACACTTTTCGACAACAACTTGGGTCTTTTGCGCTTGATTGTGGCTCTCTAACGTCTCAAAACCTCACAATATCTCTCAGCATTGATTGTGGAACTGTGTTCGAGGTAATCAATGAGGTAATCCTTGAAGTCCCAGAAAACTGTCGCCACAATCTTCCCAGCCAAGTGAACGACTTCGGGTTTTTTGGGGGCCAGCTCATTGACAGACTTCCAAACCATACTTTGGGCATTTTTCTCGGGACTTGTGTGATGAACCCAAGCTGAACACCCCCTCGCCCTCAGTTTCCAAAATTTCGAAAAATGTTCGAACAGATCCGACCCTGTTTTGCATGTGTTCATCGGTCAAAAGTCGAGAGAACCAACGGGCACAAACTATGGCCGTACCCAAATTTTCGGACAAAATTCTTCCCACTGATCATTCGCTGGTCGTCTCCTGGACAGTCAGATACAGACAGGGCTTTGCAAATTTCGTTGATGCCTCCTGTCAGCATTCACGATGTCTTCAACAGCGTCAATCACAACACCTTGTCGGGAGCAAGAGAGGCGCCCGGAACGCGGATTGTCGGCCACAATTTAAAGCCCGTGTTTAAACTCAACAACCCGTTTGCGCACTTTCTGGATAGGATTTCCCTGAAAATATTAACTTTTTCTCTCGTTTTTGCTCTTAGATATAAAATAAGGAAACTTTGTTTTGGAAAGCCCTCTGTATTATCTTGGTCCTCTCTTTTTCTTGAACGTGTTTTTTGTGGAGCTAAATTGTCACTACCAATTTTTTTTTTTTTTTTTTTTTTTTTGGGCAATTGGCTAAGTAATAAGCACTTTCAAACCGTTGAACAATTTTCATGATTGCAGGTCAACTGGTTAGAGTTTGTTGTGTTAGCTTTGCTGCATTATTGAAAAGCCACCATGAACCAGTAATTTTTACCAATTCTGCTTTTCTGAGTGAAGGGGTTTATGATTAGAAATTTCATTATGTTTCAATTGGGAAACTTCAAAATCCTCATGGACTTGATCAAATCATCCCTAGTCTGAAATACCTGGAAATGAGGAGTGGGAAGTACGTTAATGCCAATTGGACAGAGAAATTAGCGAAATCTTAGCTTTTAATATTTAAAACGTTTTCAAGTTCTACATCTAGGTCATCTTTTTTTTTTTTTTTTTTTTTACAGTGCAATTGTCTCATTATCTCACTTCATTTGTATGTTGCAGGAACAAGAAAATACAACAGCTTGGCAGCGATTCTTACCTACAGGACCTATTGCTCTCCTTCCTGTAAGTTTGAAATAATCACTTCACTTGGAGTACCTACTTACATTAGTTTTCAAATCGCTTTTCTCGCCTCCTCTTCATTTTACTAAAGAAAAGAGTCCTTTTGTAGACAATCCCGTCGATAGATCTTTCGTTCTAGCTGCATACTGTTTGTTCATACAGAATCATTTTCATTATTTTTATTATTCGGTAGTTCTCATTATAAGTACCTCCTATCCCTGTATTCATACAATATTTGTCATGTGATCCGTTCGAAGGCAAGTTAGATGAGCCAGTAACTTGATCCAAGTCACTTGCTCAGGTAGTGTTCACATTCACTCATCTCAGTTTTGTAGAAAAGTCGAGTTGCATGAAAACTTACCTGGCAAGGCAAGTTAATCGGCCGAAGTTCCATTTTTGGGCAGCTTGCCCTCCCCATTACCACAATTGACCTGCCTGGATACCTCCCCGTTTCAACACCCTCTAGGTGACAACATCTTGTATATGTGTGCGTTTGAGTAATGGTTTAGCAATAAAACCAACTTATCCCAAACTGTGATAATTGTATTTGAAAATAAAATGAAATTAAAATAAATGGTGAATGATATAAATTCTTATAAGGAGCTCCTTGTGTTTAAAATTAAATTGATACGAAAATATCGGTAAAGAATAGGTTTAGGAGAAGAAAAAAAATAGAATGTTCTGACTGGGAATCTAACTGAGATGCTCCAGCGGTCGCAGTGAAGATGAAACAAGTTGACTGCTTTGACTGTTGCGCCACCGACGAGATGGGCAGAACTGCTGCAGAGTCTTGCAGCAGTGACGACGGTCGATAGATCGATTCCAACCGAATCAATATGGTTGCCGAAATAGAGGTGAAACACTCGAACTCGAAGAGATGTGCAGAACCCAGACAATTTGCAAACGCTCAGGCTCTGTGGATGTGTTGAGCATCGAGGTTTTGATTGGAGTAGGTACTGGAAACTGGACACGATAAATTGCTGGTGTAAACTGCTTCCTCGTATATCTCGGCCCACAACTGCAAACAGTAAACAAAGGAAAGATGGCTCCATTATAAGCCCTGTTGGTTTGTGTAGTTGAAACTTGGGTTGCGGGATATACAAGAGTACTCACAAGATTCGTAGTGATGTTGGGGTTCCGTAGGATCCAGAAAGAGCTAGTACGGGATGCTGATGACCTGATATAAGTAGGTTTAGGATTCTGATGACCATAAATTTGGTAGAGAACAGTCGGTAGAGAGAGGCGATGAAGACTGATGGGACCTCAATGGCTGCACAGCGACGTGTTCGCATGACGTCACACACCCCACAATCAACAATGGGGTATTTCAGTCAATTTTTTTTAAATTTTTTTTTTTCCAAAAGAGTATGGCTCAGGAATAAGGGTAATCGGGTCTGTTCGTCGAGAAAATGTTTTTAAAAAATCAGAGAAGCTAAGGAAAGTTGAAGATTTGAATGGTGTGACGTAGCTAGCCAATCGTGACGTAGCTAGCCAACTGTCTTTGAAAAAAGTATCCATGCACAGAAACCCTTGGAGGACCTCTTGGATACTACAAAATACTACTCACACACGCACGCGGCGTAGTCCTTGCCTAGTGTGTGTGCATATATAGCGGCCCGCCTTTTTCAAACGTGTGATCTCTTTAATTAATTTTTCTACCACATGTTATAGTATCATTGGGCTTAAAGTATATAGGTTTTCAAGGGTGCTGAATCCAAATTTGAGGTCAAAAACCTGAATTTCCGACCCACCGAAATACCCCATTGGACCAATCACTCGCGATTCAACGAATCGAGGAAAATAATTGGCAAAACAGAATGGCGCTGAATTATAAAGATAAAACGAAAAAAAATTATTTTTGGTGTTCAGAGTACTGAACAATATGGCCTCACAAACTTCCAGTGAGAATAGATCTGTAGAAATATCCTGCAGCTAAAAAATACAGAGTTGCTTCAAGTTTCACCTTTGATTTCACCTGACTTCTCTCATCACAGTGTCACTCCGTTGTATTTCATTGTGAATGAGGCTGTTCAACTCATCAAATACGTATGCTCGTAATCTCAATAATGCCTTGGATTCTCCTGAGTCTTCCATCTCTAGTTTTTTCAAAAGCATTGCCGATCCTCCATGGGTTGCTCATTTATCAATACATTTTCTCAACCATAACCTTTTTTTAGTTAACTTTTGCAGATAATTTACAATTTCTTCCGCAAGATTAGTAGTTCTTCAAAACTTTTTTTCTTTCCATTACACGACAACACAATGTTCTCGGCACTTCATTTGCAACATCAAATGACCCACGGGTGAACACTACTTGGTTGATCACTTGCCGATCTCTACTTGGACCAAGTTACTTTCTCACTTGCCTAGCCTTCCAACTGGCGTCGTCTGAACCGGCCTCCTAGCCTGAAGTATGATTGGTGGAATACATTTTTGTGTATACTGTTTCAGCTTAATAACTGTTATAGTTCGCTGGTTTGGAGCACTAGTCACGAAAATGCCAAAACTCTGTTGAATTTACCCAGTACTAGTTTCGTGGATGCTGTCAACGACGCTTTTGTGGGTATTATTTATTAGCTTTAACAGTAATTTACTCTAGTATCAATGTATTCTGCAAAGTAGTACATCAATACCAAGTACCTAGGAGTACTTATGGTAATACACTTCATCTCATATTCTTGCAGTATATTTCTTACTTTTATTCAAATCAGACTGAGAGAAAAGAAGCCAGGAATAGTCCTAAAGCTTCGCGTGGCAGTATAAAGGAGCGAGAATAAAATTCAAAACCAAAAGAGAAACTGGAGTCAACAAGGACAGCCTTATAACTATAAATTATTTCCGCATCGTGCAATTGAGGTGCTGTACTTTTTACTGGGCTGGTGCTTCCACAATGTACCCGCTGTCTACTATGAGTACTAGCAGAGTTGCACTCCCTCCGTTGATCAAAAATTTAAATTCTATATTCATAGAAGACAAGTACACGTCAATTTCTTAACATTTTCAGAATTCAAAACCAGTTCAAGATGATTCAGTCATGTCTGTGACTAACATTTTTCGTACAGTCCTTGAACCATCAAAACTACGGCTTGAAATGCCTCATGTTTGTGAAGTAGTCGAAAAGAGCAGGGCTTCATTTCCACTCGGATTTGGACATGCAACTAACTATGTCAAACCGAATATTGCATTGATTGGGTGAGTACTTTCATACATAACTTCAGTGAGTCCTTCATTATGCCTGTTATTTTAAACTAATAGAGCTTACTACAGAGGCGTCTGGAGATCGAGCGGCTCGTCCTCGACCCAAGCGCTCCCAGCGGCCTTCCTGCTAACTCTCTTATCTCGTTCTCGCGCTAAATGGGAGTGTGCCCTTGGAGGTTGAGTGTGAAGCTATGGTTGAGCATAAAATATTGCTGATGAGGGAAAATAAGGCATACTCGGGAAACTTAGCGAGTGGATTATCACTTTCCATGTTTTTTTTTTTTGCTGAAACCATTGTAAACACTCCCGGATCATCACCTGGCTAGCTGTAGGTACTTTAGTGGGGGAAACGGCACTTGGCGTTCAAAAACCTTAATCTGCTGAACAATCCACTGCTCCAGGTTTGTTTTCGTTGATTTATCCCACTAAACTGTTGAATCATAAACCCATTCAACCCTAATTTGCAGCGTTTTCTCAACCGTGATGATGATAATAGGTAGGTAGGTACTTTATTATAATAATAGGTGCATGTTGAACTTCGGTGAGGGTCTCATCAATGGTTGGAGTAGGTAGTCCGTCCAGGTCAATACAAAAACCTTTTTCCTTCCTAAGTACCTACCTAAATAAATAGGTAATCGTTTTTACAAGACAAGCTTCATACTTCGGTAACCGAAGGCACTTGTAGAGAATTTTCCAAAAAAATGAAGCTATTGCAGTCGTCTAAAAAAATAATTTTTGAAAAAAAAAATGGAAATCCGTTTTAAGGTTGAGCTAAAATGATCATGAATTGCCCTATTCCGTAATATGGCTCAATTTCTATGTTGTCAAACAAGATTGACTTAGTTTCTTAAATATTCCATTTTCTTTCTTGTACGTAGCATTGTTCCGTGCAATAATACCTTTCGAAAGGTAAAGTCATATCTCCATTTCATAGGTATTTAGATTCAATCCTAGATTTTAACGTTCTTTTTGTTTATTTAAAATTGGGTTCGAAAATTGTTCTTACTAAACCCTTGGCTAGTTCATCTGCCAGCCAAATAGGTACAAAATAAATAGTCCAAAGTTGCATTTCAAAACTCTGAAAATGTATCCCTCAAAATGACAGCCCCTTATGAACAAAATAAGCAGGCACAACCTTACAATAAAAAATAAGGAGTGGCAAGGGATGGTAGGATGAAAACGCAAGGTATAAGTATGATTTTTATTGGCAAAATATTTTGTTATAGGTAAGCTATTTTATTTTTCAGACTTTTTCGTTCACAGCCCATGTCTAAATGTCTTCAGTCTTGGACAGAAAAATAGAAACTGGAAAATACCAGGTGTAACTTTGACCCAAGTATAAGATCATGGAACAGACAGGAACTGTTTCTAGCTTAGACGTCGAATATCATTCTTTGAACAAATAACGAAGTTAACATACAGTTAGAACTATTACCAAGAGTTAAGGATGACGATACTTAAAACAGGATCCTTGTAACTGTATAAGCATAAGAGATGGACACTGCAAAAATTTAGTCCCACATTGCTGAAACCTTATTAATATCTTCCCCCAAAATACAAAAATAATTTTGAAAATCTGGTAACCATAAACAGGAACGGTTTAGTTTTGAAACCTTATTAATATCTTCCCCCAAAATACAAAAATAATTTTGAAAATCTGGTAACCATAAACAGGAACGGTTTAGTTTTGAAACCTTATTAATATCTTCCCCCAAAATACAAAAATAATTTTGAAAATCTGGTAACCATAAACAGAAACGCTCTAGTTTTGAAACCTTATTAATATCTTCCCCCAAAATACAAAAATAATTTTGAAAATCTGGTAACCATAAACAGGAACGGTTTAGTTTTGAAACCTTATTAATATCTTCCCCCAAAATACAAAAATAATTTTGAAAATCTGGTAACCATAAACAGAAACGCTCTAGTTTTGAAACCTTATTAATATCTTCCCCCAAAATACAAAAATAATTTTGAAAATCTGGTAAGCATAAACAGGAACGGTTTAGTTTTGAAACCTTATTAATATCTTCCCCCAAAATACAAAAATAATTTTGAAAATCTGGTAACCATAAACAGAAACGCTCTAGTTTTGAAACCTTATTTCACAAAATTAGAACTCACAACACAGGACTACAAACTTTAACTCTACTTAAACAGAACAAGAAACGATCGAAAACAGCTAGAAAACTAGGAACAGCAATACGACAGCGCACAGAGAAATGACAACAAACCGGGTGGAAGTGGAGTGGAGGAAAAATTGAGAAAAGAAGAGATAAGAGAGTTAGCGGGAAGGCCGCTGGGAGCGCTTGGGTCGAGGACGAGCCGCTCGATCTCCAGACGCCTCTGCTTACTACAGGATCTGACATGTTCTGTGTAAAACCTTGTGTGAGTAAATTGAAAAGCTTCAATATAATTTTTGTTTAAGCCTCATATCAAACTCATCATGGAATACTGTAACATCTCAGTTTTTGGCCTCTTTGAATTCATCCCCTGAAAATAATCAGAATCATGCCTTGATTGCGTCGTTGGCCTCCCTAAGAGCGGAATTATCAGTTTCCATTGATGGGAAAAGCAAAATCGTCGTACGATGATTTTTTTCAATGCTGGTTCTCTGCATCCGAAAATCTGCATAATCCTCTACGACTTACGGTCTTTTTCGATCAGTTGACTATTTTCTGTACTTGTTAATGTGTTTCTTGGATAACTAAAGTAGTCGTGTCAAGAAGACTAACTAGTTCGAATTTTGCAGATTTTCGGTTAAGAATCGGTAATGACAAAATCTCGATCTGTTCGTTGTTTGGTGTGAAGACAGGTAGGGAAGACAAAGTTCAAGAAGGAAGTCGAAGTAGGAAGTCCAATAGGAGGTAGTGAAGTTGGGAGCTATTCAAAATAGAGACATTCCTGTCGCCATTTCACACAAGTGAGAGATGTGTGTTTTTTTTTTTAACACCTGAGATTTTGACTGTTACGCCACTAAGCTTCTGGCGGCCCAGTATAGTCTTGCCAATTTTTGGCGGTCATTTATGTCCGGTGTTCTGACATTGTTGTCAATTGGGAGCATCTTGGCAGATGGCCTCCATCCATTTCTTCATGATGGCAGAGGGGCATACAGGGTGTCTCAAAAGTTGTTCACCCCCCTGCTAAAATCGCCCAAATAGTGTTAAATTTTTTTTTTTTTTTTTTGAATCTTCATGATTTTTTCCAAGGATCTCAAATATGACCGCATTGCGCAGATCGTGCGCAACGCACACCAACTTCGTTATTTCAAATGAGACCCCCCCCCCCATTTTTTATTGCAGATTTGGATTCTACGCAAAATTTCATGAATTTTAGACCCTTCACTTGATTTTTTTGGTTGCACGCAACCCGTCCCATGAGCGCGCAAAGTCGCCCAACTACCAAATTGCGCAAAATATGGATTCACGTAAACCCCAAGTGTGGCACATGTTTTTTCATTATTTTTCGACGCTGAATCACGTGGTGGATTCAATTTTTGAATTTGATTGGAATTTTCGAAATGGCGGTCGAAAATTCGGTTGTTTGTAGCGATAAATCGCTCTTTCTCGAGAAGAGCAGTTCGAGTTTACGCCGAGCGGTTCCTGGATAGGCGCCACCCCAACACTCAGACGATTCTGACGAGCTAAATAATGTTATTTTCTTTCCCTCCTTCTTTCTCAACCGGGCTGGGGACCCCTCCGAACCATTCAGGAGTGCCTCTCCGAACAGACCCTAGGAAATTTGATTACTGGTTGCTAAGGACGCAAGACTGAGGACAACTCGAAGAAACGAACAGAAATTGCATTTTGGTCAGCTAGAATTTGAAAAGAGATTGAGCCTTCTTTGCGAAACTTTTCTTGTAACCATAATAATAAACCAAAAAAAGGGTTAATTAATCAACAAGACTCTTGCAGCCAGATTTAATATTTGATCAAATATTTAATCAAGTGATCTGTGATTAGACTCTAACGCACAACTGGAATGTCGTGCGGGTGTGGTATAACTCGTGCGCCTGAACTCGTGAGATGGGAAGTGGCACAAAGTTTGCTCGTATACATGACCCGGTGCATATTACTTAACCAAAACTTAAATCCCAAAGTGCCTGCTACTACCCTCTAAATTATTAGGGAACTATCCGGAGTCCCAAACACTGGAAAGTGTTGAAGTTATGGTTGTTACAAAGATTTCACGTTTTCGCATACACCGAGGCTTGTATAGATCCAGGGTCGATGATTTCATAAGGGATCATCTACATCAGAATCCTTGAAAATTTCATTGGAATTTGACAGTAACTTCGTATAGTTAAATATAGAGACCGATTGAGTGAAAACAAAGCTTCCACCAGGGGGACAGCAGTGTGGCTTCGGTCGTTGTTTGGCGGTGAACTTTGGACCGACCTCTGCGGGGATCGTGGGTTCAAGGCTCATCGCCGGCAGCGTTTGTTTTTCGGCTGCCGGGGCTCTCATCGCCCCCCTCGTCACATCCCAGGGCGGTGAGGCCAATTGGGAGCCCTGAGCGAAATCATCAGAACAAATTCTGATCTCCCCTTTGGAAGACAACTGATGACTTCCGCGACGCCAGGAATGGCAGTCGGACGAAAATCCAACCTGAAATGTTTTTTTTTTTTTACTTGTTAGAAAGCTTCCGCCATCTTGGTAAACTCAGTAGCAAAATGATCGGAACAATTTTTTGTGTGAAATAAATAGCAAATATTTAAAATAAAGAACAATTGTCAATTTGTATAAAGAGACAATATCGATACCTTAAAGCACAAAGGGGCTATGTCCATCCATATTCCACTTTTTAAATTTGTTTTCAACTTTAGAAAAACTCAAATTTAACAAAACTATTATTGGCCTTTGTAATGATAGAAAGACCTTGCGTATAAGGTTTTATTGAGCACAATAAAACTAGTAATGAAGGAAATTAAGAGTTTCGGGAAACGTTGATTCTTAGCAACTGGAAACATATGAAACAGCTAATAATTAATGATGAAATATCTCCACAACCTTCTTGACGATTATAGCTCGAAAAGTTCTTGAAGAAATTAAAGAGTTTGGTGTAATAAGCCATTATTTTAGGAATTGTGCATTGGTGATAACTTCTTTTGCGTTTTTCTCAAAACTCCGTTTTTGGACATAGCCCCTTTGTGCTTTAAGGTATCGATTTGTATAAATTACTGATAATAATTGAATCGATGAGAATAAAAACAGTACAAGTCCATTTTTGACGATTGTTGATAAATGGCTTTTTGTAGGTTGTAACCAGTAGAACTTTTTCGACAGAAGAGATGAAGGAGACAGGTCCCGCATAGCCAAGGAAGAAAGAGATTGCACGATGGTAAGCTGGCAAGAGACTTGGACAAGAGAATATAGAGGATGGTGGACCGCACGGCTAGTGCCAAACATCCAGAAATGGATGTTTGGATGTGGCTTCCTGTCGTATGCAGGAAGCATGGAGAATTGGAGAATTGCTCTTTTTCCTCACACAATTCTTCACAGGACATGGACTGTTTTATGCCTATCTACATAAAATGGGAAAGGTAACTGTCCCAACGTGCACACCTTTTTCAAATGCATCAAATGGGCGGCTGAAAGAAGCCAGCTGCTGGCAGAGCTGGGATTAACTCCCCAAATTCCAGCACCAGAAGCTGTCGTCAGCAAGATGCTGGAAGGTGAGAGGAGCTGGAGTCTTGTGGCAGCGTACGCAGAGAGTATCCTGACAAGGAAGACATTGTTAGAACGAGAGAGACAGAGAAGGGAACACCTGGTCCGTCCCGCCATCCAGAACTGATGAAGTGCCCCAGGACTAAGCCTGAAGTAATGTGTTAAACAGTTCCAGGCTGATCATCCAACGTGGGAGAAAAGGAGGTGTTTTTTTAGTGGGTTTGAATCCCACATAACCTTGAAGTCGCGGATCCTTCAAGGTATCTTACGAGATCCAACTCCACCTGTGGATCTTAAAGATTTTCTCACCTACCTGCCGAAAAAAATAAAAAACCAGTAGAACTACGCATTGAGCACAAGAGCAGTATGCTAACCACACTCGGTAAGCTTGAACAGAGCCTAAATGAAAATGATTGAGGGAAAAAACAGTAGGAGTCCATGGACTTATACCACCTGACACCTGATATCTCGATAAGCTGATTGGGGACATGTACTGTTGTCATTCTCACTGATTCAATTTAAAGATTACGATCATAAATGAATAAAGCATGAAGTGTAAACTGATCCAGTTATCACCAGGGTGGTCGCCTGCCAATAGGAAAGATTTCAATCATCAACACCTCTTTTCTCACCAGGAATTAGTTAATTTAGTTCACTTTTAAAATGCTGGTTCAAGGAACTTAGATCATCTTCATGTTTCAGTTATCCAAAATGGTAGAAGCAAATTTAAGGAACCTCTTCATATTTAGCTTCCAGACCAAAGTGGCGATTACTGATTCTAACAATTGTGCCAGTTGTAACTCCGAACCCAGTTAGTTTTTCAATAAAATTGTGTTCGACAGAAAATAATGTACCTAAAATCGATCCTCTGACCCACTTCCATTATTATTCTACCATCATCATGAAGCTTCCGTGTAATCGTCGTCCGTGTGTTTGGCTGTAATCGTCTTCCAAATTATCTGGCAAAGAAAAGTGCTGAGCTCAATGTGTTTTGGGCAAAGGAGTGGGGTACTCTTCAAGTAAAACATGGAACCCCTTTAATGATGTTGAGGATCGAAAGAATCTTATTGAAGAAAGCCTTGGCAAGATAGAGAGAGCAATGGCCAGTGATTCTCTGAATCAATATGCCCTCAGAATCGAGGATGAGGCATTTCCGCTTACGAGCATTAAAAACGCTCGAGGTTGTAAGTGGCTGTTCAAAATTAGAGAGGATCTGATGGCATTGAATTGCAGATCATATGATACCGCCAACCACACCAGTGATTGGTAGCGGAGATATTGAAAATTGTTATAATTTCAATGGAATGTGTAGTACTACGTACAGTGAGGAGTAAATATTTGGGTATTTTTGAAGTGAATTGGTTCGAGTATGTAAACGTAATGAAGTCTGTATGCCCTAAGTTAGTAAAATACTGTATTAATAAAAATAGGAGTTTGGAAGATCGTTGTCGATTTTCCATGAAAATTTTCGTAGAATTAAACAACGTTCTTCCAAACTCCGTTTTTTATTAAAATGGTTTTCCACAATCTTGCGGCGAGTGACTTTATTCGTAAAATACCGTACGGGGGCCTTGGATCTAAGGTATAAGGCAATGATAGAATACGGGTTTACCAATGCTTGAGGTGTTTGATGGCGAACTATAACTATAACATACATCTTCCGATTTCGTTGAAATTTTCAGGGATTATGCGGATTGGGGTGTAGATGGTCCTGCATGGAAACCATTGCCCCCGCACTGATAGTAGCTACTGCGCATGCGCAAAACTCAATTTCTGGTGACGGTGACTTGTGAATAGTCCTCTATGAGGGTAGTCGATGGAAATTTATGTTTTGAGATTAACTACAATTCATCGGATAATCTATACGATCAGGTTGTGGATACGAGGAAGCTATGTGCCACACCCACTTGGCAGACGATTTTCTACTTTGACTGGCCAAAATGAAAACTGTGCGCCGGCTGCGGACACGTCCGGGAAATTCCACCATTAGAGGAAATTTATTGCTGATCTCAAACGTAATAGGGTGTGCGCCTGGGTGGGAAAAACTGTTTGTTGTTATTTTTAATCTAAGGTAGACCTCAAACTGAGAATTTTGGTACCAACCGTAACCTTCTAGCGTGTGTGAATCTTTTCCTATGAATTTTCAAAGTTTCGACCGTTTATGACGTCACAGAGGGCTGGGGGGTCCCGCCCAGGCGAGAGGGGCGCGTGACGTCATAATCGGTCGAAACTTTGAAAAATCATAGAAACAGATCTACTCACGCTAGAAGGTCGCGGTTGGCGCCAAAATTCTCAGGATGTAGTCTACTTTCGATTAAAAATCTTTAAAAAATCAAGTCGCACCCCCCCTTGTTTACCTTGGATAATCGTGAAATTGAAGACTCGTTTCTGATTCATTTGGGGGCCCCCCTTTGGCAGGTACTAATAGTTAGCTCATCACCCTTTGGCAGGTACTAATAGTTAGCTCATCACCCTTTGGCAGGTACTAATAGTTAGCTCATCACCCTTTGGCAGGTACTAATAGTTAGCTCATCGTTTCAGTGATGCTGCTCATAAAATCCATCCTCTGGCTGGTCAAGGAGTCAACCTCGGTTTCCGTGATGTTCATCACTTGACTGCTGCCCTTCAGAATGGTGTTCAGTGTGGTAGACAAATCGGTGAGTGGATACCACCTATTTTGGGACCCAATTTTTCTAAGTGGTGTGGCAAACTAAGGTAATTTTCTTGGGCTCAACAGTATACTATGAGGTTTTTGTATTGCTTAGAAGAGAGAGGTTAGGACGATTCGTAGAGCTCTAGGTAGGTAGCTATTTTCTTTCATTTTTCTTGGATTCAACTACCTAAATTGGTGAATTTACTCGTGTTAAATCTTCTATTATTTCTAAAGATGAACAAATCGACTTATGCCCTCACCAGTATTTGACATTCTTATGAATATCATCATTTTTGTCGGGAAAGAGTTGCATGAAATAGACCTCCCATTTCTCAAATGATTCGACTACCATCGTGAAATAATGGCTAATCGTAATAAATATTCTCATAAAACGCTGCAAGTTATTACACAACGGTTTATTATTTTGTCGTATACTCTGCAAAGAAAATTGCTCTTCCATATTATCCCTACTCAAGGGATTATCGCACAAGCTTTACAAGTTTATTTTGATAGAAAGTACCAGCAATACCATCGATATCCGAGAGCTGCAGGTGCCTTCCTATAAATTTGGTTATAACTTGCTAAGAAAGCACAACTGAGTGACATGAAACTATTCGAAGGAATGAATAAAGATTGCAATTGATCAGCTGAAGTTTGAACGGAGATTTGGCCTACTTTCTCTGTACACATTAATTTGCGATTCACACTCGTGTTTCTGATTGTTTTTCGCCCGACCCGTAAAGGTGCGTTTACACCAAACGCGCATTGCACGCGCGCATGGTTCGCGTGCAGATGCGCGTCCGGTGTAAACACTTACAACGCGCTGCGCCGTGCCGAACAATGCACGCGAGGAGTGCGCGGCGCGGCGCAAAGTGGATCCGCCGGCTGTGGATTCGCCGTGTGCATTTCCGGCGTGCATTTCCCACGCGCACTCTTCCAGTCTCCTTTCAAACTTTGAGTAGGTAGGTACCAGCCCAGCTCTTCGTCCAGTAATTTTCAATGGAGTGGTCGAACGATCAAGTTCTTCGGCTGGTTTCTCTTTACGAAGAGAAACCAGAATTGTGGCAACAAAACAATAAATTTTATTTTAATAAAATTTAAAAAAATGACTGTTGGGAATCAATTGCCCGCGAAATGGAAATGGAAATGGAATGTGTAAAAACAAAAATGACTTCCATATTATCGTCGTTCAGAAGAGAGAAGATCAAGGAGGAAGCCATTCACCTCAATTTTGCTGAGCAAAAAGTCGAAGTCCGACTTCGACATTAAGCTGAAATTGTGGAAGAGCCGATTTTCACCTGCCCTCAAATCGGCAAGAAGTTTAGTGCAATTTCTTCCCATCAGAAATGATGATTCCCGCATTCTGCGTCTCTTCCTTTGTCGCTTCTTCTCTATTTCAGAAATAATAAACACAGATACAGCACAAACGGCTAATTTCGACAAAGCGGGAGCCATTGTTAACTGGATTGATGAAATGCTAGGAAACAACTGTTTGGCCGTACGCGGCCGGTGTAAACGGCTCTTCCAATTCGCGGCGTGCATTGCTCGCGCGCATTGCTCGCGTGCATTGCTCGCGTGCATTGCACGCGCGCATTGCACAGCGCGGCGCAAGGTGCGCGTTTGGTGTAAACGCACCTTAAGTCGTTATAGGGAGCGATCGGTTTGTCTCATTCGATTCTAGAAATTTTTTTTTTAAATATTTTATAATGCCATTTATTTACAAAAAAATAAATATTAATATCTTGGTAAGAAAGAAAATAAAGTATTTTATACTTGAGATTAATAAACATTATATATACAAAAAAAGTAATATGGCAATTACTGATCTCCATAATTTAAAGAAATTGTCCGGAGATCAGGAGTTGCTTACATTAAAATAGGTAAAAATTAATCGACGCCATGGCATAACCAATCGAAACATACTCGTGTTAGAGAAGTAAACAAAACAAACTAATAAAGAAGAACAAAACGGAAATAAACAAAATAATACTTATACAATTTGATGGCAAAATCATATAGTTTAAACAACAAGGAGGTTTAACAATGAAAGTTCATCACTCAACCCATCCGAATAATGCTGCATCAAAAACTCATTTACAGCAGTCTTGAATTTATTAAATTTCTCAATGCGCTTAACATGAGGAGGCAGTTCGATGAAAAGTCTGGGTCCCAAATAATAACATTGCCTAGTAAAAAAATCACATCTAGGGTAAGGGATCGGCACCATAACTCTAAAACGAAGGCGAGTTACACCTTGTAACCGAGGGACAAAGGGAAGAAAATTTCCATAGTAATACTGGAGCAATTTTGAAATGTAGGTTAATCGTGGAGGAAGAATATTAAGTTTCAAGAGAAAAGGTTTACTGTGGCTTTGGTATCCAGATCTAAATATTAGACGCAGTACCGACTTTACTGCCACCTCTACTAAATGAAAAGCCGACTGATATGCGCCGCACCATATAGCAATACAGTATGTCAGGACTGAGTAAATATACGCATGGAATGTCATTTTTAGGACGGATATGGGTAGGAATTTATTGAGAAAAGAAAAAATAAAAGATGATCTTCTGATTGAATTACTTACTGAGAGAATATGGGGTTTCCATTTCAAAAACTTGTCAATTGAAACACCCAAGTACCTTTGACAATCAACTCGTTGAATTCTGGGGCAAGAACAAGGGTGAAATGTGCATGAACTTGAAGGATCATGGAAATTTATCTCAGACGAAGTTATACGAAATGTTATACTATTATAAATTAATGAACACAAAGGTTCATTATTTAAAATATTAAAACGAAAATTCTCCAACTTTTGAAGTTATGTAAAAATTGAAAGAACATACGTGGAATACTACAGTCAAATCAATCCAGACATTTTTACTCAGAAACTCAATAAACGGAAGAATAAAGGTTTTTTTTTAACCAGCTGGGGACCCCTCCATTGAGGCCTCTCCAGGGCCTTGTACATGTTATATCCGTGAGCTACATATTATTTGATTTTCAAGTCCTCAAAACATAATAGACAATTTGAGACCACCCAGTAACCTGAAAACCCCAATGAAGCAATTTGTTCTAGAAAGGAATGTTGTGATCGGCCGCCTCTTTCTATTTCTTTCCATTCACTTCCTTGGGACAGTGGGAAAGTGTGCTCGTCTCAGGAATGTAAATATAGTTTAGTCGGAAAGATTGGAGATCGACCCTCGGCGAGGGAAGCTAATTTTTGTTGATACAACAAAGTGGCGCAGTTGGTAGGACCTGAAAGGGCTACTCAGCATTCTCTGAGGATAATAGTTAGTTATGTCATAAAAGCAACTCCCCCAAGACACGAGTCGAGTCACAGCATATTCGGACAAACGTTGAGGTGAGCAGATCCCCCACCCCGTTCAAGAAGGAATAATAACAAACTCCTGAGCCATTCACAAATAGAGCGTTCTCTCTGGGTTGTAAAACGCCGGCTAAATGTGCCCACATAGGGTGACTCGCCCAGTGAATGAACACCCCCCACTGAATGAACAGTACGAGGTTATTTGGGAATAATAAGGCTTGTGATGCACCCTGGTGATAACGGTGTTTTTCATTAGTTCCATCAACTTATCATAGATAGCAGGGTGAAGCAGTAGATAAAAAGAAGTCTGCCATCTTCTTTGGTTTTGATGTTATCAACAGGTCTGTCTCCAAGAACGTCTCTGGGGGTAACAAATGGAGTTGGCCTTTACGTGGGGATTAGTGTTTAGAGGTAAGTAAAATGCTAAATTAGTCAATGTCATACTTTATTATTGTAGCTGATATGTTTTTCTAGAGAGAACTAATTGGGTAGAAGGGAATTTTTTTGATTATGATATGTTTTGTTGGGTGTTCATACTGTGGGAGCTAAAATATGACCTCCAACCAGTAAATGAACGACAGTAAAATGACTGTTCATTCACTGGCTGGAGGGTTATTTCACGGATTTTAAATCGAATGGAGGCTTCTCAAGTGAAGAAACAACTAAACTGCTGATTTTTTGCCTCAACTTGTTTAAATAACTATCCTATCCAGTGAATGAACAGGTGAATGTGTATGGGAATGGAGTGTTCATTCACTGGAATTTCAGGGTTCATTCACTAGGAAATAGTGTTCATTCATGGGGTGAAATACATTAACTCCTTTATTGTGGAAAATTAGCTATAAAAATCAACTTTTCTCGTCTTCTCGCATGCTATTCTTGTTCCTTATATAATTTTAAACAAAATCAGACAAATTCAAGTAGTGTAGTACTCCAACTTTAAGAACTGTAGAGATTAAAGTTCGTCACTAGTGTGCTAAGAGCTTAAGTGTTCATTCACTGGGCGAGTCACCCTATCTGTGCCGCTTACTACAGTAGAGCTACTTCGTAGTGCTCCGGAAGCGTAAATGGAACTATTAGCTTTCATGGTCCATTTCAGGATGGCTCGAACTGGTGGAGAATAGAATGCAGACGCGAAAGTGACCAAAATAAGCAATTTTACTCACTATTTTTTACAGTACGATTCTACCTATTAGTTATCAAGCATTATTAGTATTCATCTGCTCTTATTTGAGGCCCCTAGATGCAAAACCGGATTTATGCAAAAAAACCAATTTTTTCAGGAGAAACAAAAAACTGTTTTCAGGAGAGTCACTAGATTTCTGTAAGTTCTAATAATTTCTCATGATTGCAAATAGTTACGGCATTAATTAGCCAAAATTTCGAAATTTTAAATTCATTCAGTCAATAGTTATGGCTTATTGAAATTTGCAAGAGTCCGATTTTGAAACTAAAATTGTATTAGTCCGTTTTAGAACCTCATTCAATTTGAAATGCATTTTTGAAATGACTAAGGATGGAATAAAAACGTAAGCCAAGCTACCCAGTCTCAAAAAACCTTTATTTAAAAATAATGTAACTAAATTTTTATTTTTATTATAAACTGGGGGGATAAAGAGGGTTGTGAATGATCAACCATATATTATCATCTATATTTTGGTTTATTATTTTCAATAATGAACCTTTGGAATCGACCAAGAAAAAAAAATTTTAACACCCCCTCAAAATTTGATGGTTTACGTTTCAAGGTACGTAGAATCCAAAAATCGAATAAAAATTTGGCCGTCCGTCCGCCGTCCGCCGTACGCGGCACTTTTGCCACTTAGCATCGACCGATTTTGATGAAATTTGGTAGGTAGGCTCCATTTGGGGTCTAGTTGTGCCCCGAAGATTTTGGTTGACGTAGGTCACTTCTAAGGGTTCCAAAATTAATTTTGAAATTTTGAAAACGCCCTAACTCAAAAAATTTTGATATAAAGGTATTGTTTTTCCTTCAATTTAAGATTCTATAGAATTTTTAGAATTTTTTGAGACCACGCGGAGCTCTGTAGGACAAACCGTTCGCTCCCTACGAAAATTTAAGGGTTTATATTGAAATATATACATATATATAAATCAAAACACGAGTGTGAATCGCAAAAGAGGCCTAATCTCCGTTCAAATTAGAGCTGACCAAAATGCGATCAATGGTTGGTGATTTTGATTTTTTTTTTTTATTTTTTTTTTTTTTTAATTAATTTATTTATTTTGACATTTTCATGTCTTTCATATGGCACATAAAAAAAAAATCGTCACGAAATTTGATGCAACGAAATTTGTTGCAACGAAATTTGATGCGACGAAATTTGTCCCAAGTCGCCACAATGATGATTATGACCATCAGAAGTGAAGTTGTTAGGTACTTTACAGGTAGGTACTTTACAGTTAGGTAGGTACTTTACAGTTTGATATTACCAGATCAGCTGAGTCGAAAATCGAGCTCCCAGATCAGCTGAGTCGAAAATTGAGTTCCCAGATCAGCTGAATCGAAACTCGAGCTCCCAGATCAGCTGAGTCGAAAATCGAGCTCCCAGATCAGCTGAGTCGAAAATCGAGCTCCCAGATCAGCTGAGTTGAAAAATCGAGCTCCCAGATCAGCTGAGTCGAAATTCAAGCTCCCAGATCAGCTGAGTCGAAAATCGAGCTCCCAGATCAGCTGAGTCGAAAATCGAGCTCCCAGATGTCTCGGGAGGGGAGGGGGGGGGGGGCATGAAAATGTTTCAATGTGTTGCAGACTCGTTTTTTTTTTCTTCATATTGGATGGTTGGTGATTTTGTAGACGAGTGATCTATATAGAAAAATAATAAACCATTGTGTAATAATTTGCAGCGTTTTTTGTATTTACTTTATCGACCTTTGTGTAGTCCACAAAGAACGAATTATCGCTATCATTTTCAATAATATCCACTGCTCTGGTATACTTCTTATTTTTATAATTTACTTTCTTACTTTCGTTTCTATTTTTAACGAAACAACCTATTTCAAAATGATTGTATCCATTGCAAAAGACACATCGTTTCCCATAAGCTGGACATTTTCGAGCTTCGTGCGCTGTTCCACATTTTTTACAGCGATATTTTATGTTTTCAAAATCTGAACCTTTTTTCTTATGAACATGCTTATTTGGTACCTTTTTTACAGATTTGTTTCGAATGGCGTCTATCTCACTTGGTTGCGAAGATCCTCCAGCGATGTCCTTTATTTCGGTTTTCCGTGATTCGTGCAGCTTGCAGATTTTCGTTGTCTCTTCGAGGTTTAGCTCGTCTCCAACATCCAAAAGCCGGTTCAGTAGGTCTTCCTCCGATATCTGTGAGATGATGCGGTCTCGGATCATGTTATCCCGCTCCTCGAAATCGCAAGTTGCTGCTGCTATTTTTAATTTTGTTATAAATTCGAATAACGGTTCGCCTTTCTGCCATGAGAGTCTATTGAATTTAAATCTTTCATGCAGTACATTTCTCTTGGGCGAGAAGTGGTCGGCAAAGGCTTTTACTACGTCTTGATAGTTTGTAAGCACTGCAGTGGTACTATCGTCTGAGTCTAGTGCTGCTTCTCTGTCTGCTTTAAGTGTATTAAATATTTCAATGCCTCTTTTGCCCAACTGGTTCAGCATGATCGCGATTTTAACCTCATCTTTTTCGCTATTTTTCTTGGAGCGGTGAGGTAAAAACCAAACGCTTGGAACCAATCCGTCCATTCCTTTTTCAAATCGTTCGCTTCAAAATCGAAGAGCTGAGGTGGTCTTGTTTCTCCCATTGTACTTGATTGAGTAACCCGATTTTTTCTCTTTTTCATTACTCACCTCGTGGCTGATGGCGGCGGCGCATCATGGATTCAGGTTAACTTCGTCGTCCAATTTCGGTACGATTTCACGGTTTTTAACAGGCAAAACGTCCGATATTTCAACTCAAGCAAAATCTCGGTTATTAACGAGAATAAATTGAGGTAGAATCTGACGCGAAGTTAAAATTCTGACACCATATTTTAATTATAAACTGGGGGGATAAAGAGGGTTGTGAATGATCAAGTCGAATGCACTTGTAGAACTGATTTATTCAAGGTCGCAGCCTACCTAGGCGATGCGCGTGACGTCACTATAAAAGATCGTGATGCGTCATCACAACGATTTTAGTGTCTTTATTAGTGTTTGTTTCGTTATTTGAATCTGTTATTCGAGTTTCGTGTGGTCACAAGGGCGCCTGCAACTCAACCTGTTGACATTCTTTGATACTATTTGCTGAAATACTTCTTTCACCCTTCGCCAGAGCGCAGCAGTGTGAATTCAGTCAGTTTTCGCGTCGTTTTGCTGAAGGAAACCCCCAAGTGACGTCCACAGCCTCCCTCAACTTTCGCAGTGTCTTTTGACAGAGGCTTCACTTGTTTAGGCATTTTCTTCTACAGTAATTTTTTCCCTTGGGTATTCCTGGTGTTGAACGTTATTCTAGGGCCCTGTTATAGGATTTGACTTGAAATTCCAGAATCTAAAATTGAGGCGAAAACCCCATTGGAATTATGTAATACCATTGACATGATCTCGTGATCGATCTCCAACCTATGTAGAACGTTTTGCAGAAGGCAGTATCCTAGTTGAGTGTGTTAACCACTATTATACTACATCAGCCTCTTAGGCTCATCACCTTGAGTCAAATTACAATAGACTCTAAAAGACTGAGTTAAAAAGATCGTTGTCTATTTCCACGAAAATAATCATTATTTTCGTGGAAATAGAAATGTTCTTCTTAACTCCGTCTTTTATTAAAATTTCCACAATATCGTCGAGGGTGATTTTATCTGTACAACAGACTATCATATTTTCACTACTGGCACTTGCATACTCATATGAATACAATATATTTAACTTTCAGGAGATTACAGTGATTTGAAAACATACGAACAGAAAAGCCAACGAGCGAACCTCCCTTTAATGCTGGCGATAGACATGATCTACAGAGTTTATTCGTCAGAAGTTGGCTTGATTCGTGCCTTGGGGAGCCTCGGCATTCAACTGACTGAAGGACTCGCGCCAATCAAGGTTAGTTACCGACTATCGTTACTAAGTGCCTAAATAACAGTGCAAAATTAATTGGTTCACTCTTATCACCATTAATTTTCCTGGATTTTTTTTTTTTTTTTTTTTTGAAATTTTCTTGGGGGTTTATTTTATTTACGCAATATTATTCGCTATAGATCCGCCAGGATCCATTGTATTCATAAATTATCTTGTGTAAGGAAATCAGCTACAGTAGAAATCATGTATAACCAACTTCAAGGTTCGACAATTTTGGTTCATTATATCCGAAGTTCTGTACAACCTTTATATCGATTATAACGAACGGAGTTAATTATAATTGTGAGGCTCCTTGCCTTATGGAGTGGGGGATTGTCCCCTCCATGCCCATTGAATCTTGAGTAAAAAGAGGCGAAGGAGCCAATTAACCCATTTCAAACCGAGGGTAGAAATAACAGAGTAATGGGAGGAGGAGGATGAATCACTTTACAGAATTCCGGCCGAAATAAGGCATCTTTTGCTCACCAATCGAGAGCAAAAATGCTCCAAATTTTATGAATTTAACATTTTTATTTTATTTTTATCCATTTCATTGTTAAAAATCTTTTAAAAATCTAGGTAAAATGTGAATATCTGTTCACGGACCAGAATCTGTTTCGACTCATGGCCCAGGACACTCACTCGCCCAGGATCAAATTTGAGCCACCATAAACACGCTTTCGGCCAAAATGCCTCTTTTTCAATAAAATTTTTCAAATCTTATTGAGCTCCCGAATGTCGATTAATTTTTTTTTTTTTTTGAAAAGTATAGGAACAGCATGAACGAGAAAAAATTCTTCTACAAAGTTTTTCCTCAAATTCAATATTCAAAAAAATCATTATTATGACGATGCAAAAATGCATCAGTGGCCAGAAACGGGTTAAATACATTCATTTCATCTATAACTTGACTGGAGTTCACCATCTTTTAATGAAATGAATCACAATAATCGATAGGTATTCTAGGGTTAGCGGTGTGATTTGATGGGTACACGAACACATTACAGACATAAGTAATGTAAGAACATACATGAATTCAGCTCGATTTATTACAAAATCACGTTTAATAGAAACTACAGATGGTTACATGGTCACATGTTCTCCTTCTTCAGTTAAGGGTACAAGGAGATTTTTCCGAGTAAAAATTCGATTTTTTAAAAATGAGTTTTTGTTAATGTGTGTGTGTTAATCACGGACCAATTAAAAAAAATCATGAAAAAATTTGAATGAGAAGTGGGTCAAATAAATACGCAAACCGACCTGTGTCAGGGTTTGCGCTAGTAGAGTCCGGCGCTATAGGCTGGACCGTCCGCATTTTCAAGACGATTCAGCACAGCACAGAACGAACGGATTTCACGGCACAAAACGAGACATAAAAATAGAAAAAAACGAGTAAACAACGAAACAAGAGATTTAGCTTCTTCTTTTTCTTTGTTTTCATCAAATCGAGTCACCTTGGAGCAAGTTGGAAGCGTTAGGAAACCGTATGATGACGTCATGAGATGAACATTGTTTAATTTCAGAAAATCGTGTTTCCTGAAAAATCGCGTTTTCTAGCACTCGTGTTCCATTTTGTTGAGTTATACTGGACTTATCTCCTTGTTCTTTTTTTTACTTGTACGTCAGTATCTTATACACCAACTGTGCACAGGGATTGGCGTATTTTTCCTGACAACAAGATAAAAATGCGGTCCGTTTTGGTGGGTTAGAGCCCTGATTTTGATGGTTTTTTCAAAAATCCGCCTCTCTTTCCTCAAGCGTTGTACGAAATTATCCTTTGCACCAGTTATAGAGCATGAGATGCTCGACAATATTTGAAAAAAAATCAAGGCGATCGGTTAATTACAACCCGAGAAAACGGTACATACGTTTTACGGGAAATTGTACTGTCGGGGAAAATTTCCTTGTACCGTTAAGATTCCAAGTAGGGATGTCCGATACTTCAAAAGTATCGATATAATATCGTATCGATACATCTAGAAAGTATCAAAAAGTATCGATACGATACTTTCAAAAAGTATCGATATTTTGAAGTATCGATACTTTTCGATACTTTTTCAAAAATGTGTGAAAATGCCTTTTATGTTTCTCTCCATCAGTGTGACATCTCTCCATCGGAGGATAATAATTAATATAGAATGAACCACTCATATTTTAAAAATAAATCACTCATTTTTTTGTTTAGGCACTTGTTTTCGTATTGCAATTGGTTGGGTTAACATTTTGGTGGTCCTTCCAAGATGATGGAGGACAGCAGGTTATCATAATATGATTATGGTCTGTTTGGAGAGGCAGTCCTGAACAGTTCGGAGGGGCTTGGAGGAGCCCAAAGGAGTTTGGAGGAGTCCATTCGCCTCTATCCCCTCCCCTTTTCAGTTCTGGTTTGGTTCCGAACTGTTCCGGAACGCCTCTCCGAACAAACCCATAGAGAGGAGGAGGTGGTGGTACATCATCTTTGTTTAGTTTGTTGAAGTGGTTGGTCTCCCAACAATCTACGTAGAGAAAGAGGTACCTACTAAAATTCGAGACTTTCATCTAATGTGAGAGATTTAAAAAAAAAATAGCATTTTGATCTAATGTGAGAGGTAAAAAGTATCGCCTCCGATACTGGAAAAAAAGTATCGATACTACGATATATATCAGGAAAAAAAAGTATCGATATGTATCGATACTTTTTTTGAAAAGTATCGATACTTTTAAGTATCGATACTTTTGGGACATCCCTAATTCCAAGTCGTTTGCCTTTGCCTGAAGAATAGGACCGTTGATGGGGATGTTATTTGCTATCTTCTGCTTCAACCACTTCAAAAGAGCTTCGTCTAAATCGATGTGACCATCCTCATCTTCTTTACTTTTTCGCACTTATTAAACTGTTCAATTACCTTCTCTGTACTTTTCAAAATGCCCGTATCAACCCAACAAATATCGGCGAATTTATCCTTAACAGTGAAGATTGATGCGGGGAGGATACCCGATTACTAGTCCCCGTGCCTCCCGAAGAAGTGAGGGTGTAGAAAACAGTCATAGCCCCCATGCCTCCCGAACTAGGAGCCACTGCTAGTCAGCACACCATCACCAATGAATTTACTGTACAGTTCACAGTTCACCATCGAACCATCGGCAGGTTCAACTTTTAAAGTTTGAGCACTTGTAATTTAGGGAAATACTAACCTGGAACGAGGAACGAACGGCGACCGACTGAGACCCCCATAACTCGCAGGTCATTCACAAAAAAATCTCATCCACAGCTTTTCGTTTTAGCTCACCAAGGGTCCGCTGTAGCAAGAGCTTACATGGGCTACCGCTGCACATCATGCCTCCCTCTTCTGTACCCCCTTAATGTTAGGGCTCCAGCACACGCCTCTGACAGGAGTAGAGCGGTTAGAGAGCAGGTACAAATTCTCTGCTTCTGGGCCTGTTACCTGGTCGGGCTTCCGGGGATAGCAGTAATGCCGTAAAAGGCTTATTACTCATCTCAATTACCAGTACCACGGGCGAGGGGAGCCCCAGGCTACAGATGCACCGACCTCGGTCAAAGCATCATCTGCCTGCCCCTCAGTTGAGGTTGGATTCGTGGTGGTCGTGGTTGAGCAAACCCTACTTCACGGGCTTGTACCGAGAAGGCTACAGGGGAGAGATGGCCTCTTCAAGGGCTTGCCCCCTGAAGATGTCTCTCGGCATGTGAGTTCTGTTATGAACTCGGGTACCAACCTGTCTAGTTGGTAGAACCTTAGCTAGAAGGTTCGGCCTAACCTGTGGTGTTAACACAAACAAGTACCTAGGGGAGCTGATAGTCATGACTAGCTCCCCTGGGGCTCTCGGGTGGTGAGTTCCTTCCACTCCCTCGATCACCCTCCCAGGGTTTTCGGGGTTTCATCTATCTGCTTGCAGATGGAGGGGGTTGCGAAATCCAGTTTGGATCGGCTCTCCTTGAAACCAAATAGTAGTTATTTGTAGCAAGAGCTTTGAGTCGGATTCAGCTTCATTGGAGTGGTCTTAGTTCCCTCCGACAACGCTGGTTTCGTTCCAACGAAACCGTGATCAAAATAATCGTGAATATCAGTTTTGGAGTTTTTCAAGTGTTCGTAGATTGGCAGTTCCTTGATCGGCCGTTTGTCGACAATGCGGGAAGGCTTGTGGTCTATGAGGAGAAAGGTGATCACATACGGGAGGCAATGGTACAATTATTTCTACGTACCATATTGGAGAATCCGTCGTAACCAGCAAGTCGAGTACAGGAGGCGAGCGCTTTCGATGTAAGCACATCATCTTCAGGCTGTCGAGAGAACAAACTCATTCTCTCAATGGCCTGAAGATGATGTCCTTACATCGAAAGCGCTCGCCTCCTGTACTCGACTTGCTGGTTACGACGGATACTTCAGTACGGTACGTAGATAATAATTGTATTCTTTTAACTAGCAGAACTAACCCCATTCATTTAATACCGGGAGGCAATGGTGTTCATCACTGTAGAAGAAACAACAACCACCTCCAGCACTCGAGATAAGAGATAAGACTTGGAACGGGGAGACTGATTCCGATCGACCCAAAAGCCATCAATCGTTTACTTGAATTTGCCAATTTTTGTTTACTTGAACCTTGGGAGGCTTCGTGTATTCACCTGTATGCGGCATTGTCAAGTGGATGAAAGACAAGAGACAACTGATTTGAATGGGTAGTATTGTGATCTGAAAGAAGTTCCACAGTTCACTGGACCGAAGTTGCCTATTCCTCGGTAATATTCAGAAAAAAAATCCGTAAAATCGTTAATACTTAGCCAAACTGGACCAAATCTGAGCAACGTACTCCTCTGAGTTATGCACACCAGATAGGAATGGAAAGAGGGTAGAAGAGAGGAGGGGGAAATTTCCTAAATTCAACGCTTAACACAAGGGTTTTGCCCATTTTAGGAAATTTCCACTCTCCAACCCCTATTTCCACCTCTATCTGATTCGCATTACTCAGGGTAATATAATCCCAAAATTTGGTGCATTTTGGTTGAGTAATAACGATTTTTTAATGTTAAGATGTTGACTTTAGGACATTTTCCCCCTCTTCTCATCAACCACCTTTCCCACCTCTGTCTGTCTGGTGCGCATAACTTAGTTGAGTCTACGTTGCTCAAATTTGGTCCAGTTTGGTTAAGTATTAACGATTTTACGGCTTAAAAAAATATATTTTGCCTAGGAATATTGCTAATTTCAGTCCGGTCCACAATTCAGAACCAAGCAGTTAATCATAACCGATAGCAAGGAAATGCGTTCATTATAGCCAGTTTGTTCATTAGAGTCGATAGTTTGTAATATCCGATATCAACGTTAAATTCTCATAACACTCCACAGGATAAAAAGTTCCGTACATTATTACTAGTTTTTCGTTACAACTGGGGTCGTTATAGACGATATCTACTGTACTTAACATTAACTATATTTTCACTCATCATCTACATATGTATGTACTATACAAATGTGACTTGTTAAATTTTCCAGAACATTATGAGGAGAGTTGCTAGTTCCTGATGTCACAGCGAAGAATATAAGAAAAACAAATGTGTTCCTGTTTCCTTAGTGCTACTATCTGGTTTTGATTGGTGATCATTGAAAGGAGTCTACTCATCTTATCATACTCACCGACTTAGTTCTTTCAACTTCATGTACCTACTATCATTAAACGAATAAATTGAAAGAAAATTTGCCATTCTTCTCTCTTATTCAATATTGCATAACTATTCAAATTTCCCTTGATTTGTCCTTTCCACTTTCCCAATTGACTCTCGAACTGGACCAATAACTAACCTTACATGCATTTTCAACGATACTGCGTATAATTCATTCTGCAAGCGGCAAAACCTGCGTCTCATACGTAAGTGTACCAACTTTTAACATTCAAATAAGATCTTGAAAAAAATTAGACACAGGTTATGCAACAATTAGGTTTATTGCTAGTTTACAATGGGGTATTTCTGTAATTTTTTTTATTTTTTATTTATTTATTTATTTATTTATTTTTTTCAAAAGAGTATGGCTCAGGAATAACGGTAATCGGGTCTGTTAGTCGAGAAAGTGTTTTTAAAAAACGCTGCAAATTATTGCACAATGGTTTATTATTTTCCTATATAGATCAGTCGTCTGCAAAGCCACCAACCATCCAACATGAAGAAAAACATCGATCGCATTTCGGTCAGCTTTAATTTGAACGGAGATTAGGCCTCTTTTGCGGTTCACACTCGTGTTTCTGATTTATCGTACGTCCAAACTTTGAATTCTCGTATTGAGCGAACGGTTTGTCTCAAAAAAATCTCAAAATTCTATAGAATCTTAATTGAAGGGAAAAAAATACCTTTATATCGAAATTTTTTGAGTTAGGGCGTTTTCAAAATTTTAAAATTGATTTTTTTACCCTTAGAAGTGACCTACATCAATCAAAATCTTCGGGGCACAACTAGACCCCAAATGGAGCCTACATACCAAATTTCATCAAAATCGGTCAATTCTGAGTGGCAAAAGTGCCGCGTACGGCGGACAGACGGCCAAATTTTGGTTTATTATTTTCAATAATGAACCTTTGGAATCGACCAAGAAAAAAAAAATTTTAACACCCCCTCAAAATTTGATGCTTTATGTTTCAAGGTATGTAGAATCCAAAAATCGAATAAAAATTTGGCCGTCCGTCCGCCGTACGCAACATTTTCCCCACTTAGCATTGACCGATTTTGATGAAATGTGGTATGTAGGCTCCATTAGGGGTCTAGTTGTGCCCCGAAGATTTTGGTTGACGTAGGTCACTTCTAAGGGTTCCAAAATCAATTTTGAAATTTTGAAAACGCCCTAACTCAAAAAATTTCGATTTAAAGGTATTATTTTTCCTTCAGTTTAAGATTCTATAGAATTTTTAGAATTTTTTGAGACCACCCGGAGCTCTGTAGGACAAACCGTTCGCTCACTACGAGAATTTAAAGTTTGGACGTACGATAAATCAGAAACACGAGTGTGAATCGCAAAAGAGGCCTAATCTCCGTTCAAATTATAGCTGACCGAATTGCGATCGATGTTTTTCTTCATGTTGGATGGTTGGTGGCTTTGCAGACGAGTGATCTATATAGAAAAATAAAAAATAATAAACCATTGTGTAATAATTTGCAGCGTTTTATTCGATTTTTGCATTCTACGTACCTTGAAACGTAAACCATCAAATTTTGAGGGGGTGTTAATTTTTTTTTTCTTGGTCGATTCCAAAGGTTCATTATTGAAAATAATAAACCAAAATCAGAGAAGCTAAGGAAAGTTGAAGATTGAATGGTGTGACGTAGCTAGCCAAAACTCTTTGAATAAGTATCCATGCACAGAGAAGAGATGAAACCCTTGGAGAATCTCTTGGATACTACAAAAATACTACTCACACACGCATGTGTAACATGAAGTAACACCTTTGAACTCAACAAAAACTTCAATTAGCTAGAAATTCAGTGTTTTTGTTGAGTTCAAAGGTGTTACTTCATGCTCACGACTATATCTACGAATAATGTGTATTTTATGTACGAAAAACGAAGGTTTTCTTCAAAAAATCCACTTTCTAGCAGTCGGAACCATGCGGAAGTATCACTATTTTATTCAGCGTAAAAATTACATAGGAAATGATACCAACATCGTCAAGCCATCTTGAGGTCGAGGGGGCCATAAACAGCTTAAAAACACTGGATTTGCTTGTAAAACACACGTTTTATGGCATTCAAACTTAATTTACTCTTCCAATTTGAAAGTTAAAAAGAAAAATTGATAGACCGTTGAAAAGCTGACTATTTGAGCATGTTTTCTCCGAAGAGCGCCCATCGAAATGGGCAGGGATTTAGAGTGAAAACTTCGGTCGAAGATTCAAAAATTTTTCAGAGTTGGCTTTTTGACTTGATTTTTTAAAACTATTTTATTGCTGAAATATTAATAACGGTGCAGTCAGATTTGAATTTTCAGGAGAAATGAGGGAGTTATGACCATATCAGTGGCGTAAGGTCGAAAACGCGAAGAAAAACTTTAAAGTGAAAAAAAAGGAATTTTGAGTGGGTTAAAAGAAAATTGCTATTAGACATTTTTTGTTGGAAATACCTCGTAGAATCGAACCCTGAAGTTATGCCCATCGAAAGTGTATAGATGCCTGTATAGATGATCTGGTGGCATATCAAAGACAAAACACGTGTCGTGGCATGAAACACACAGTAACACCCTTCAGGTGATATAAGAAGTACATTTGAATATTCAAACAGTACAAGCGCCCATAAGGCTAAGATCATTTGGATCTATACGACGCCCTTCTGGCTTCAAATACTTACCTTGGAAGACCAGCATCTCCGAAGACCGTCTCAACAGGCAACCAGGCAAGTACATCACGCAGACCTAGAGAGTCTTTCTTAACTATTCAGCAAAAACAGTGTCCAACGCAAGGGCCCTTCAGGCACCTTTAACCAAACCGTAGATTCAGTAAAAAAGGGCCCTGAAAAGAGGCCACCAGCTTACAACGCTGACCCACACAATCCCTGAAAATTTCATCGAAATCGGACAATAACTTCGTAGTTATGCCCGTTACAAGGATTCAAGACAGGCACGAAACCAAAATTGTTCAAGAAGGCCTAAAAAGCAAAAAGAGAGCAAAAATTTCGATTTTAGAGAAATTTTTTTTTTCAACCTTGAAAAGTGAAAACAATGCATACCTTGGACTCATGGTTTTCATGTCCACATTTTGAAAGGTCCACAGAAAAACAAATCGTATAATCCCGCGTTATTACACTGAACACGCAATATTGGAAGGAAGTGATGATGAAGCCAATAAAGTACTGACAGATTATCTTATTACTAGCGGAAAAGCCTACTAAAAGTAGGCAAAAACGATTCCTCCGACTCTCTCCTCCACCCACTCCCTCCGACTCCTCCCGCCCCCAACCCCTCCGACTCCTCCCGCCCCCAACCCCTCCCGTCTCCGATTCCGCCGACTCTCCCCACTCCCACGACCCCTCCATGCATACGTACGGTTGGCGTTTTATATTATTAGATATTAGATTATCTTATCTTGATTATAAAGCCGGCACTAGTCTGACTGCTTCAACTTCAACCAGTGTTCCGTCAACACGGCTAAATAAATTCTTGAAAGAAGGAAAAGTTTTTCCCTCTCAGAATTTCCTTTTTATTACCTTGGTAGTATGTTTGATAATGAACTAAGTTCTATTACCTCACCAGTGAGGCAAGGTTCCATCCAAACAAACTACAAACAAAATTATTCGAAACTACAAAAAAGTTTTGAAAAATGAAAATAGACAACACTCAGTTTACAATGGCAAAAAGCTATACTGGGCGACCCATGTTAAGGACTAGAAAACTTAGGGAGTCGATTCTACAACTGGGAATGTAACTAAGAAAATGTATCTTAGAAATTTTTTTAACCCAAGAAGTTTTTTAAGAAATTTTTTAGAAAACTTAGGGAGTCGATTCTACAACTGGGAATGTAACTAAGAAAATGTATCTTAGAAATTTTTTTAACCCAAGAAGTTTTTTAAGAAATTTTTTAGAAAACTTAGGGAGTCGATTCTACAACTGGGAATGTAACTAAGAAAATGTATCTTAGAAATTTTTTTAACCCCTCGTTTTTCCAAGTTTTTTCAATTTTAAGATTTTTTTGTATTTTTGACGTTATGTCACTAAAATTACCATACCTAACTACCTTAATTTAGTAAAAATGTGAAAAATAAAGGCACTGTTGGAAAGCGCGTCAATTTTCCCTCCTTTCTAATGCCCACACAAAACCATTTGTGGGGTCCTGAAGGGTGAAGAATCAACTCGTAAAGCAATTTTTGTCAACATTTCCTATTTTTTCTCTTTTGGTTGTTAAGGTTTCATTTTTGCATGGTTTTCCAGGTAAGTACCTCAACACCAAAACGCTGCAAATTATTACACATTGGTTTATTATTTTTTATTTTTCTATATAGATCACACGTCTGCAAAGCCACCAATCATCCAACATGAAGAAAAACATCGATCGCATTTCGGTCAACTATAATTTGAACGGAGATTAGGCCTCTTTTGCGATTCACACTCGTGTTTCTGATTTATAGTACGTCCAAACTTTGAATTCTCGTAGTGAGCGAACGGTTTGTCCTACAGAGCTCCGGGTGGTCTCAAAAAAATCTAAAAATTCTATAGAATCTTAAATTGAAGGCAAAACAATACCTTCATATCAAAATTTTTTGAGTTAGGGCGTTTTGAAAATTTCAAAATTGATTTTGGAACCCTTAGAAGTGACCTACATCAACCAAAATCTTCGGGGAACAACTAGACCCCAGAAGGAGCCTACAAATTTCATCAAAATCGGTCAATGCTAAGTGGCAAAAGTGCCGCGTACGGCGGACGGACGGCCAAATTTTCATTCGATTTTTGCATTCTACGTACCTTGAAACGTAAACCATCAAATTTTGAGGGGGTGTTTAAATTTTTTTTTTTCTTGGTCGATTCCAAAGGTTCATTATTGAAAATAATAAACCAAATCTATGCAAAGTTCTCAGCGTGGATCTTAATGTGTTCTGGGTAAAGGAGTGGGGAAATTTGAGAGGAAGGTATATCCAATTCAACATTCACGGGGGCATCAGTGAGTGGTTGAGCGGAGGCCGGAGATAATAGGCAACGCTTTGCAAGTGGAGTTCGAGCAGAGGGCGATCAATGCTAGAAACTATCCACAACCCCGATACAGCTCTCTGATTGGAAAGTGAGGTGGTTCCGTTGAACACAATCTAGGATTTCCAGATTAGAGGAGACCTCTTGCCATTAAAATAAAGGCCATACGAGACAAGTTAACAGCGGGAATGGGGAATTTGCCTCACATTTTTTAATTTTTTTTTTTTTTGTAAGAGGGTTCATTGATATGGAAGAAAACCATAGTGTGCTGCTCGAAAAAGCATCCAAAAAATTTAGAGAAATTAAGGAAGGTGGAAATTGAAGCTTGAGGTCTTCTTTCATTACAGTTTTGGCACCATGTCTGCGCTCGCTGAGCGTGCGTTCAAAAAGGTTGCCAAAGTAAAACTTTCATAAAGTTTGACGTAGAATACGAATCTGCAATAAAAAATGGGGGTTCCCATTTGAAAAAAAAACCTTTTTTAAAAACAAGCTTTTATTTTTTGTTAATTAAATGATCTAAATAGTTCTTATTAGGAGTAATTTATTTTTAACTTTTTAGTCTATTTAATTAACAGAAAATAAAAGCTTGTTTTTAAAAGGTTTTTTTCTTTATTTTTTTATCTACGACTAAAAACAAAAGCTGGGGGGGGGGGGGTTGATATTACACGGCCCCCTCTGAAACCTCTCGCCTCCCGATCGGCAACGCTCACGTAGGGTTGGCGTTTTAGATGGAGGATGGTCCCCTATGAATTGGAAGTTGGTCTCAGGAAGTTAATAATATTGCATTGTCATGCGATTTTCTACTTGCTTGCAAAATTTCAGGTCAATCAATACCGGGAAGTGGATCAAATTTAACTTGCAAGATTTGATTAATGACAGACAACAGGACGGGTAAAACTAAATAAAAGCTTTAAAAAATTAAAAAAAAAAAACAAAGTTCATATTGTTTGCGCAATTTCATCATTTATGAATTCTACGCAAAAATTATGAAGAATAGCGTTGGTCCGATTTTTATTCGACCACAAAGTGTTGTGGAGGGGGGTAACTGGGACACCCTGTTTAATAGATTTATGAAAAGTATATTCATTTGAAAAAAGTTTTATTGAAACATGTTTTGATTAAAATAATTAGAAGTCGTACCAGGAGATCACAACCTGCTTTAATTTAGGAGAACAATGGTTGTGACGTAAGAACCACCATCATTTCTGTAGAGGCCCATATTTGAATTAGTCCGGGTGCTCGCCACCACCTCCGAATCGCAGCAACCACTTGCCTGCTCCACTAGTTTTCTATTGTGGATTGAACTTCCAACGAGGTTACCTCCTATTAAATGTAGAGTTGGTACTGCTAGTCATAAGAATATAATCTACATAATCTATCTTTATTGGAGAATCCGTCGTAACCAGCAAGTCGAGTACAGGAGGCGAGAGCGTACCTGCTCCACAGAATAACGGAGACAAGTTAACAGAGAAGAAAGCCAACGTTAAAATGGTGTGCAAGCATTTTTGGTGCTGCCTCAGTTGCGCCATCTACTTTCAGCTAGGATTGAGGAACTACTACGGAATTGGTGGGGGGAGAGGGCACACTGTTTATACCGCTTCTTTTCAAATCCTTTCGAATAACCAGAAATTGATAACTTTTCATTTCTATTTGCAAAAATAACTTAGAAAATCCAATCAAGGTGAAAGGTATTTCCAAGTTCCCTTAACAATTGTTGTTGTCCCTATCGCCAGTTGTTCAAATGTTCAATCGACAACTGCCACCCATAGAAACGTTTAAAACCCAGTGTTTTATTGAAAATCACTCGATTTTTTCTTACATATCGCGAATATAACTAAATTTTATCAAATTAATTACTTAGATGCGGCCGGTAACGCACCAAGAAGAAAAATATGTGTTAACACTCTCCGTGCGGATGATGGTAATAACCATCATGCCGAGTTTCGCGAGTGGCGTGTGATGGTTTATACCATCACAGCTCTAAGCATATCTCCGAGCTGTTCATCGTTCTGTTACCTAGTGGATGACTTAAGAAGCTCTTTCGGATTTTTTTCGTGCTTAGTAGGTCCTCTTGTTGCCACCAGAGTGCGCCGTTTTCACTTCGGGGGGATTCTGTTATCTTTAAGATTTGCGGGTTTGCACTACCGAATTCCTGACAAAAAGGTCTCCCGCCACAGGCGAAAACGAGTTTTCTGAGTCCGCATGGAAAGTGATAAACAAGGTGACTTGTTGCGATGAGGTTGGGAACAAACGATCGTGAACGCGATCTGTTGCATTCCGCTATAACTACATCCTGGAGCTCCACCACAGAGTAACGGAGACAAGTCCCACCAATCAGAACGCTTCTCGGGCTCCCAGATTCAGCTTTCAGCCCAGTGACCTGCTCTCTCAATGGCCTGAAGATGATGTCCACACATCAAAAGCGCACACCTCCTATACCTCCCCTCGCTGGTTATGACGGATTCTCCAATAAAGTGCTACGTAGAGGTCATCTCAGTTCTTCCCCGTTTTTTGATTACATAATTTTCAATTTTCCAGTAGGTACAGTCCACTTTCTTTTCAAACATGTACAGGTTGTACAATCCTAATTGGGCCAAATGAGATACTGTGCCTTCTGCACGAAGAAATTCATTTACATACTTTCAAATGGCTAAAACTTCGTACTCCAACAATGAGGAATTTCACCGATTTCTGTTTGCATTTTTCCTGAATAGTTAATGGTGTGGGATAGATGAAAATCGGGCTGATTTCGGAAAATAAGTCTCCTGTTATTTTTGGGATACAGTCAAAATTTTTAATTTCAAAACTAACCGGGAAAACAGACGTCCAGCGGGAATGCTCGCTGATTGGGCTGTTCGGATCGCCGTCTCCTCCCAGTGTTGGCCTTTGGGACGACGAAATCGTGTTTTCTAAGAGAAAAGTTATCAAACAAAAACAGGGGAAACCTAATTTTCCCCATCTCGCTTTTTCTATTTTTTTCTTCAGTTTTTCGATTTCGAACTTTACTGTTTCATGAAATTTTGCATCTGGGGACTATGGATTTCTCGATCTCAGCGCTTCAAGCGGCCATAAATGAACTATTCCAGCATGACGTAATTTTCCCGGTTTTTTTAAACATTCGTATTTTCTACACTGTTTTGTTTATTCGTAAATTAGGAAGTTCGGGCTGAAAGTTTGCCTTAGGGGGTTTTTAGAGGTTCTGAATCCGATTTTGGGGTCAAAAATAGGAAATTCCGACATGGTGAAATTCCTCATTTGCTCGTCTGTATGACGTTGTAGATCTGTTGTGCTGTTCTAGTAGGAAATTTAGAGCTGATTCCGGGCGTACCACTTTGTTTTCATACTTGATATTGGGAAATTTGACCGATAAACTTAGTTTTTCAAATGCCCAAAAAGTGGGTTTGGAAATTATTGGGAAAAACACGAATGGCGAGCAAGTTAAAATGTATAATGAATTGTAAGAAGAGAGAGGATAATGAAGAGTTGGCGTTAAAGACGGTGTATTTTGCTTTCTGCGGAGAGGTATCAACATACAAATACTGCATACATTCAGCGTTTTAGCTGATAATCATTCGGTAGGTAAACTTTCATTTTAAAAACAAGATTTCGTCATTAAATCCCAATTGGACAGTCTGCTTTTGATTTGTTGGAGAATGTAAGGCGACTTCTCGTTGTCTGGCAGCTCATCCCAAACTTTCCAACTCAGAGTAATCACAGTAATTCCAACACATTCCAAAGAATCGATCATCATTCTCGTGGGTCCTGTAAACTGACCGGTGTTTGAAGCGTAGGAAGTCGATGGTAGGGGAAGGAAGGCCAATCTGAAACAAACGAGAATTTGAATAATCAGCGCAGTCTCAACTCGCCACCACGAGATCAGCTGAACGGTGTCGTTGCATTAACAAGTACATATCCAACATTTACATTCAGAGGGATTACTAAGTGGCTGATTCATACGTTCCAAATTTATACATAAATAATGTAGGTGCCTACTAAAACATCTAGCGTAACGGATCGAAGGTTTGAATGTGTTTCAAGACATTCTGAACCCAAATCCGCAAAAAAATACACAGGTCTGTTACTAAATCCTGTGAAATCTACCTAGGCCGTATTTTACAAGTGATTTATGAGCTCTTCTTCTGGCATTTTTTTTGTTTTAATCTTCTTCTCGACTTGAAATTCTAGAATCTAAAATTGAGGCACATTCCTCATTTGTGTGGTTCTTTTTTTCAACGGAGATATCTCATCTAGTTGTGCACTAAGCAGCCGGAATTTTGCTGTTGATAGGGTTAAGGGGGAGATCCTAACCATTTTTCTCAGATATCTTCGTATTAGATAACCCTATAGGGACAAAATTTTGTAATTCTTCATCTTATTAGTCAAGAAATAGAACACCGAGCATAGATTTTAGATTTTTAAATGTTATCATATAGTTTTATTAGTATCATAAATATGAAAAAATTAGAAACTCCACATATCTCCACGGAGATCTATTAGAAATAACCTCCTGAGTGTTCCCTAAAAATCTCCGAATTTTCGGTTCATCCGTTTATCCATGGTTTGGGAAATACTTTTGACTTGAGCCATATGAATAAGGGCTCCAAGAAGTAAGGAAGTTAGGATTGTAGTTCAACCCCGAACACAGAGATGTCTCTGTAATAGGCGGCTCCTTCCCGTGGCAGAAATAGTTCATACTTCGAGGTTCCTGACCCACCCTTACCTAGATGTGAAGGTGTTCCACCTGGCCGTATTGTCCCTCCCCCTCCTCACTCCTTTCGTAGGAGTGTAGTACTTTTCCCTCGTCATCCATTTACCGATTTACCTAGATTGGGTTTGCCCTTGTATCATCGAATTATACAATGTTTACATTACCCCATAGGTTCCACAATAGTGTTGTTTTCGCGAGCCCAATCGTGTTGCCTTTACTCACTATAGGGCTCCTCATCCCCAATCGTGCTCTCCCCCTCAGTAAATGGTATTCCGAACATTGCACCGTAGTATAGAATTCAGGATAAACTTATGATTTCATATAAATATTTCTTAAAAACGCTGCAAATTATTACACAACGGTTTATTATTTTTATATAGATCACTCGTCTACAAAATCACCAACCATCCAATATGAAGAGAAAAATAAAAAAATTAAAATAAAATCAAAAAATAAAAAAATCCAAAACAAATCGAAAAAATCAAAAAAAAAATCAAAATCACCAACCATCTCGGTCAGCTCTAATTTGAACGGAGATTAGGCCTCTTTTGCGATTCACACTCGTGTTTTGATTTATATATATATATATTTCAATATAAACCCTTAAATTTTCGTAGGGAGTGAACGGTTTGTCCTACAGAGCTCCGCGTGGTCTCAAAAAATTCTAAAAATTCTATAGAATCTTAATTTGAAGGAAAAACAATACCTTTATATCGAAATTTTTTGAGTTAGGGCGTTTTCAAAATTTCAAAATTGATTTTGGAACCCTTAGGAGTGACCTACATCAACCAAAAGCTTCGGGGCACAACTAGACCCCAAATGGAGCCTACATACCAAATTTCATCAAAATCGGTCAATGCTAAGTGGCAAAAGTGCCGCGTACGGCGTACGGCGGACGGACGGCCAAATTTTTATTCGATTTTTGGATTCTACGTACCTTGAAACGTAAACCATCAAATTTTGAGGGGGTGTTAAAATTTTTTTTTTCTTGGTCGATTCCAAAGGTTCATTATTGAAAATAATAAACCAAAACAGAGTAATAATGCTTCAAAAATGGCTTAAAATTCTTAAACATATTTCTTTGAAAATGCTTTCATACTCTCATTTTGCACCAATGGGATTTTTTCGATTTAGTTCTTGTGTGCAACGCAAACAAATATGCACAACTTTATCAATTACTAATAGCCGACACTGCTGCCAGAGAGAAGCATCGGAAGTACGACGGAGCGGCAGAAGACCATCGAGGCTCATTCTCCCCACTAGTCAGCTCTTGTGAGGGAGTGCTTCACAAGGAATTTGATCAATTCCTTCACAGGTTGGCGTCTACCCTATCTGAAAAGTGGGCCAAGCCCAGATCACAAGTGATAGGATGGGTCCGAACGAGAGTCCAATTCGCTCTTATAAGGGCAGTGAATTTGAGAATGCGGGGTTCACGAATGAAAGTGAGGGGCCTAAATCCTCACTGGAACGATTCCCCAGGTCTAGAAGACGGAGCCCCTCTGCCATTACTCTGCAACTAGAAAAAAAAACCTTGACCACCTACACTACATCTGCCTCGACGATCTACACCAACAACAGCCCCAAGATCGCACTACGCAGCGAAACAACGTTCTCCCAAATAAAAGCATTCATGTTTTCCAGCCAAAAAAAAAAAAAAAATTACTACGCAATTTCTGGGTTTGATTCAAAAGAAAGCTCATGTGCTTTCAATGGAAAATTGATTCAAAAATCTCGCAACTCAACATTTTTGAGCCAGTTGGTACCTAACTATCTTCAATTTCTACAAACATTAAGCTAAAATGAAAGAACGAATGAATGAGCCCAATGGAATGAGCTTCGAAAATAATGTTGACTTCGAAAGTCTCTAGAAAAGGTTTTACACAGGAAGGTCGACAATGACTAAGAGCGTATGACTCATGACGTTAACAATAGAAAGGGTCTTGAAGGAGGCAGCTAGCGTACCTAAAGTCGGCTAAGGTATCGGAGTATTTGAGAGAGAGAATGACTGTTAGGCTCTCTATCTAGACGGAATGGTTCGATGGAAATCCGTCGAAAAACGACACTAGCGATTTGAGGTTTTTCTGGTCAACCGTGATCGCCCCCTTAATGCCGTGTCCTATATGGATGGACAAAGCGCGCGACCGAGCGAGTGACCAGCTGATTTCAAACAAGGTAAACTGAACTACCTGCCTCAACTCAACGCTGAGTTTAATTTATAAATACCGTTGAGTGCTCCCTTAGAAATAGCACTGAGTGCTCCCTCAGGGCGCCCTCAAATCTTGTCTGAATAGAATTGAGTGCCAGCCAACGCTTATCGATGCATTTGAGGGTGCACTGAGACTTAAGAAATGACTATGAATTCCGCCCTCAATATCTCTTTTGTGGGTGGTTAAAGGAATTGTCAAATAAAAGGCGAAGCCGCCTCCACCTACGGTCCCATTGGCACCTACGTCAACTGTTTCTAAAACACACTGAAAATGTAAACTGTCCCGTGCCCCAGTTGCTAGGGAACCAGTGAAGCTAATAATAACCGGAGGATCCGAAAAAAAAAGTTTCTGTTGTTATACTATGCGGCCCTGGCAGCACCTATTATTGGGTATCGTATCCTCATGGCACTTGAAAGGTTAAGGCTACCTTATTGAACCCAATCGTTGAAATTCATGAATCATAATAATAGGGTGTGCGCCTGGTTAGGAAAAACTGTTTATTGTTATTTTTAATCTAAGGTAGACCTCATTCTGAGAATTTTGGTACCAACCGCGACCTTCTAGCATGTGTAAATCTTTTCCTATGAATTTTTCAAGTTTCGACCGTTTATGACGTCACAGTGGGCTGGGGGGTCCCGCCCAGGCGAGAGGGGCGCGTGACGTCATAAAAGGTCGAAACTTCGAAAAATCATAGAAATAGATCTACTCACGCGGTTGGCGCCAAAATTCTCAGAATGAAGTCTACTTTCGATTAAAAATCTAAACAAAATCAAGGCGCACCCCCATTATTACCTCTAGATTTATTTGAACTATTCCTTGAGTCACTGTGGTACAAAGAAGTGATGGTACTTTTCCGTTATACCCCCCCCTCCCCCCCAGTCTTTTTCACAACTTTCGCGACTGTTTCACGCCCGCCCGATGTTTCTAAGCACCAGTAATGATTCCTTTTCACGTTTCAATAAATTAATGTACACTCAGTTTGAGGGAGTAAAGCGACATCGATGAATTCTTGGAAAAACAAGGGGGTAAAGTCTAAGGGCGCTGCGCGCTTGCTTGGGTCCAATAGCTTCCCGATGAATCAGTTGGTTTACAAACATCTCTTCACAAAAGACAAAGACAAAGACAATGCGGAACACCTGATTCATTACTCGATACTTATTTGTGCTAATTAATGTGGAGGCAATCAAACACTGGGCGAGCGTGTTGAAGGCAGCCTGGGGGGGGGGGGGAGGTATAACGGAAAAGTACCGAAGTGATATCACCATTTAGGGTCTTGTACCTTTATGTGATCTCCTACCTACTAGTGACTACCACTGTCCTAACAGTGACCCCTTGCATCATGTTGTGATGCAAAACTGGTACGAGTTAGGAGAGGAGTGGATCAAATTCACGTTTCAGGTGCCGAATCCCGTTCAAATTTAAGGCTCTCATGTAGTTAGAAATGATATCGAGGTCCCAGGTGATGTTGTGTGGGAGGGAAGGGGGTTGAATATACAAGTTTGTTTGTCTGATATTTCAGGTTTTAAGGCTAAAGGGGACACCCCTCTAGTTTGATTCTCTTTTAGGAGATGGCGCTAGCGTCGCATTCAAAAGTTTTCCCAAAGTTTCTCATCCTCCACGAAAGATTTTTTTCAATTATAATACGGGAATGTATCCAGAATAAGTAGATCTCGGTTTCCACCATTGAGTTTTTACCATACTATAATTATTTTAATCATGAAATCGCAGAATTCGGGCTATTAAAGGTGTTGAGTAAAAAATGAGATAGCTTGCATATTCATTGTCATTAATAATTGATGAATGATTGGTTAGAAATCCGATTCTTGGACAATTGGAGACGGAAAGGGTAAATGAAAAATAACGCACGCTCATTGGTTGCTAGCAAATGGAGTATGAGGTTGGTTGCCTAGCGACCCTTGTTACCCTCCCCTTCAATCCGACCCTCCTTGACCCCCACGGAATAGATCAGTAACATTGCTTGCGATTTCACTTCCACATCTACCTCCCAAGTTATACTGAATAAGCAATTTTATTGAGTGATATTCATCATATACTATGAAAATGAATTGATTGATAAATGAATTTTCATTACATAGTTACTCAAGAGGGATATTTATGTTATTCAATCATAATTAAAAAACCTTTTTTTAATAATAATATTGAATAAAAAGACTAAATAATCAACGTTTCTTTTTTTAATATGTTCATACTTGATATTTTTTAATACCTTTGTATATATCTATTCATTTTTCTAACGTTGCACAGAAGAATGAATGTTTCATTTAAATAATATAAATATGAAAATTCTGAGTAGGTACCTAAATAATTGTGAGAGCTAAACGAGTGGATTTTCGCATAGCTGGGAAGTTTATACAGGGTGTAACTGTATGGGTATTATATGGGTGAATAACTTCGGAAATAGATTCTACAACTAATTTTCTTTTGGTTCTCCAAAACCTAATTTTTGTGTAATTGTGGAGTTGCGAAACTGGGAGCGTTCAAAAAGCCAGGTTGCGCGCTATAAAAAAATCGGTTCGGGTATGAACTTTTCAAGAAATTTGACGTAGAATCCAAATCTTTAATAAAAACGCTGCAAATTATTACACAATGGTTTATTATGTTTTATTTTTCTATATAGATCACTCGTCTGCAAAGCCACCAACCATCCAACATGAAGAAAAACATCGATTGCAATTCGGTCAGCTAACATTTGAACGGAGATTAGGCCTCTTTTGCGATTCACACTCGTGTTTCTGATTTATCGTACGTCCAAACTTTAAATTCTCGTAGTGAGCGAACGGTTTGTCCTACAGAGCTCCGGATGGTATCAAAAAATTCTAAAAATTCTATAGAATCTTAAATTGAAGGAAAAACAATACCTTTATAACAAAATTTTTTGAGTTAGGGCGTTTTCAAAATTTCAAAATTGATTTTGGAACCCTTACAAGTGACCTACATCAACCAAAATCTTCGGGGCACAACTAGACCCCAAATGGAGCCTACATACCGAATTTCATCAAAATCGGTCAATGCTAAGTTGCAAAAGTGCCGCGTACGGCGGACGGACGGCCAAATTTTTATTCGATTTTTGGATTCTAAGTACCTTGAAACGTAAACCATCAAATTTTGAGGGGGTGTTGAAATTTTTTTTTCTTGGTCGATTCCAAAGGTTCCTTATTGAAAATCATAAACCAAAAGGGGGGTTTCGTTTTAAAAAAATGAAGTTTAGTGTCAATTGCGCGCAAATATTATGCGCGAAAGTACTTTTTTCTGAGTTGTGTGTGGTTGGGACTTAGGATGGTTCCCTATGAATGTCATCATCGTCTGACCTCAAATTTGGAGGGTTGTGACAAATTGAAATTTGAAATTGAAGTTGAATTGAAGTTGATTGAAATTGATTGAAAGTTGATTGAAATTGAAATTGAAGTTTCTATTACCTACTGAGCATATAGGATTATCTCTATGCTGTCGTATTTTAGGTACGAAGATGGTATGTGGCACAACCTCATGCAAACATTTTGCTTCCGAGTCTGCCAAGGTAGCGGAAGTATTACTTTTACTTTTCAAGATTGAACAAAAAAAGTTCTACAAAATCAAAATTTCCACTCGCGTCCACGTCTTAGATATGACCTTCCTGAACAATTTTGGTTACGTGTCTGTCTATCATGAAATCCTTGCCATAGCCGTAACTTTTACATTTCTCATCCGATTTTGATGAAATTTTCAGGGATTATGGGGATTGGCGAGTAGATGGTCCCCTATGAGGGTAGTGGAAGGTACTAAGAGATTGATTTTTTGAGATCAACAACTATGCATCGGATCATCTATACAATTGGGTTATGGGTACTAGGAAGCTATGTGCCACACCTACTTGGCATACGATTTTATTATTAATTAGTGAATAATAGGGGTGATATTCTCAAAATCGGGTTTTTGATGATTTCCCAATTATAAGAGTATCAATACTTTCGAGTTGTGGATACGAGGAAGCTATGTGCCACACCCACCTGGCAAGCGTTTTATAAAACTTCTGAGTACGGGAACTGTGTCTGGTGGGTGGCGGATGAGCTGACGGGCGGGTTTGTTGTCTTCTGAATGGCGAGGGGGGTTGCCTGACTGAAGTTCACCCCTTTTGATTTTCGTTTTCTCTTTCGGTCGCTAATTCTCAATATTTTTGATTTCTGATGGATTCCATATGTTGGGGACATCTGCTAGAATATGCCTGGTATCTCGGTTTTGGGAAAATTTATTCTAATGCCCGCATATTTGGTCAATGAGTGAATCACCAAAAGATTAATTATGGTGTTTCGTCAAAAAATATAATTTTATGAGAAATTTGACATGGCACAAACTTAGAATACGACGAAAGGAAACCAAATAAGTTTACAGAATGAAAATCGGTCCACTGATAGCTGAGAACTTTTGGGAAAATGATTAAGCTCCTGTCTCTCTCTTTTCCCGATATAGCTGTCTCTCTCGCACACTTGTCATCCCCTTTAGCCTTAAAATATTGTCCAGTTTTGGGCTCTCGTCATCCTATAAATATTATGGAACTCTCTCAACATCCTAACATGCTAATAGTACGAGTACATAAATGAATGAGCCGAAAGAAATGAAAGAGTGGTATCTTACCTCAGACCCCCACCAGGTCGGTGTCGGTAAATGTCTTCCAAGAAAGGTTTTTTGGAAGGCAACTGGAGATGAGCTATTGAGTCTGCATATCCTTCTTTTTTCCAAATTGCTATGTAATCTGAAGGTGAGAAAACAAAGTTTAGAAACAACAATAAAGAAAACCTAATTTAAATAAAGTACTTGCGTGATGTTAATACTAATTATGTTATTAGCACCATATTGCTCATTCTAGACCCATTCCCACCAACCCGTCTCCTACCACTTCCACATCCCTTCTTGCACCTATAACGGCTCATGCAGGTTCTGCGCGAATAACCCAGTATAATTTCCCCCATTCTACTCCTGCAGCACCTTTTAGTTAGCGGAACCCCCCTCAAATAGAATCTCATTTTAAAGCTTACAATCAGACCTTTAATGTGAATATACACAAATGGTCCTTCATCAGCTCAGTCGGAAGTCACAGGGGAAGTAAAATGAATACGGACCAACTTCCCAAAAACGGCAACCACGTTTTTCAACTTCTTTCACAAATTGTCGACACTTTTCGAAGCAAAATGAAATCTGTTTGAAACAGGACCACCACGGATACTGGCAGAACACATTTCAAAAAGAATCAGGCAGATTGGTACCAAAATAAAGAAACGCAAAGTTTTCGGACATAAAAACATATTGTTCAGTAATGCATGCATTCCAGGGTACGTCCCATTGGATAAGCATTAGATCAGTTTAACCAGTTGGTAAGCGATAAAACTGATTCACTCGATGTAATGTATTAATTACTTTAGGCAAGAAATAGTGATCCCCGCCCCTCACCATTATCCACCATAACATTTCTAGCGGCGTGGGAGCCTCGAATCTGAAGAGCATTTTGAAATCCATGATCTATGATACCCAACATGCGAATTCGAGTTCACCCCCCCCCCCCCTCATCCAATGGTGCCAGTCTGGCACCAAGGCGGAAATACGTCGTGACATTGAACTTTCATCTATTAGTTTTAGCACGCGGTCCGTCGAGGTTCACATCCGTATTCAAGGTGAAACACACAACAACAAAAAACACGAAATAAGCGGTTTATGGTGTCCTGGCACCATGGTGGCACCATTTTTAGTTCCATGGTGGCACACAGAATAATTCATGAAAATCCGGAGGTATAATGAGAATTTTTCCTCAATTTCAAAGCTTGGGTACAATTAGTAAGCAGTAAAGGAACCGAAATATTGAAAAATTGGATATTTTGTGAATATTATCCCCCCAATTATCCCCTCCTCTTGCTGTATACTCTAGTGAAATCATGTACAACTCGGAAGTTATTTTAGTCAAACAAACAAAGAAACACACTAATCAGTCGGAAATTGAGGCCTTGGCAGAGTTTACAAGATTAGGTCCGCAAACGCACGTTTTTTAAGCATTAACCCCCCTTTCCCCCCCTTAAAAAGCAAAATTCGAAATTCCGGCGCCGTAGTGCACAACTAGATAGTTTTCCGCGTCGAAGAAAAAAAGAACCACGAAAATTGGTTGAGAACTAAGGCCTGTGCAGAGTACACAAGATTATGCCCAAAAACGCACGTTTTTTAAGCATTAACCCCCCTTTCCCCCCCTTAAAAGGCAAAATTCGAAATTCCGGCGACGTAGTGCACAACTAGATAGTTTTCCGCGTCGAACAAAAAAAGAACCAGGAAAATCGGTTGAGTACTAAGGCCTGTGCAGACGACACAAGATTTTGTCACACACACACACAGACATTCACCTATGGTTTTTTTTCGCGGATTTGGATTCAGAATGGTCTAAAACGGATTAGTGTGTGGTTTTTTTTTCTGTTGAGTGTTGTCCTCCTTCACCCCAGATCGATCGCATAAGGATGCCCAAGTCTTACTGTGGGACGTCCTAAAAAAAGTCGTCCCACGACACACCAAAAAGAGAACCTCCTCCGTCGCGCGCCAATGGCGCTTTGGAGTCGGTCAAAAAAGGCGCACACGTCGGCCCACTGAAGTCAGTGTTGCCAAGTTGGGGGTTTCCCCCCAAATTTGGGGTTTTTTTTTCTTGACGGGGGGATTTTGGGGGGAGAAATCTTTAGGGGTTTTTTTTGGGGGTTTTTACCGACGAGTCGGGGGGATTTGGGTAGAATAAAAATGAATCAGCAATTAAAATAGCAGCAGGTAATATATATATTCAATGGAGTGAAAAACTTCACCGAATTTACTCATGTCTATCGTGGGCTCAATGGGACTATAATTTTGGAGTTTTGGAGGACAAACTTTTTTCGATCTTTGATCTTTCGCAAGCACACACTTTGATAAATTCTTGAAATTTATTCGTCCGTTCACGCTCATTACTATTAGCAAACTTGAAGTTTTGAAGAAATTGAGAAGGTTTTGGAGATGGGGGTCGAATGCGACCTCACTGTTTGACATTTAGATTTTTTGTACAAAAAAATACCCTACCTGAAGAAACTAGTTTATTTTTAAAAATGTTTTTAATGTTTTTTTTATTCAAAACCTGTATGACCTGAAACGTACATCGCTAATACAATAATTGCATTGTCTTCAAGATCCACTCCGCCCTCAAATCATTAATGAATTACAATCTACTACTAAAAAAAAAAAAAAAAAAAAAAAAAAAAAAAATGCATTGTATTCATTGTATGCATAGAAATTAGCTTGATGGGCACAAATGCTCAGTTGTTATGATATTGATATTTTTGATAAAATATATCGATTTGAAAAAAAAAAATCCTTAAGTTTTAGGGTTTTTCTTTTTTGGGGGGATTTGGGGTTTTTTCGAGGTTGGCTCAGGGGGTTTTGGTAGCCGCTTGTTGGCAACACTGACTGAAGTGCTTTCCTTCTATCTTCTTCCAGAGTCACTCACTCACCGCTTGGGGTTGCCATTGGAATGGGGATGAGTATCGATACCCAATATTTCAAAATATCGATCGCTATTTTAGTATCGATATTGCACTATCCAATACTTTGGGATATCAATACTTTGGATTCTATATTTCTATCTAAATGTCGAATATCATGCAGTTCTCGTGGAAAATTCAACGTAATGGCTAAAAAATGAAAAGGTGAAGAAGGTAGGGAGTCTGTTGGGTCATTACTCAGATAAAATCATGGAGAAAATGTTGAATAATATTCAGTTATTAGTAATTAACGGTGTGTTGAGTAAATACGCTCGTCGGTATTCTGTGCACCCATACAACCGTGGCCAGGACAAATTTCCAGCTTTTCGTGAAGGCGTTAGAAAGTATAGTGATGAATTTTACGCGTACAACAGATGTCTATCCCCTCGTTCGATCATCTGCTGGAAGTGCTGCATCCCAGTATCACGAAGCATGACTTGCTCTATAATTTCTTGTCTAATCCTCTTATTTCCAGCAACCAATTATTATTTAACAAATGTTTGTATCATCGGAAGTTCCTCTCATCACTTTCTGATCTCATTTCATAATGTGTGTTGCTTGCGGAATAAAGCCTTGTTCCGAAAGATAAATAACCAAACTTCATTACATGACTCTTCATTCAAGTTTCTGATAAGTGCTGAGAAAAGGTTGGCTATCACACTCTGGTAAGCATCCAGTAAAAATTAGGAAAAGAGAACAGCGAACAGTGCAGAAAACATTGACAGTGAACAGGTTCGCGTTAGGTTCTGTTGGCCATTGTTTCACTAGATACTTGTTTCTTTGGGGTCTTCCCTCACAACCGCGCCACAGATGGAGATGCAGACTTTTGAAAATCAGTGACAGGTTGCGGCAGAGAAAACCCGGACGCGGTCACCACAGTGCAGTTTTCCTAGTATGTCACCCCCCATAAGAAAGGACTTGCTTGTGGACTCCAACAACCGGATGCGTTTTGCAGTTTCCAGCACATTAAGCCTTTACACCGTAATGACATACAGATAACACTGTTTTGGGGTTTTGCAGTTCAAGACTCGAATTATACAATAAACACAATCCAGGCGTCCGCCCTAGCTCTAGGAGAGACACTCACTGATCTCTGGTGCAGTTGGAAACTTAACACGACCAACATCCAAACTTGGGAATGCAAGGCTTACCGTCACAGGAAGAACTGTCGTTCCCATCAAAACCTCTCCTACCACTTCCACATCCCTTCTCACACCTGTAACCACTTTCTTTTCTTGATGAGATGTACTCACGCTTAATTAAAAATGAACTTCGTTCTAATCGAGTTTCCCTGCAGTTTTTATATTCTGTCCAAGACACACAAATACCCGTGTGAAAAACTTACACACTGGAAGTGTTAAAGGATAACAAGATTTCGAAAACCAATACTAGGGGTATTCACGGTCGGGCCGTTCTCGACGTGTTAACGTGTTATACGTCGAGAACGTGTTTAACGTCGAACGAATCGGTCGTAAATATGTTATCAAAGTGTGTTATCAGTCGTCGTAAGTTAGCACACCCGAATGGTCTGTTAAAAGGTTTGTTCCAGCAAGGCGACCGTGGTCGACCGCAGTCGACCGGCGCATGCGCATTACCACTAACCACTGTTCCAGCACGACAATCTGCCCAACTTCGCGGTTGAACCACTGTTCCAGCAACTCGACCGCGGTCGACCACGGTCGACCCAAACCCGACCGCTTTGAGGAGTGCGGTCGCGAGCGGTCGAGATTGGAAACCTCACACTAAAGAAACCTCTACCTTAACCTTCTCATTTCAAAACGAGCTCCGCAGTGGAAGGACCTCCCTAGGTGTTTTGGTTGAGAGTTTATAGTCATCAGAAATAGGTACAGTAGACAGTAGATGTGGATTTTTTCACCCTCCTGTTGGAAGAACTTTTTTCAGAAACGTGCGAAGCTTCAACCCAATGTCCTCAAATTTCTCGCTCTCACAAAGGAAACCTTGAAATCTCTTTACGCCCTCGTGAAGATAAATTTGCATTAAAATTGTGACTTTTCTATAACATCATACCTATATAGGGTGTCTACCATTTGGATGGACAAAACTTCAAGGATCGATTGTACAAGTAATTTGCTACAAAAAATGTCTCCCGGCAATTTTTTCTTAACTCACTCAAAATGTCTTTTTTCACTTCGAAGTTTTTTTTCGCGTTTTCGACTTTACGTCATTAAAATTGCCATAATTCCTGTTATTTACCAAATAAATTCAAATTTAAGGATATCGTTGGGAAAAGAGCGTTTACTTTCCAAGCTGCTTAATGTAAAACCAAAATATTTTGGGAACTAAAACCATTTCTAAAAAATCAAGTCAAAAAGCAAACTTCAATTTTTTTTCGAAATATGATTCTTTTTGAATTGAAGTTTTCACTTTGAACGCTGTCCATTTCGATGGGCGCCTCTTCAGAAAAAATATGCTTAAATTGTCAGCTTTCCAACGGTAAATCTAGTTTTAATTCAAATTGGAAGAGTAATCAAGTTGAATGCAAGAAAACGATTTCGATCTCAAGATGTACTTGACGAGTTTAGTATCATTTCCTATGTGTAATTTTTCACGCTGAATCCAATGGTGATACTTCCGAATAATTCTGAGTGCTAGAAGTGGATTTTTCGAAGAAAAAAACCTTCGTTTTTTCGTACATAAAATACCAAAGCATTATTCGTAGATAATATCTACGATAATATCTACCATAATATGGTAGATTTCTAGCTGACTTGATGTTTTTATTGAATAGAAAG
>CM019167.2:83507800-83563363 GCA_009739505.2 Apolygus lucorum
TCTGTTAAAGTGTGTGCTAAACGTGTTATCCGTCGAAACATCAGAAAGAAAATGGCCGATAACTTGCCAGCTGTTTTTCAGTCAGTTTACTTGTGAGTTAATTAGTTTCGTCTTATTTTTTTTTGAGTTGGAGTCTGTTGAGTTGGAGTTCGTTTGTTTGTCTCGGTTATTTTGTGAGTTATTTGAGTTGGAGTTGAAGGTATGGAGGTCTCTTGGAGGTATGGAGGGAAGAGAAAGGTAGTTGGGAGGAACAAATAGATGCAATGAAAGTGAAGGAAAAATGCGAAAAACTGTTTTCTTGACCACTTCATCATCAACAAGTTCTTGTTTATAACTTTTCTTCGACATGACTGCAGTGAGTAATCCTCAAATTTTCAGTGTAAAAAGTAAAAAATCTGTAAACAATATAGGTGGTATAAAAGTTGTCTCCTGTGGTAAAAAAACTTTGCTTGTTTCTTTGCCATGGAACAAACAATGATGGACGTTGTAGATTTTTTTCTCCTCATTTTTACCGAATTTATGGCGTTTTCCCCTTCTCGTTCACACTTCCTCCACCGAATCATGCCACACAATAACCATACGACGAAGGAGTAGAAGAAGGAGTGATGAGACTTCAACAACTTTAGCACGTTTAACACGAGTCGACTGGGGTTGTTCACGGTTTTTTTGTTTAACAAGTTTACCATTTAACACGTTTAACACGATAAGCTCAACCGTGAATACCCCTACTGTCGACCATAAAAGAATAGGTACTTAAATAAAAACAAATTAACAATAATAATAGTCACCTATAAAATGTCCTTGTCTAGTCATAACACCAGTGATGACGCCGTCTTCATTCCCCAGTACATTTGAAATGTACGCCTTCATTGGATATTCTCGAGCAGGCTTGAAATTCAGAACAGCAACCTTATCCATGAACTTTTGAGGTAAACAGCGTCCGTTATAATTCTCACAAAGCGAAGTAACGCAGGAGTACAGTGATAACAGTTGTAAATGGCTCAAGCAAGGGTTATCTGAAATATAAACCAAAATTAGCTCGGTAGTATCCAAGCACCTGAAAAGTCAACCTACTGTCAAAGCTTCCTCAGTGAGCTACCAGGGTCCTGACATTGTCTGCAGTGATGAGGCGAAAGAGGGTTTTTCAAGATGAGTAGGTACAGCCTAAGTTCTTGTCAATAAACGTATAATGAGCGAAATTAATCAGTAGTAATTCAATGCATACGATACGAACGAAGCAAAAACATATTGTTTAGTAATGCATGCATTCCAGGGGACGTCCCACGGGATAAGCATTAGATCAGTTTAACCAGTTGACCTGTGTGAAATGGGCCATAGACGCCCAGCCATAGATTTACGGCGCCTAGACTGACCCGCAACACTTCCCGAGCCGCGCGGCCACATCATTCCATTACAACAGAACTTCTTATTCGCCCAACTTCTCGAATCCATCAAAAAACGAATCTCCACTGAAATTTTCTTGAAGTTCTGACATGATTGAAGCCTGTAGAAAAATACACGACCATTTTCAACGGTATTAGTTCGTGCTTTTAACTAGATAAGTAATAGGTAGGTACAATAGTATGCAGAGTTGAACATACTGTTGATTCCATTACTTTTTTTATTCGAAATTCCCACCCACCATTTTTTGGTATAATGTTGAGGATTCGTTACTCTAACATCCACCAGAGTTTGGAGAGATTTGAAAATGACTATTTTTTGTAAAGTGCGAAAATGTGGTTCTGTAGTAGATGTGATTACAGAACATCGGCAACTTCTAAGACCGATTACTTTTTCTATTCGAAATTCCCACCCACCATATTTTAGTATAGGGTTAAGCATGTGTTACTCTAACATCCACCAGAGTTTGGAGAGATTTGAAGATGACTATTTTCTGTAAAGTGCGAAAATGTTCAAAATTTCAACTGAAATCAGCTATCACTCAAAATCGGGCGTTCATAACTTTTCTCCTATTAATCCGGAATCGACGAAATTTCAGTATAATGTCCACCAGTTATATAAGAAACATATCCCAGAATTTCGTGCATGTAGCTCAGTTGTAAGTACCCAGCCATAGATGATTTATGCGAGAAAACGTGTGTTGCGGCGTCAGAACAGGTGGCACACAAACTTCATACATCCATTACTTTTATTATTCGAAATTCCCACCCACCATTTTTTGGTATAATGTTGAGGATTCGATACTCTAACATCCACCAGAGTTTGGAGAGATTTGAAGATGACCATTTTTTGTAAAGTGCGAAAATGTGGTTCTGTAGTAGATGTGATTACAGAACATCGGCAACTTCTAAGACCGATTACTTTTTCTATTCGAAATTCCCACCCACCATATTTTAGTATAGGGTTAAGCATGTGTTACTCTAACATCCACCAGAGTTTGGAGAGATTTGAAGATGACTATTTTCTGTAAAGTGCGAAAATGTTCAAAATTTCAACTGAAATCAGCTATCACTCAAAATCGGGCGTTCATAACTTTTCTCCTATTAATCCGGAATCGACGAAATTTCAGTATAATGTCCACCAGTTATATAAGAAACATATCCCAGAATTTCGTGCATGTAGCTCAGTCGTAAGTACCCAGCCATAGATGATTTATGCGAGAAAACGTGTGTCGCGGCGTCAGAACAGGTGGCACACAAACTTTATACATCCATTACTTTTATTATTCGAAATTCCCACCCACCATTTTTTGGTATAATGTTGAGGATTCGATACTCTAACATCCACCAGAGTTTGGAGAGATTTGAAGATGACTATTTTTTGTAAAGTGCGAAAATGTGGTTCTGTAGTAGATGTGATTACAGAACATCGGCAACTTCTAAGACCGATTACTTTTTCTATTCGAAATTCCCACCCACCATATTTTAGTATAGGGTTGAGCATGTGTAACGGTAACATCCACTAGAGTTTGGAGAGATTTGAAGATGACAATTTTCTGTAAAGTGCGAAAATGTTCGAAATTTCTAGTGACATCAGCTATCACCCAGAATCGGGCGTTCATAACTTTTCTCCTATTGATCCGGAATCGACCAAATTTCAGTATAATGTCCACCAGTTATATAAGAAACATATCCCAGATTCTCGTGCATGTAGCTCAGTCGTAAGTACCCAGCCATAGATGATTTATGCGAGAAAACGTGTGTCGCGGCGTCAGAACAGGTGGCACACAAACTTCATACATCCATTACTTTTATTATTCGAAATTCCCACCCACCATTTTTTGGTATAATGTTGAGGATTCGATACTCTAACATCCACCAGAGTTTGGAGAGATTTGAAGATGACTATTTTTTGTAAAGTGCGAAAATGTGGTTCTGTAGTAGTTGTGATTACAGAACCTCGGCAACTTCTAAGACCGATTACTTTTTCTATTCGAAATTCCCACCCACCATATTTTAGTATAGGGTTAAGCATGTGTTACTCTAACATCCACCAGAGTTTGGAGAGATTTGAAGATGACTATTTTCTGTAAAGTGCGAAAATGTTCGAAATTTCTAGTGACATCAGCTATCACCCAGAATCGGGCGTTCATAACTTTTCTCCTATTGATCCGGAATCGACCAAATTTCAGTATAATGTCCACCAGTTATATAAGAAACATATCCCAGATTCTCGTGCATGTAGCTCAGTCGTAAGTACCGAGCCATAGATTTGAGGCGCGCCTAGACTAACCCGCAACATTTACCGGCGTCAGAACGGGTGGCACACGAACTTCATACATCCATTACTTTTTAAAATCAAAATTCCCACCCACCATTCTTTGGTATAATGTTGAGGATATGTTACTCTAACATCCACCAGAGTTTGGAGAGATTTGAAGCTGACCATTTTCTGTAAAGTGCGAAAATGTTCAAAATTTCAACTGAAATCAGCTATCACTCAAAATCGGGCGTTCATAACTTTTCTCCTATTGATCCGGAATCGACGAAATTTCAGTATAATGTCCATCAGTTATATAAGAAACATTTCCCAGAATTTCATGCATGTAGCTCAGTTGTAAGTACCCAGCCATAGATGATTTATGCGAGAAAACGTGTGTTGCGGCGTCAGAACAGGTGGCACACAAACTTCATACATCCATTACTTCTTTAAATCAAAATTCCCACCCACCATTTTTTGGTATAATGTTGAAGATTCGTTACTCTAACATCCATCAGAGTTTGGAGAGATTTGAAGATGACCATTTTTTCTTGATTGCGAAAATGTGGTTCTGTAGTAGATGTGATTACAGAACATCGGCAACTTCTAAGACCGATTACTTTTTCTATTCGAAATTCCCACCCACCATTTTTTGGTATAATGTTGAGGATTCGTTACTCTAACATCCACCAGAGTTTGGAGAGATTTGAAGATGACAATTTTCTGCAAAGTGCGAAAATGTTCGAAATTTCTAGTGACATCAGCTATCACCCAGAATCGGGCGTTCATAACTTTTCTCCTATTGATCCGGAATCGACCAAATTTCAGTATAATGTCCACCAGTTATATAAGAAACATATCCCAGATTCTCGTGCATGTAGCTCAGTCGTAAGTACCGAGCCATAGATTTAAGGCGCGCCTAGACTAACCCGCAACACTTACCGGCGTCAGAACGGGTGGCACAAAAACTTCATACATCCATTACTTTTTAAAATCGAAATTCCCACTCACCATTTTTTGGTATAATGTTGAGGATTCGATACTCTAACATCCACCAGAGTTTGGAGAGATTTGAAGATGAATATTTTTTGTAAAGTGCGAAAATGTTCAAAATTTCAACTGAAACCAGCTATCACTCAAAATCGGGCGTTCATAACTTTTCTCCTATTGATCCGGAATCGACCAAATTTCAGTATAATGTCCACCAGTTATATAAGAAACATATCCCAGATTCTCGTGCATGTAGCTCAGTCGTAAGTACCCAGCCATCGATTTAAGGCGCGCCTAGACTAACCCGCAACACCTACCGGCGTCAGAACGGGTGGCACACGAACTTCATACATCCATTACTTTTTAAAATCAAAATTCCCACCCACCATTCTTTGATATAATGTTGAGGATATGTTACTCTAACATCCACCAGAGTTTGAAGGGATTTGAAGATGACAATTTTCTGTAAAGTGCGAAAATGTTCAAAATTTCAACTGAAACCAGCTATCACTCAAAATCGGGCGTTCATAACTTTTCTCCTATTGATCCGGAATCGACGAAATTTCAGTATAATGTCCACCAGTTATATAAGAAACATATCCCAGAATTTCGTGCATGTAGCTCAGTTGTAAGTACCGAGCCCTAGATGATTTATGCGAGAAAACGTGTGTTGCGGCGTCAGAACAGGTGGCACACAAACTTCATACATCCATTACTCTTTTTTCCGAAATTACCACCCATCATTTTTTAGTATGGATCAATAGGAGAAAAGTTATGAACGCCCGATTCACCGAGCTGATGTCACTAGAAATTTCGAACATTTTCGCACTTTACAGAAAATAGTCATCTTCAAATCACTTCAAACTCTGGTGTATGTTAGAGTAACATATCCTCAACATTATACCAAAGAATGGTGGGTGGGAATTTTGATTGTAAAAAGTAATGGATGTATGAAGTTCGTGTGCCACCCGTTCTGACGCCGGTAAGTTTTGCGGGTTAGTCTAGGCGCGCCTTAAATCTATGGCTGGGTACTTACGACTGAGCTACATGCACGAGAATCTGGGATATGTTTCTTATATAACTGGTGGACATTATACTGAAATTTGGTCGATTCCGGATCAATCGGAGAAAAGTTATGAACGCCCGATTCTGGGTGATAGCTGATGTCACTAGAAATTTCGAACATTTTCGCACTTTACAGAAAATAGTCATCTTCAAATCTCTCCAAACTCTGGTGGATGTTAGAGTAACACATGCTTAACCCTATACTAAAATATGGTGGGTGGGAATTTCGAATAGAAAAAGTAATCGGTCTTAGAAGTTGCCGAGGTTCTGTAATCACAACTACTACAGAACCACATTTTCGCACTTTACAAAAAATAGTCATCTTCAAATCTCTCCAAACTCTGGTGGATGTTAGAGTAACGAATCCTCAACATTATACCAAAAAATGGTGGGTGGGAATTCCGAATAATAAAAGTAATGGATGTATAAAGTTTGTGTGCCACCTGTTCTGACGCCGCGACACACGTTTTCTCGCATAAATCATCTATGGCTGGGTACTTACAACTGAGCTACATGCACGAAATTCTGGGATATGTTTCTTATATAACTGGTGGACATTATACTGAAATTTCGTCGATTCCGGATCAATAGGAGAAAAGTTATGAACGCCCGATTTTGAGTGATAGCTGGTTTCAGTTGAAATTTTGAACATTTTCGCACTTTACAGAAAATTGTCATCTTCAAATCCCTTCAAACTCTGGTGGATGTTAGAGTAACATATCCTCAACATTATATCAAAGAATGGTGGGTGGGAATTTTGATTTTAAAAAGTAATGGATGTATGAAGTTCGTGTGCCACCCGTTCTGACGCCGGTAGGTGTTGCGGGTTAGTCTAGGCGCGCCTTAAATCGATGGCTCGGTACTTACGACTGAGCTACATGCACGAGAATCTGGGATATGTTTCTTATATAACTGGTGGACATTATACTGAAATTTGGTCGATTCCGGACCATTAGGAGAAAAGTTATGAACGCCCGATTCTGGGTGATAGCTGATGTCACTAGAAATTTCGAACATTTTCGCACTTTACAGAAAATAGTCATCTTCAAATCTCTCCTAACTCTGGTGGATGTTAGAGTATCGAATCCTCAACATTATACCAACAAATGGTGGGTGGGAATTTCGAATAATAAAAGTAATGGATGTATGAAGTTTGTGTGCCACCTGTTCTGACGCCGCAACACACGTTTTCTCGCATAAATCATCTATGGCTCGGTACTTACAACTGAGCTACACGCACGAAATTCTGGGATATGTTTCTTATATAACTGGTGGACATTATACTGAAATTTCGTCGATTCCGGATCAATAGGAGAAAAGTTATGAACGCCCGATTTTGGGTGGTAGCTGATTTTAGTAGAAATTTCGAACATTTTCGCACTTTACAAAAAATTGTCACCTTCAAATAGCTCTAAATTCTGGTGGATGTTAGAGTACCATATCCTCAACATTATACTAAAAAATGGTGGGTGGGAATTTCGAATAAAAAAAGTAATGGAATCAACAGTATGTTCAACTCTGCATACTATTGTACCTACCTATTACTTATCTAGTTAAAAGCACGAACTAATACCGTTGAAAATGGTCGTGTATTTTTCTACAGGCTTCAATCATGTCAGAACTTCAAGAAAATTTCAGTGGAGATTCGTTTTTTGATGGATTCGAGAAGTTGGGCGAATAAGAAGTTCTGTTGTAATGGAATGATGTGGCCGCGCGGCTCGGGAAGTGTTGCGGGTCAGTCTAGGCGCGCCTTAAATCTATGGCTGGGCGTCTATGGCCCATTTCACACAGGTAACCAGTTGGTAAGCGATAAAACTGATTCACTCGATGTAATTTATTTATTACTTTAGGCAAGAAATAGTGATCCCCGCCCCTCACCATTATCCACCATAACATTTCTAGCGGCGTGGGAGCCTCGAATCTGAAGAGCATTTTAAAATCCATGATCTACGATACCCAACATGCGAATTCGAGTTCTCACCCCCCCCCCCTCATCCAATGGTGCCAGTCTGGTAGGTACCAAGGCGGAAATACGTCGTGACATTGAACTTTCATCTATTAGTTTTAGCAGGCGGTCCGTCGAGGTTCACATCCGTATTCAAGGTGAAACACACAACAAAAAAAATGGTGGCACATAGAATAATTCATGAAAATCCGGAGGTATAATGAGAATTTTTCCTCATTTCAAAGGTTGGGTACAATTAGTAAGCAGTAAAGGAACCGAAATATTGAAAAATCGGATATTTTATGAATATTATCCCCCACTCTCCCCCACCCCTTGCGAATTTTGGTACTCTGGTAAAATCATGTACAACACGGAAGTTATTTGAGCCAAACAAAAACAGAAACACGCAAATCGGTTGGAAATTGAGGCCAGGGCAGAGTTTACAAGATTACCCCCGCAAACGCACGTTTTCAAAGCATTAACCCCCCTTTCCCCCCCTTAAAAAGCAAAATTCAAAATTCCAGCGCCGTAGTGCACAACTAGATAGTTTTCCGCGTCGAAGAAAAAACGCTGCAAATTATTACACAACGGTTTATTATTTTTATATATATAAAAATAATAAACCGTTGTGATCACTCGTCTACAAATATGATTTTGTAGATCACTCGTCTACAAAATCACCAACCATCCAATATGAAGAGAAAAAAAAAATAAATAATAAAAAAAAATAAAAAAAAATAAAAAAAAAAAATAAAAAAATCAAAAAAAAATCACCAACCATCGATTGCATTTCGGTCAGCTCTAATTTGAACGGAGATTAGGCCTCTTTTGCGATTCACACTCGTGTTTTGATTTATATATATATATATATTTCAATATAAACCCTTAAATTTTCTTAGGGAGCGAACGGTTTGTCCTACAGAGCTCCGCGTGGTCTCAAAAAATTCTAAAAATTCAATAGAATCTTAAATTGAAGGAAAAACAATACCTTTATATCGAAATTTTTTGAGTTAGGGCGTTTTCAAAATTTCAAAATTGATTTTGGATCCCTTAGGAGTGACCTACATCAACCAAAAGCTTCGGGGCACAACTAGACCCCAAATGGAGCCTACATACCAAATTTCATCAAAATCGGTCAATGCTAAGTGGCAAAAGTGCCGCGTACGGCGTACGGCGGACGGACGGCCAAATTTTTATTCGTTTTTTGGATTCTACGTACCTTGAAACGTAAGTAAACCATCAAATTTTGAGGGGGTGTTAAAATTTTTTTTTTTCTTGGTCGATTCCAAAGGTTCATTATTGAAAATAATAAACCAAAAGAACCACGAAAATCGGTTGAGAACTAAGGCCTGTGCAGACGACACAAGATTTTGTCACACACAACACATACACAGACATACACCTATGGTTTTTTTTCGCGGATTTGGGTTCAGAATGGTCTAAAATGGATTACTGTGTGGTTATTTTTTTTTTTCTGTTGAGTGTTGTCCTCCTTCACCCCAGATCGATCGTATAAGGACGCCCAAGTCTTACTGTGGGACGTCCTAAAAAGGGACGAACTGAAAATGAAATAACTTCTCTAATAAACTTTGGAACCTAGATTTAATATATAAGTTGTATTTATTTTTACATGGCCCCCTATTTTTAATTTTCTTCTTGATCACGAAGTAAAAATATGTTGTATCTCTATCACAATTATACTGTTGTGTATCATGTTCCGCAATTTATACTTTACATAGAACTAAAACTTATTACAACAGTTCTAAATTGCTGAGGGTCATGTCATATACTCCTGATTAGAACCGAAACCATAGGTGAAATCTTGAGAAATAAAAGCAATTTGCACATCAACTTGGTTTTTCTCAACGGGAACTTATCCAACTTTATCCTCTTTATTAACTTTATTTTAACTTTTTTATCCAACTTTACCCAGTTGGGAAATTTTAATTCTCTGAAAATTCAAGTTAACCCTAGTTCAAAATGGCTGTGTGGCTTAATGTGATTATTTGAAAATTCGCTCATTTACTCGTAGTGTATGACTATTTTTTTCTCAAATAGTTGGGTGGTGTACAATTTCCTCCTCCATATTTCTTAATTTTCCGTTATACAAATAGGTTATTATCACAAAGAATCAATTTTTTTGCCTCCAGCTTTAGTTGTCTCGAGTGGTTGTTAAGCATCACCCAGACTAGGATTATCACTTCTTCAATAATAACTTCGTTTCCTACGAGAATCCAGTATTAAAATTCCTTTAAAAATAAGGATATACATCACAAACAGGCCTAAATCATCAACATCTATGATGATACCAATATTAGATACCAATTTCCCATCCCTAAACTGAACAATCACAGCTGGAAACGAGAGCAGGAGCCGTTTGACCCCTGATCATCATGCTATTTTGTACCTACTGTCCGCAGCTGATTAATTATCCGGAATTTTTGGTTCAACAGGAACCTATCAACTGACTACCTAGGGTGAGAGTAGATCCCAAAACACTACCAACGACCTTAGGGGAAACTACCCTTCTTTCCCGTAGGAGGTAAAGGTAGATAGGCTTCTTCTTTTGACCTTGACCAAAAGCTGGAAATGTGATAGGAGAGCTCCTAGGCAAACTTTGATTTTCGCAAGCTCAAGTTTTTATAACAGAAGCATCATGTTCTTAGATCGTCTATTACAGATTCTAAGCATTAAGTCAAATAAGCGAGTAGAGTTTTTTAAGAACGACAGGACTGGCTCACCTTTAGCATCAAGCATGTTGAGGTAATTGTCACCAAATAATCGGCAAAAAAGGTGCATTGGCCAGGATTGTAACGTGCACAAGTCTCTCGCAAATCTGACCCAGGGCAAGTCAAAATTTTTCTGCAAAACAAGATCATCACATTCATGAATTCAGAAAAACACAATTGATATAAATGAAGGAAAAAAACATTCCTGATCAAGAGAAGTGAGGCAAACTTATTTTTGCCAACTGAAGATGAGTTGAGGATGGAAAGAAGGAACTGTTTACCTTCCAACAGGCACAATAATCTCTATTGGAAGTTCGCCAATCGACACTTTCTATCATTTGTTTTAATGTATTCAACATGCTTGGAATATTCGAAAATCGAGTCTGTTCTCCAAGAATCCTCGAAAGTCTGGGAGCCCAAGCAAACAATTATTTGAAATATCGACAGGAACACCAGAATAGATGCTAACTGAATTTTGTGTCACGAGTGAGTGCCTATGTTCATTCCAGTTTGACACTATTCCCTAAGGTTTGGGTTTTTCTTCTTTGGGGGACTGACCCATGCAACGGGCCAAATAAATTAAGCCAATATCCACAAGGCAGTACAATATTTATCAAGTCAGCCATAACAAAGTGACGAAGTAAACTCGAGAGCTACTGCAAAAATTCAAATGAGAAAATTTTCCACCCTCTACCATCGGACTATCTACCTTTTCCCGTAGTTGGAGGGATTGCTGGGGGGAAAACACTTCAGAAATGATGAGCGACCATCAATGGATCTCTGCAAGTGCCCACGCTTCACTAAGAGGAGGGCTTAAAAACCCCTGCTTGTGGAAACTTTTGGACAGAAATGGGGTTTATGCAGAAAAATAGGAAATCGTACGCTATACCCAAATAAAAATATCGAATTCTAATTTTCAAAGCCTAACATAAGTGTTAGCTGGAGAGATGTTATAGGGAAGATTGTAAGCAATTAATCATTGACTAATCAAGAGTAGTAGGTCCAGAGTAGAGATAGATGCCTCAGTGAGACAAAATGTTGGAAAAACTTCTTTTCCTTCCATGTTGTTCAGTTGCTAAACTACTGTTTCCCCATTGTTTTTATTTTTATTAGAGAATGTGAAAAATGAGTAGTGTAGTGGTCACTTCTACTGTGGGTGGCCTTATACGGGGAGCCGCCATGGTGGGTGGGGCCAGTCGGGTGGTGAGGGGTTGGGGTGGGGGGCTCTCGCCTGCGCTCCCTTTCACCCTCTTACGGTCGGCACTTTCTATATTTTTTCCTATATTCGAATATCAATGACGTTTGTAATGCCTTATCTTAGGCTAAACAAAATATAAACTTTTTGAATTTTGAAAAATAAAAATAAAAACAAAGGGGAAACAGTAGTTTAGCTGTTAAGTTCCTAAACTATTGTTTTCCCATTGTTTTTATCTTTATTTTTCAAAATTCAAAAAGTTTATATTTTGTTTAGCCTAAGACATTACAAACGTCATTGACATTCGAATAAATGGGAAAAATATAGACAGTGCCGATCACAAGAGGGTGAAAGCACCCATCACCCAGCACTCATCACTTCGGCTCCCCGTATAAGGCCACCCTCAGTAGAAGCGACCACCACAGAAATGGGGTTTATGCAGAAAAATAGGAAATCGTACGCTATACCCAAATAAAAATATCAAATTCTAATTTTCAAAGCCTAACATAAGTGTTAGCTGGAGAGATGTTTTAGGGAAGATTGTACGCAATTAATCATTGACTAATCAAGAGTAGTAGGTCCAGAGTAGAGATAGATGCCTCAGTGAGACAAAATGTTGGAAAAACTTCTTTTCCTTCCATGTTGTTCAGTTGCTAAACTACTGTTTCCCCATTGTTTTTATTTTTATTAGAGAATGTGAAAAATGAGTAGTGTAGTGGTCACTTCTACTGTGGGTGGCCTTATACGGGGAGCCGCCATGGTGGGTGGGGCCAGTCGGGTGGTGAGGGGTGGGGTGGGGGGCTCTCGCCTGCGCTCCCTTTCACCGTCTTACGGTCGGCACTTTCTATATTTTTTCCTATATTCGAATATCAATGACGTTTGTAATGCCTTAACTTAGGCTAAACAAAATATAAACTTTTTGAATTTTGAAAAATAAAAATAAAACAAAGGGGAAACAGTAGTTTAGCTGTTAAGTTCCCATTGTTTCCCATTGTTTTTATTTTCATTTTTCAAAATTCAAAAAGTTTATATTTTGTTTAGCCTAAGATAAGGCATTACAAACGTCATTGACATTCGAATAAATGGGGAAAATATAGACAGTGCCGATCACAAGAGGGTGAAAGCACCAATCACCCAGCACCCACCATGGCGGCTCCCCGTATAAGGCCACCCTCAGTAGAAGCGACCACCACACTACTCATGTTTCACCTACTCTTAGGAAGTTTCATTGCATTGCTACTCATATTCTGGGGTTCATGCTAGATATAATACACCTTACAAACAAGGCATTGTAGCTCGAACGCTTGAGAATATTAGATTTCATTACCATGTGAGGTATTGTACTTCGAACTACTACAAGTTTCAGTGTGGTCCAAGCAGCGGGTCGATAATCGGCATGCGCCAATGCTCCAACTAGGGTGAATAAGATCGTGGAATCGCAATTCTCGAGTAACGCTGGTTCCCTTTCTACTTTTTGAAAAACATAGTCTAGGAACTCCCGAGAAACGTGTCCCTGATTACACAAAAGAACAAAATTAGATACAGAAGCTCTCAGAGCCTCAAATTAATGGATTCATTGCAATGAACATTAAAAGCACAATGTAACAATAATGCACAAGTTTCAGGGATTTCGCCTTATCGTAAGCCCAATGTTATGATGATCCAATGATGAAAAAACTATATAAGATAATTTCTGTAATCAACTACACTTGAAGTTGAAGAAAACTCAGACAATCAAATATTGACGGAGATGTTAAAGCTCTTTTATGAAGTTTCAATTTATAGACATCTCTGATTAATTAAGCATCCATTTTGGTTTATTATTTTCAATAATGAACCTTTGGAATCGACCAAGAAAAAAAAAATTTCAACACCCCCTCAAAATTTACGTTTCAAGGTACGTAGAATCCAAAAATCGAATAAAAATTTGACCGTCCGTCCGCCGTACGCGGCATATTTGCCACTTAGCATTGACCGATTTTGATGAAATTTGGTATGTAGGCTCCTTCTGGGGTCTAGTTGTGCCCCGAAGATTTTGGTTGAGGTAGGTCACTTCTGGTGGAGCGTCAGGCGTTGGACTGGAATCCTCAGGGCTTTAGGCGAAGAGGTAGACCTCGAGTAAGTTGGAGGCGTTCGGTCGAGGGGGAATTAAGGCGGGTCGGCAAAACGTGGCAAGAAGTAAAGGTTTTGGCACAGGACAGAAATGCCTGGCGTACATTTATAGAGGCCCTATGTTCCTAATTAGGAATGAGAGGAAATAAATCAATCAAAATCAGGTCACTTCTAAGGGTTCCAAAATCAATTTTGAAATTTTGAAAAGGCCTAACTAAAAAAATTTTGATATAAAGGTATTGGTTTTCCTTCAATTTAAGATTCTATAGAATTTTTAGAATTTTTTGAGATCACCCGGAGCTCTGTAGGACAAACCCTTCGCTCCCTACGAAAATTTAAAGTTTGGACGTACGATAAATCAGAAACACGAGTGTGAATCGCAAAAGAGGCCTAATCTCCGTTCAAATTAAAGCTGACCGAAATGCGATCGATGTTTTTCTTCATGTTGGATGGTTGGTGGCTTGGCAGACGAGTGATCTATATAGAAAAATAAAAAATAATAAACCATTGTGTAATAATTTGCAGCGTTTTTGGTTCGACACCATGTTTGCACATATTTTTTTACCAACTTTTGTAAAAAAATTAATTCTTGAACACTGAATGCTCCAAGTCTTCTAAACCATTCTTTTAGCGAATTTTCAAAGAAGCTATTGCAGCAAAGCCTCAACATTTTTAGCATGGAATTTTTTTGCTTAAATCTGACCTACCTCAAGTTTTTTTATATTGAAAAACGCAGCTAATTATTACACAAAGGTTTATTATTTTTCTATATAGATCACTCGTCTGCATAGAACACGGCTTTGGCATTGTTACCACCAACCAACATTGAAGAAAAACATCGCATTTCAGTCAGCTAACATTTGAACGGAGATTAGGCCTCTTTTACGATTCACACTCGTGTTTCTGATTTATCGTAAGTCCAACCCTTAATTTCTCGTAGGGAGAGAACGGTTTGTCCTACAGGGCTCCGCATGGTCTCTAAAAATTCAAAACTAGGTATCTTAAATTGAAGGAAAAACAATACCTTTATATCGAAATTTTTTGAGTTAGGGCGTTTTCGAAATTTAAACCCTTAAAAGTGACTTACATCAACCAAAAGCTCCGGGGCACAACTAGACACAAAATGGAGCCTACATACCAAATTTCATCGAATTGGTCAATGCTAACTGATGAACGGCGAACGGACGGCCAAATTTTTATTCGATTTTTGGATTCTACGTACCTTGAAACGTAAACCAACAAATTTTGAGGGGGGGTTAAAATCTTTTTTCTTGGTCGATTCCAAAGGTTCATAACACATTTATATGGATACAGTCGTTGATTTATAACAAATACATGAAATCGGTAGGTGAACCCATGGAAACGGGATTATCAGCTCATCAGACAGTTGATGGCAGGAGAGGACACAGGGAAATGGGACGACCTCCCTCTCTCCACACCTTGATGAGAGGAGGTGAAGTGAATGCAACCAACCGTGAGAAGCATTTCTTTCACTCCATCAGCTATAGATGTTGAAGATCTTGGATGCACATGCACACTAGAGCGCCTTTCCCACTACCATTGGTCTGTCTGTCTGTCTGGAATGTCCTCAGTATGAAATAAACTGTTCCCAAGTCGTGAGTGATTAATCCCCCTGCTACTTTAGAATGGATAGTCATCGTCTTCTCCAGCCATTAGCTCTTTGGTGAGCTGATAAACTGTGCTTCCGTCCATTAACCCTCCTATTTAATTTAGTGATTATAAATTAACACTTCCACAACTTTTCATGTAAAATAGAAAGAATTAGTTTGAAAGAAAGGGCGCTAATCATAAATAATTTCCTAGGTACACCTAATTCATTTTGGTAAAAACAAATCATGATTGATACACATAGGTACATTGCTTGATCGAAAGAGTGTTTTTGGGATTCTAAAGATCAATTTTATAGTTATCGGATCATCCGAAGGTAGCTTCAGAGCATGCGCAATCGTGAAATCCTTGTAACAAGCGTGAATTCTACAGGTAACATATTTAAAAACCTAAAGCTATGTATCAAGAAAAAACATTAAAATGAACGCAAAACATTTTATCCAAGTATGAGTTTTCCAACAGGCTTAATGCTCCATTGCAAAGTAGATGCATGATCGAAATACTAGATATAATATCGAAAACCACAATTATTTGTTTCGAAAAATCCGCAAATATAAATAATATTTTAAAACTATCCGAAAGTTTTTCAACACTACCGTCAACTGGTACAACTTTCGCCACCCCGTTCAACAATGTGCCACAAACGTTTTTCACAGTCAGCGCTACCTAGCGATTCCTGGGATGAAGCTATTAATTCAGGAAAAATCACAGGGGCAGGGCAATAGTATAGGCACAGGTTAACCAACTCAACAAGCTTATCAGTGGACATCAGCGACAGTGATACAATTGTATCTGTTCCCGGTTTTTTTCGTAAGTTGAATTTGTCCAAAAAGTCTCCTTTGGGTACCCCACTAGCGTTTGGTTCACGTTTCTGGTAAGTTCATATTTTCAAACCTATAATATCAGCAACGAATTGCCATATTTGCCTTTTTCATGAGTGTGTTATTTCCTTTGATATTTACAGGAAAGTAAAAAATGGGACAAACGGTACAACTTTGTGCCATCAACTTTTTCCCGTTTATGCATTGATATTTAAAGTGTTCTGTACTATTTTTTGATCACGTGGACGATCAAAATGTCGCAGTTCACTAATACGGAACCCAAACCCTAAGGGGGAGATCCCAACCATTTCCCCCATATATCTCCGCATCAGATAGGCCTACAGGGACTATTCTTTGTAATTCTTCATATTTTTAGTCAAGAAATAGAGAAATGAGCTTACATTTTAGATTTTTGAATGTTATCATATATTTTTGTTGGTATCATACATTTGAAAAATTTAAATAGGTACTGCAAATATCTTCACTCCGATTTGTTAAAACTAACCTCCTGATGGTTACCTAAAAATCTCAAAATTTATATTTTTGTTATAAAAAAATTTTTTTCTGTGCTATGCTTACTGAATTTTATTAAAAAATGAAGAAGATAAGGTTTCGAGTTTTTTTTGTGATCACACACTCCCTAAAAAGTTGAAAAATATTGAAATTTTTTTAGAAACAAGCTTGTTTTTGGTTCCTTTTTGAAGTTAACATGATGAGTAACAAAGAAACCAGGGCAAGAAGTGTCCACTGCTCGATATTCGTATATTTTCAAGCTAAAAAAATTGTGGTACATTGTTGTACCCTTATGGGGTACAAGAATGTGCCACGAAAAAACATTTCTCTCTATTCTTGCATAAGAGATAGATTTTTTTTCATGGTGGCATTTGATACTTGGAACGTAGAGGTACGTTGGGTAAATTTTTCAATAATATTCGATGAAAAGTAAAGTATTTACATGTAAAAAACCTCAAAATTGGCACAAAGTTGTACCAGTTGACGGTACCGCAACCATAAAATTAAAGAAAAAAAAAGATGTTCAATAAGCGAAAAAAAGCTACAAAAGGAAAACCTACAAACAACAATCGTAGTTTCAAGTATTCAGTAATAATTATTTGACAAAGTAGTAGGTAGTTCCATCAACAGTGTAGGTAACAGGTAAATTTGAATACCGCCAACCCTGCCAATCCAGAGGAGTCTAGCAATAAAATAGATCTGTTACTAGTCCGATCAAATTTCTGGTTATAATCTCACTGCGCCTTCTCCAGAGATGTCTGAGCAACTGGTCTCAGCAGTTTCATTCCCGCCGTGATAATAACATGATTTAACAAGCTAGCAAGAAAAAATCCAGGACTAGTATCAGATCCTTTGATCCAATACTGTTTTTGCTTCCGAGTCTACCAAGGTAGCGGAAGCTTTGTTTTCACTTTTCAAGGACGAAAAAAAAAATTCTCCAAAATCAAAATTTTCACTCGCGTTTTGCGTTTTAGACCTTTCTGAACAATTTTGGTTCCGTGTCTGTCTGTCTGTCATGAATTCCTTGTAACGCGCATAACTATACGAAGTTATTGTCCGATTTCAATGAAATTTTCAGGGATTGTGCGGGTTGGTGTGTAGACGGTCCCCTATGAAATTCATCATCCCCGGACTGATAGAAGCGACTGCGCATGCGCAAACGTGAATTCCTTGTAACGGCCATAACTTCTACATCTTCCATCCGATTTCAATGAAATTTTCAGGGTTGTTACAGATTAGTATTTAGATGGTCCCCTATGAAAATCACCACCTTCGGACTGATAGTAGCCACTGCGCATGCGCAAACGTGAATTTCCTTGTAACGGCCATAACTTCCACTTTTTCTACCCGATTTCAATGAAATTTTCAGGGATGTTACAGATTAGTATTTAGATGGTCCCCTATGAAAATCACTACCTTCGGACTGATAGTAGCCACTGCGCATGCGCAAACGTGAATTCCTTATAACGGCCATAACTTCTACATTTTCCATCCGATTTCAATGAAATTTTCAGGGATGTTACAGATTAACTTGTTTTGATGTTTTGAGATTAACTACTATGCATCGGATCATCTATACAATCGGGTTATGGATACGAGGAAGCTATGTGCCACACCCACTTGGCAGACGTTTTTGTAGAGCAGTGAAATTCATGTAAGAATGCAATTCACAAGGACAAACTTACCAGTTTATGTAATTTTCTCAAGTGCCATACTGCTTCTTCAAATGTGCACCCCGCACCCATGATGAAACGTGAAGCTGTTTCCATCAAAACTTCATGATAAAAGTAAGAATTCCTCGGCGAGTATGCTGTCGCCAATTTTGATAGTAGAGAGTCTAACTCATTGAAGGAACAGAGGTGAATGTTGTCCATAAGTACTCCTATCGCACAATGCAGGAGAGGACCGTGAGATCCATGTGGGGCTTTCATGTCACAAAGTGATCTGATAATACTTTTACTACATTTTAAATCCAAATTTCTCCCTTTCTTCATGATTGAATCAACTAGAAAGTTGATGGTGGAGGTGGATAACTCTCTTTTAGAAGCGTAGTGTAACAAGTCACACAACTGCGTCAAATTATCTTTGTTCGCTTTTGTTTTTACGTTATTCTCAACTACATGAGGCAACGCGATTCGTAATGCTTCAACAATTGGACTAGAAGTGAATTCCTTCAACAAAAAGTCGAAGAAAGACAACTGTTGAAGCGACATGTTATTTATTTCTTTTGTTAACGTGTGAAGGAGAATTTGAATTAAAGTTGAGTCGGACGACACGCCGAGGTAGGATAACGTTTTCAAAGCGTCTAAAACTTCACCGGTTTCTAGGGATCTAACGTTGCTCTTCAACGTTTCACAGAGAACTCGAAAGCCAGAACTGCTAACCACTTCACCATTCGACATCTTGGAACTAGAAAAAAATACAATAACCCATGTTAATGGAAACCTATACCAAGTTGAAATTCATCCATTTAAAATGGTCACATCCTCTTCCTTCTTGTTAGGATATTTTTAAATACCTAAGTCAAGAATAATTCTTATTGTAGGCACTATTCTTGATTGATAATTATAGTGAGTACAAAAAGCACCTAGTTACCTAATTGACACCATATTTTTTAGACAAGGCATCGAGGAGGCGCCAACTCCCACTAGGGTCGCTGGTAGTAAAGTAGTTTCTCGTGGGTCCAATTGAGTGCAGTAATGATTGACTTACCACAGCAGGTAATATTACAGCGTGATTGATAACTTACGAAATTTAATACGTTGTTGAGTCGGAATGATAAGTAAAAATAAACCCAGAGTCGTTTTGCCCACCAACAGAAGAAAATTTAAAATGTTGAGACTCGTGAAAAGTTGATGCAATCTCTCCAAGGTAATTTTAATCAGAGCACTCTATTGGACATATAAGAAACTACTTTTACCACCAGCGCAGTGGGAAACAAAACTTCCTGTATGCCTCTATTGAATGAAATTGTGGATTTTCAAAAGCTACTCTGCCCAAGACCTCATTTGTATGCTCTTTCAATTGCGAACAATGCGTCTAGGGTTTTAACCTTTCAGCGCCGGGGTCCGCATATATGCAGAGCTACCCAGGTGAATGTGACTGCCAGGGTCCGCATATGCGCATAAATTACCACCTACGTTCTCGATACTCATCCTTTGTTTTACATCTAATAAAAAGTAGATAGCTACTTTCATAGTATTTACCTTTTTTACTCAAGTAGGTGGAATATTATCGTTAATGGTTAAATTTGTAGAGCAGAATACAGGAGGGAAATTTCACCGTCCTTTGTCTCTAAACAATCCATTAAACATAGAAACATCCCCATAATACCATCAAGGCTGCCAACTTACGGTGAAAATTAGTTGAGTAGCCCCTGAGTGGACCCCTGGGCTGAGTGTGCATCAGGCGACCACCACACTCGAGTGGGCCGTAGCAATTTACTATGAATAAGGACCGTTGAGAGGAGGAGACCCTCAACTCAGATGAAAAGTGAGTGGATTACTCTCACTCAAGCCTTTTCTATGAATTCCGCCCCTAGTATACAGGGTGTAAGCCTAACTGGTCTGCCATACTGTACAAGTCGATTCTACAACTCATTTGCAACAAAAAATGTCTCTTAGCAATTTTCTTTTCAAGGCTTCGTTTCCGAGTTAAATATAGTTTAAAAACTCTACGTTCTAGTGGTTTGTTCTTGAGGTTTAAAGTCCAACGCACACTAGAGGCCTACACACTATAGGTCTACCACAGAAACTTTGCGTCCATGTGGCGCTCTCTAGGTGGCGGATACGCGAACTATAACGATTGAATCAACCTTCCATGGTGAAACCTTGACACAGATATCGGAGCTGTGATTTCAATTTCGGAAATGCATGAATTTCAAGCTGCAGTAGGAGGGAAATCATGTCACTTTTTAGGGGAGAAATTCCCGAAAAATTATCTTAACCCATTCAGTGCGGGGCCTTCTACTCACTCCACATGCTCTTACTGGCCTTGCGGGCCTTGTTATTTTGCATTCTCAAACACGTGGTAATATTACCACGTCTCGAACGAGCTGCAGGCACTGTAATTGTCCGATCCGCAAACGGTTTTCACAGGTATAACAGTGTTTTCGTACTGAACTCAATTCTACCTCACGAGACCCTTCCTTCGAATCTATCCCTTCCTACGACCCCAGAAACCGAAGCTATGGCAGAAACGGGCCTGGTGGTGATACTACCATTCCCGTGAGGGGGAAGAAATAGCTGATGGTAATATTACCTCCTCCGCATGGAATGGGTTAAGATGATAAGAGGTAATTAGTTATATGTTCACCAGAAGAATGAGCCAAAGGGATGCAGTTTCTGTGGCAGACCTATAGAATGGGAAAAACGCCTTGAGAAATGCGCTCCGCTCCAACTGCAATGAGCGCACCTCTGTTTAAATCCCATTGAACTTATCCAGGGGGATTTTTGGGATGCGATGCGGCCCGACCCGGGTGGGGTCGCCTCTACTGTCAGCGTACCTTTAGTGTGAATAACTAAGGTAGGCTTAATCATTTTTGAGGTAAGAACGTTCAGAATGAACGCAAAATTTCCTATACAAAAAATAGTACAACACACCAGGAATCAAAAATTCTTATCTCAGCAGCAAAAAATACTTTAAAATGATTTTAACGAGAATAAGTTGACAAACCACGATAAATAAATAAGGCAGACAACTACCTATAGCACTTTTGAAGAGCGAAAATGCTGCGGAGAGCTTGTACGAGGTGCTTATTGTTCATAATTGCGTGATGCAATTTGATGGCATAGAGAACATCAGTAACATTTGTAGCTGATCTCATGTTCTGCAAAAGTATATCCTGGCCTTGGGATAGAGGAGGATCTGGAAATAATTTATAAACATTAATAAGATGCAAATGGAGATCGTACACAATTAATAACAGTCTATCTAATCTGAACTGATTCTGCACAGAAGCTTCCAATCATCAACCCAGTAGCAGGATTGTGCCAGCAGGTGGTAGTCAACTAGATGTAATGAACGTCAGTTGACTCATCCCAATAGTGATTTTGTAGTCAAGAGGAATCAAAGAACCACGCGCTCAGTTCAGGAACACTAGCGCTCTCTTGGGTTATCGTGATTTTTTTTTTTTTTTTTTTTTTTTTTAAACTCCCCTCAAAGACAAAATGTCTTTTGTGACGGAGGGGGCACGCCATAAATGAAAATAAAAAAAATAAAAAAATAAAAAAAATTAAAAAAAAAATAAATCAAATATAATGGGGAGGACGCCCAGGACTCACCCGACGCCGGCCCTAGGGATAAGGGATGATGAGGAAGGTGGGGGTGGGAGAGAGGGATGAAGGGAAGTGCCTCTATAAAATGACCACCAGTTTAAATATGAGCCGAGCAGTACGCGGCGGGTGACACCACGGAGTACACCTACTGAGATGCCCAACTCGCGCAACTCCGTGGCACTTTTCCCGCACCACACTCCGCGCCACGACAAGGTCGCAGCCATCACCCTGATGTTGTTGGGTTCCACTCCTTTTAGCTCTGACACTGCTTGCCGTAAATCATCTCTATCATACTTCCTATCCATTATTTGAAATTCATGCATTGATACTACTTCTGCACAGATCTGTCTCCTGGATGCTCGCAGCCCTCGCATCTCTAGGATGTAAAACCCATCTCAACTAATCCATCAGTAAATGTAGACGATCATAATAGGCTATTAGTAGACCCAGTGCTAGTTGCTTGTAGACCTGAGCAACAATCGCTCCTAGATTCTCTCCTGTTGTCACTAGTTGGCAAGAGAAGTTCAGCAAAGGACTTTCATCGTCTACTAAGTCCAATATTATTAGTTGACAAACCAGAGATGAAACTGCGATGGTTTAAAGTTTTGAAGAATTTCAACTCCATTCATTCGTTCTATTAGATAATCTGGTAATAAAGTGAAAATGTTATTCTGTTAATCACTGATAGTGATAAAAATTACATTCAATGTTATGGTTAAGGATATAATCAGTCACGTAGAGGTGGCAAGCAATTTCGACGTAAAAGAACATCTTTAAGTAGTCAGGTGTCTACCTACTTTCTAGACAATCACATGATTATGTCATTACAGCTAAGTGCGCGCATCCTGCAATCAAAGTTGATAGGAACAATACTAGTAACGCTACATTCCATGTCACATTCGACTCTCCTTTGAGATGGGCGTAGCCACAACACATAGCAATACGAACTGTACATGGATAGTTCAATTTACCCTTCATCATGAACTTGTGAGTGTCAGATGAGCTATGCTGCCCCTCAACTATTTAGTCTGGTAGTAAAACTAGCACTTGCCCCGCAAAATTGTTTTTACCTAATCACCCGAATCTAGCCTCTTGTTTGGGAAGGGGGTGGCAAGACAAAAAAACATAATTTTTTCAGCCTACATCATGAAAACTGTTGGGTTAAGTCACCCCAAAATAATTTACATGACATTTTGAATTACTCCACACCTTATTTGGTCAAATGAACGGTTGTGGAAACACGGAGGGGGCAAAATATGCTGTTTTCACAATTCTCATTCAACTTTGCTGAAAAACCAAGTAATTCATACAAGATTGCAATACATCCTCTAGGTAAATGGCTAGGCAATTATTAACGTATCGCATAGATAATGTGTAGGTACAGGGTGTCCCATCTTACAGGAGTTACTTCAGGAGTTGATTCTACAACTGAGGAGAAGGTAGCACGCACAACGTGCTGTCAAAATTAGGTCACTAAATAAGCCCCATTCCACCCCCTTAAGGCCCGTCCACTAGGTCGAAAAAGCGACGTGACGCAAAAATCTTGAGGTTAGTCCACAATAGGGTGGATTTAATTTTTAGATCCGTCGTTTTGCCAATCCTGTATCGACCATCGTGCATTGAGGTACACTAGGTGAAAAATGTGGTCAGACGGAGAAAATGTTCGTCTTTGCAGCAGCTCTGGAAACTGAAGAGGAGAAAATTGCTGAAAGAAGGAGGCGATGTATCCATTCAATTTACTCGAAAAGAATGGACTTGGGGGAACACAACCACCTTTTCCAAGATTCATCGATTTCCTCCCAGCTATCTCCTTCACTAAGTTGTTGCGATAGTTAAGGTTTGATAGATCGTATGGGTTGGGATATGCTTGTACTGGCAACATAGGTTTGTTCCAGCAAGCTACCGCGGTTGACCCACACGACCGACGCATGCGCATTACGACTAACCACTGTTCCAGCACGACAATCTGCCCAACTTGGCGGTTGAACTGCTGTTCCAGCACGTCGGTTTGGTCGACCCAAACCCAACCACTTTGAGGAATGCGGTCGCAAACGGTCAGGATTGGAAACCTCACGCTAAAGAAACCTCTACCTCAACTTTCTCATTTCAAATCGAGCTCTTCAGTGGAAGGACCTCCTAAGGTTTTTTGGTTGATTAGAGTTATCATCAGAGATACAAATTGGACAGTAGATAGATGTGTTAAGTAATGGATTTTTTCACCCTCCTCCATCTCAAATCTCTTTACGCCCTCGAGAAGATAAAGTTGCATTACAATTGTTACTTTTCTACAACATCATACCTATATTTATATATTTTGCTTCCGAGTCTACCAAGGTAGCGGGGCATTGTTTTCACTTCTCGAGGTTGAATAAAAAATGTTCTCCAAATCAAAATTTTCACAAATGTTTAACACCTTCCTGAACAATTTTTGTTCTGTGTCTGTCCGGTAATCTAAACCTAAGAGGTTTGTTCCAGCAGGGCCAACCGCGGTCGACCGCGGTTAGCCCAAAAACCACAGCCTTATAGATCGCGGTTGTGTGACAATCACCATGGTTCAACCACTGCTGGAACACTCAACAGCTAGTTGGTCGAAAATCGCGTTACTTCTGAGTATGTGTGACTTCAGGTTTCCATACCTGCTTATCATCGCATAGGATGCATAATGAATAAAAATACCTTTTCTCATTGCTGTAATCATTTAAAATTCCTAAAAACTGTTTCTTTGATGAGGATGGAAAAAAATATTGTACAGATCCAAAGCAAGCAAAGTCGGAGAGTTAGGTACACCTTTCTACTCAATAAAAACATCAAATTTCTAGCTGATTGATATTTTTATTGGATAGAAAGGTTTTACTTCATCCTCACTACCATATCTACGAATAATGCGTTGGTATTGTATGTACGAAAAACGAAGGTTTTCTTCGAAAAATCCACTTTCTAGCACTCAGAATTATTCGGAAGTATCACCATTGGATTCAGCGTGAAAAATTACAAAGGAAATGATACTAAACTCGTCAAGTCATCTTGAGATCGAGAGTGACCATGCACCCCAATTTTTTGTAAAACACGTTTTCTTGCATTCAAACTTGATTTACTCTTCCAATTTGAATTTAAAACTAACTTTTAAAACTTGAGATACCGTTGGAAAGCTGACAATTTAAGCATATTTTTTCTGAAGAGCGCCCATCGAAATGGACAGGCGTTCAAAGTAAAAACTTCAATTTAAAAAGAATCATATTTTGAAAAAAAATTGAAGTTTGCTTTTTGACTTGATTTTTTAGAAATGGTTTAATTTAATATCCTTAAATTTGAATTTATTTGGTAAATAACAGGAATTAAGGCAATTTTAATGACGTACAGTCGAAAACGCGAAAAAAAAACTTCGAAGTGAAAAAAAGGCATTTTGAGTGAGTTAAGAAAAAATTGCCGGGAGACATTTTTTGTAGCAAATTACTTGTACAATTCGATCCTTGAAGTTTGGTCCATCCAAATGGTAAACACCCTGTATAGGTATGATGTTATAGAAAAGTCACAATTTTAATGCAAATTTATCTTCTCGAGGGCGTAAAGAGATTTCAAGGTTTCCTTTGTGAGAACGAGAAATTTGAGGACATTGGGTTGAAGCTTCCCACGTTTCTGAAAAAAGTTCTTCCAACAGGAGGGTGAAAAAATCCACATCTACTGTCTACTGTACCTATCTCTGATGACTATAAACTCTCAACCAAAACACCTAGGGAGGTCCTTCCACTGCGGAGCTCGTTTTGAAATGAGAAGGTTAAGGTAGAGGTTTCTTTAGTGTGAGGTTTCCAATCTTGACCGCTCGCGACCGACTCTCACGTCGGGTTTGGGTCGACCGTGGTCGACCGCGGTCGAGTTGCTGGAACAGTGGTTCAACCGCGAAGTTGGGCAGATTGTCGTGCTGGAACAGTGGTTAGTCGTAATGCGCATGCGCCGGTCGACTGCGGTCGACCACGGTCGCCTTGCTGGAACAAACCTCTTGTACCAGGACACATACATAACTATATGAAGATTGTTTGATTGTTGAAGATTGTCCGATTTCGAAGAAATATTCAGATATGTTGCGGGTTGACGTGTAGATGGTCCCCTATGAGGGTAGTGCAAGGTATTTAGTGATTGATGTTTTGAGATCCACTACTCTGCATTGGATCATCTATACAATCGGGTTATGGATACAAGGAAGCTATGTGCCACACACACTTGGGAGCCTTTTTTCTTGTTACAAATTCAGAATTGCAATGATTCCTATTTTTATTCTTGCTTTTACTTAGAGAGAGATAAATTTCATAGTTTTTCAGTAACCCACAGCTCATCTACAGAGTATTGTCATTTCTTCATGGCATAACTGAGAATCATCTGGTACATCAGCACAGAGGAAAAATGACAACAGCATGTCCTATCCACAAGATTTTTTGACAAGCGACATTGACTGTACGTTTGAATGCAATGGGGAATTTGCCTCACATTTTTTTATTTTTTTTTCGAATGAGGGTTTATTTTTATGGAATGAAACCATAGTGAGCTGCTCGAAAACGCATCCAAAAAATTTAGAGAATTTAAGGAAGATGGAAATTTTAAATGTGGTGGCAATGTGTAAGAGGCAGCCATGTTTGAAACGTGACGGATATTCTACCAATCTGACTTCAAAGGAGGTTCTGTGGCGCTTACCACAGAAGCGGCACATACACGAACTTTTACCTTCCGAGTAGTGCGCACAAGAGTGCGCCACGATCTGGCAGGAAGAACCCTGACACAAAATTGACCAAAAGAAACAGTATTACTCACTTTTTTACTATACGAATCTATCTACTAGTTTATCAAGCATTATTATTCTTCATCTTCTCTTATTTAGTTTCAAGATTTGAATCACATTATTCGAGTAGCCATTTCACTGGATCGTTTTGTGTGGCGTGCTAGAACTCTGTCTGTTGTCGTTGCTTTCGCGTCGTTTTTTTTTTTTTTTTTCGTATGACGTCAACAATACTCCTCGATTTTCGCGGTGTTTTGTAACAGAGGTTCACTTGTTTAGGCATTTTCTCCTACGGTAATTTTTTTCCGTTGGTTATTCCTAGTGTTAAACGTTATTCTAGGGCCCTATAATAGGATTTGCCTTGAAATTCCAGAATCTAAAATTGAGGCAAATTCCCCATTCAAGTTAGCAGACTTTAAATGGGGTATTTCGGTGGGTCGGAAATTCAGGTTTTTGACCTCAAATTTGGATTCAGCACCCTTGAAAACCTATATACTACAACTTTAAGCCCAATGATACTATAACATGTGGTAGAAAAATTAATTAAAGAGATCACACGTTTGAAAAAGGCGGGCCGCTATAAATGCACACACACTAGGCAAGGACTACGCTGCACGTGTGTGTGAGTACTATTTTGTAGTATCCAAGAGGTCTTTCAAGGGTTTCCGTGCATGGATACTTTTATCAAAGACAGTTGGCTAGCTACGTCACGATTGGCTAGCTACGTCACACCATTCAAATCTTCAACTTTCCTTAGCTTCTCTGATTTTTTAAAAACATTTTCTCGACGAACAGACCCGATTACCGTTATTCCTGAGCCATACTCTTTTGAAAAAAAAAGAATGAAAAAAATTGACCGAAATACCCCATTGAGATTGACCGATTATTAAAAGGAAGAAAACTGTGGTATCGACCAAGTCGATTTTAAAGCTCTGCTGAAAATTAGACCACGTTAGATGTGCAATGATGCAGCTTAAGCGACGATAAATAATATTTATATAATATATATATATATAAATATTATTTATCGTATTTGCATATTATGCAGGTTTGAAAACCTGAAGTCATACAAACTCTGAAGTAACGCGATTTTTAACCAACTTGCTATTGAGTGTTCCAGCAGTGGATGAACCGTGGTGATGGCCACACAACCGCAATCCATAAGGCTGTGGTTTTTGTGCTCACCGTGGTTGGCCCTGCTGGAACAAACCTACTAGAAGCTCTTCATCAAGATCATTACTGCTTCGAGAGAAAACCATTTTTAAAAAACAATTATAACATTGTTTTGAAGGCAACATAATTCGTCAGAGACCGAGGTCGAAAATGTTTTATGTGGGTGGTGCAGTGTTTGAGTAGTGCGCCGAGCCGTGATCCAGAAGTTTGGAGAGCGGTCGAGAGCAAAAAGTGTTCGACTCAGTGCGCCACACTGCTCTGTCGACCTAGTGGATGGACTGCCATTCCAGTTCCACTGAGCGTGCATCGCCATGATTCACATTGAGTTCATCGCGCATCAGGTGGAAATGGGGCCCAAGCCTCATTCTCAGTTCCACTCTGCTGCACCCCTCATCAGGAACGTGTGTGGTTTTTGTGCTGAGTGTAAAGTGCTTAGTATTGGACTGAAGAATTATTATGGAGCGGGACAATGAAAAGTGCCTTGCGCTCATAACACTTTATGAGCAAAATAAGGAACTGTGGCAAACCGACCACAATTATCCCTAAAATAAATTAAAAGAAGAAGAAAATTAACGAGATAGGCAACGACTAAGGGTTCCAACTGCTTGCAACATCAGTATAAACGAGAAAAGAAAAATAAAAGGAAGGAATAGTAGCTCACCCATTATCTCCTTGGAAAAACTGTAATTTCTCTGGATACACAGTAAAGACATCCGCAACAGCGAAGCTGTCGACACGTCCAGTTGCTGGGAGGACCTCAACGCACGGTACATGTGATTCATCTCTTTTATTCAATGATAGGTACGAGTAATCTCAAAGAATGAAAACTTCTAGGATTTGAGATTCTGCATCCTCCTATCTCCTCAATTGCAATTCATGCACTCACAGCTATTAGAGACCTGCAACATACGAATAAATTAAAATGTAATGTTATTTGGCAATGTAAATGATCCCAACTTCCGCCTCTTCTTCATTAACCTTTTCTCCCCGCCGGGCGGCCCCCTGCTGCAACCTACCATCCCGGCCACAGAGTACTGGAGACAAGATCCCGGTGCTTGAGCCACCTAGTTGTCAACCTCAACCCCCCTACCGGAGGAAATCTCAGCTGCGCTAGGGACGGCACGATACCACCGATATATCGGAGTATCGATACTTTTTTGGTATCGATACCGATATTTGTATCGATACTTTAGATGCAAAACTACAAACCAATATGTTAGTATCGATACTTTTGCCTAAAATATCGTAGGTATCGATACTTTCTTGACGATATTATCGAAAATTTTGCCAAAGTAAATTGGTGAAAAAATACCAAATTAGTAAATAGAAAATAATACCATATATTGTCTGCCACTGAATAACACTCAAAATATGCTCAGAATAGTATCAATTGAAACGATATATCGCCCCGATAGCCTCAAAATAGTATCAATATCCAATGTGAGTTTGGAAGGAATTTAAACCCGTTTTCCCGAACTTACAAGAAGTGGGAGGCATGCAAAATATTAATTGGGATGGCGACATCAGTCACGAGCGAACGGCTTTTTTCGAATAATAAATAGTATTAACTGTATTGTAACTGATTTATTACTTAACTAGCTGAAAAGCCTGCTAAAAGCAGGCAAAAAAATTGTAGATATGTAAAAACTCGGCGCTGCGCGCCTCGGCGGGGGCTTCGCCCCCTGCACCCCCGGATGATTTCCGCTTAGAGCCTAATGGCTAAAATGTGACATACCTTGAAAATTTTTTTGCTCCCTCTCCCTCTTTATCTTTCTTCCACTGTAATATTTAAGATACCTCCTTATTCATAATGGCCTTGGAGCTCACTCAGCTGATCAGTGACCACTCAGGCACCTTCAGCATTCTCCATTGACCCGCCCTCTCAAATTTCAGGTTCCTGCGTTCAACAGGAGAGGAAATGGCCTTAGAGCTCACTCAGCTGATCAGTGACCACTCATGCGCCTTCAGCATTCTCCATTGACCCGTCCTCTAAAATTTCAGGTTCCTGCGTTCAACAGGAGAGGAAATGGCCTTGGAGCTCACTCATCTGATCAGTGACCACTCAGGCGCCTTCAGCATTCTCCATTGACCCGTCCTCGAAAATTTCAGGTTCCTGCGTTCAACAGGAGAGGAAATGGCCTTGGAGCTCACTCATCTGATCAGTGACCACTCATGCGCCTTCAGCATTCTCCATTGACCCGTCCTCTAAAATTCCAGGTTCCTGCGTTCAACAGGAGAGGAAATGGCCTTGGAGCTCACTCATCTGATCAGTGACCACTCATGCGCCTTCAGCATTCTCCATTGACCCGTCCTCTAAAATTTCAGGTTCCTGCGTTCAACAGGAGAGGAAATGGCCTTGGAGCTCACTCATCTGATCAGTGACCACTCAGGCGCCTTCAGCATTCTCCATTGACCCGTCCTCTAAAATTTCAGGTTCCTGCGTTCAACAGGAGAGGAAATGGCCTTGGAGCTCACTCAGCTGATCAGTGACCACTCAGGCGCCTTCAGCATTCTCCATTGACCCGTCCTCTAAAATTTCAGGTTCCTGCGTTCAACAGGAGAGGAAATGGCCTTGGAGCTCACTCAGCTGATCAGTGACCACTCATGCGCCTTCAGCATTCTCCATTGACCCGTCCTCTAAGATTTCAGGTTCCTGCGTTCAACAGGAGAGGAAATGGCCTTGGAGCTCACTCAGCTGATCAGTGACCACTCAGGCGCCTTCAGCATTCTCCATTGACCCGTCCTCTAAAATTTCAGGTTCCTGCGTTCAACAGGAGAGAAAATGGCCTTGGAGCTCACTCAGCAGATCAGTGATCACTCGGGCGCCTTCAGCATTCTCCATTGACCCGCCCTCTCAAATTTCAGGTTCCTGCGTTCAACAGGAGAGGAAATGGCCTTATTTATAGACCCCCACGTTCGGGCGACATACGTACGCACGTACGTACGTACGGTTGGTGTTTTATGTATATAGACTAGCTGAAAAGCCTACTAAAAGTAGGCAAAACGCTTCTTCCGACTCTCCCCGCATCCCACTCCCTCCGGCTCCTCCCGCCTCCGATTCCCCCCCTCCCGCCCCTCCGACTCGTCCCGCCTCCCACGACCCCTCCGTGCATACGTACGTACGTACGTATGTGCCTTTGTGGTGTCGGGGCCCCATCTCGGTTAATTGAGTATGTGGCCTGTCTGTACCACGAAGGCGTGACGGTCCTGGAGGCAGGAGGTGAGGTGTCAGGGGATGTACGGATCGGGCGTGGGGTACGCCAGGGGGATCCCCTATCACCACTCCTCTTCAACCTGGTCGTGGACACGGCCTTGGGTAAGCTGCCCACAGAAGTAGGGTTTGATCTCGCCCCTGGGGTGCGAGTAGGAGCATTGGCTTTTGCCGATGATGTTATCCTACTCGCAGAAACCCGTGAGGGTTTGCAGATCGCCCTCAATGCATTTGCTAAGCAGCTAGCCAGGTGTGGACTTGTGGTTAACCCCGATAAGTGTGGGTCGGTCTCCTTGGTCCCGTCAGGTCGCCAACATAAGGTGAAAGTTGTGGATGGGGGTTTTGTCATAGGACAATCCCCCATCCCATCTCGATCCGTGTTGGAGGTTTGGCGGTACCTTGGAGTCGACTTCATGGGGGTGGCCACCATTAGTGCCAGCCGTGTGGACCTTGGTAGAGCGCTAGATCGCGTTACCAAGGCTCCATTGAAGCCACAGCAGAAGCTGCGCCTCCTCCGCACGTACTTACTGCCAAAGCTGACCTATGGGTTAGTCTTTGGCAGGCTTACGGCGGGGAGGCTGCAAGAGTTAGATCGACAAGTTCGCTCTGCTGTGCGCTCTTGGCTGAGGTTCCCACCTGGTGTCCCAAGTGCCTACGTTCACGCACCGGTAAAATCCGGTGGGCTTGGCGTTGTGTCTCTCTCGGCATGTATCCCTTCACTGCGCCGCCAGCGCCTGCTATCCCTTCAGGGGTCGAGCTGGGAGGTCGCCCGTGCGGCTGCTGATCTTGATTTTGTCAGGCAGCAGTTAGCATGGTGCGACCGAGCAACACCATCTGCTCCAAAACCCAGTTCGTCTGCTGAGTTCGCTGCTGCGCTGCATGAGTCAGTAGATGGTAAAGAACTCCGACAGTGCTCCGAAAGCCCTGTCTCTTCCCAATGGGTAGATTGGGCTTCGGAGGGCATTGGGGCCCGCGACTACCGACACTTCCACGCCGTCCGCATGGCAACTCTGCCAACTGCGGTACGGTGTTCGAGGGGTAGTCGTGGGACAACTCTACCCCTTTGCCGCGCCTGTCGGAGTGGAAATGAACATCTGTATCATGTAGTGCAGCAATGTCCTCGGACTCATGGGGGCCGCATTTTACGTCATGATGCGGTCGCCAAGCAGATAGCAGGTGCTCTGTCATCTAGCGGCTGGGATGTTGAGAGAGAGAGATTGTATCACATGCCAAGTGACCAGGGTAAGAAGCCCGACATCGTTGCCGTCAAGCCCGACCAGTCTTGCATTATCCTGGATGTCCAAGTTGTCAATGGCAGCGTGGACATGGAGCAGACTTGGCGGGCTAAGATAAGGAAGTATGATAGAAATGATTTACGGCAAGCGGTGTCGGAGCTAAAAGGAGTGGCACCCAACAACATCAGGGTGATGGCTGCAACCTTATCATGGCGCGGGATGTGGTGCGGGAAAAGTGCCACGGAGTTGCGTGAGTTGGGCATCTCAGTAGGCGTACTCCGTGGTATCACCACCCGTGTCTTGCTCGGCTCATATTTGAACTGGTGGTCGTTTTATAGAGGCACTTCCCTTCATCCCTCTCTCCCACCACCACCTTCCTCATCTTCCCTCATCCCTAGGGCCGGCGTCGGGTGAGTCCTGGGCGTCCTCCCCATTATTTTATTTATTTATTTATTTTATTTTTATGGCGTGCCCCCTCCGTCAAAAAAGACATTTTGTCTTTGAGGGGAGTTCTAAAAAAAAAAAAAAAAATACGTACGTACGTACGTACGGTTGGCGTTTTATTATATTAGATTCTTTCGATTTCTAGTGGAAGAAAAAAATCATTTCATTGAACAGATTTCTTGCTAATAAGAATTGGAATTAAACTAAAATGGAATGATTACTCATTTTTATTACATTTTAAATTATTGGCTTCTATTACATTTTTAATTGCCATTGACTTTTACTAAATTTTAAATTATTGTTTTTTAGAAAATAATATTTTAGATAAGAATATATTTCGCGATATATAAAATCGCCTTTTCTTAATTAATAGGGTTTTTATCGGGAGTGGAAAATCGTCGGGGGGTAAATTGAAATATCGTTGGTATCGATACTTCGAGCCGATATTATCGAAGTATCGATATTTTATAATATCGGTATCGAAAAGATATCGGGCATCGATACTTCCTATGAAATATCGTATCGATACTTTGGAGTATCGTGCCGTCCCTAAGCTGCGCCCGCTCACTCGCTTTGTCTTCCTCTTTTATTTTCGCCCACTTTCACTCAACATTATTTCTCAACTGAATGATTTTTTGTGCTTGATACTTATTACCCTATTGTCCATGAATTATGACAATTTTTTCAATACTGAGTGAGTTTTACATATTTTGTATATAGAAATATACTGCATTCCACTATACCAAAATAATTTGGCTAAATGAATCCATCCATCCTTTCCTGACTGGACTAAACACACTCCAGACACGTGTACCGGATTTTTTAAAAATCCTCATTGAATGGTGCGTAAGAGACGCTTACCACTCTGTCGCAATTTTCTCTCTCTCCCCCCCTACAATATCGCTACTGCCCTAAAATCTGTTGGAAGAAAGTGAAAATGAAAAGTATACTGTTCCCCTACATAACGGTAACAGAATGCAAGTGATTAGTTCAGAAATTAGCACACATATTGCATCAGATAGTCGAAGAACTACGAAACGGCAGAAGGCGTCTGTGGAAACAACAGGAGGCAGACGCCTACAGACGTCCGTAGGTTTCAAATCGTTCAATCATAACGTTGATCCTCAGACGCCTTGTCTCCAGTACTCTGTGGTCGGGGGGAAAAGGTTAAGAAACTTTTTCCGGTTTTCCATCCTACTTGATGGCTCACGACACATTCGTCTTAAGGATTTCATTGAACATAATTGAAATCAGAGATTTGAAACCGTTTTCACACCAATAGGTCCTTTTGGACCGAATTCAACAGAAGAAATTAAATTCAGTAGTTGTGTAATTTTACCAAGTTTTCGTTTCTAACCAATCGGAAAGGATCACATCGTTCAATGGTCAAACAGGCTAGACTTCTTCAAGTCATACAAACTTGATTCTTTGAGTCGGAGGACAGCATATCCACGAGTTGGGAACTTATCTAGTAGGACGCAAATAAATTGAGTACCCACCTAAGAGTTCTCTGCTCCTGGTTTATAGATGAGATAGAGCATGCAAGCGAAAACCGCTTACTAATGAACCTAAACTCAATCCACGGAACCGAAAAATCATCCAGCACCAACAAATAATGCTAGGAGAACCACTGATCTGAACAGTAAATTGTATCGAATTTTCCAACAATAGCTGTGTCCCGTCATACCTTAACTCGACGATTGTCGCTAGGTGATTGAATTAAGGGTTCCGGCCATAATAATGAAGCTCATACCACACATAATCGGCGTAAATTACAAAGCTATAAAAGAAAACAAAAATCGAAAAGGTTTTTTACCAAGTGATTTCGTCTTTTAGTTCCGGACACACGCGGAGAACATCAACATTTTGAAACTGCGATGTTTGAATTTTGAATGTTTGAAAAATAAGAACTCGCCGGTAAACAAGTAGAGATAGGACTAACATTAAGAAATTATGATAAGCCGAACTATGGAAGTGGGTTCCAAACACCACAGGAACATGGAGTCGAAGAGGGGTTGATGGAAAACAACTATTCCACATGGAGGTCCCATAATCCCATGGAGTAACGAATAATCAAAATTAATGATTTTACCCCAATAAAAGCATCGGAAATTACAAAGAAAATTTGGAAAAAAAAACTACCCACCTAATTGAATAGGTAGGTAACTCACCTATTAAATACCTTACGGTATAAATGGGCCCCAGGTACTATCACTGCCCCATACTAGTACTATCACCGCCCCATACTAGTAGAATCACAAGGTAGGATCATGGTTATTACTTATTCCATGGTGTCTCCCTGACAATGGTTGATGGAACCTTCCATGGTGGAGACCGATAACTCTCCTGCATGTCGGTCACTTGGACGTGCGACTTCCATGATCAACATTGACATAAGTCTTGTTATAAGCGTGACAGCCACGATCAATTCAAAACCTCTGACCGGTTATTGACGTGTCAATGTATTAATTCATTTCGGAATTAATCACTGTTTTCTGTCCTAATGTTGGATCTCGTGTTGGTTTCTAAAGAATACGATGGTTGTTCTAGATGAATGAATAGATCAACAATGAAATTCAAGCCGCTAATGCGGTTGTCTGCTTCGACGATACCTCCTTCAGTAAACATGTTCTCCATTTAGTAAGTTAACAGCTGTCTTCTTGTTACTCGTCTCTGAATCATACTATTGTACGCTGTTGGTTTACTCACCGGCTTGACAGCCACCTGAGGAACCAAACAATATGTTGACGATGAACTGCTGTAGTCGCAAAAATTTCAATTTGCAAGAATGCTCCTTCTGAGGATTACTTAGGGTCTACTTGTGATTATAGTTTTCAACGAATCCTCTGCTAATTAGCATGTACCCCCATGCGATTGTTCATATACATAATTCTACCCACCTAGTCTGCTTCTCAGCTCATTGTGTGAAGAAACTAACATAACAGCCCCTACTCGGTTTTGGTGTTGAAGCAGGCCTTGTGGTTGTGGAGTTGACGTGGGATAACCTTCACTAAACATTTTCATACTTTCTTATTCGAAAGTAGAATAGCATAAAATAAGAACAATGAATAGGGCTGTGTGTTTAGTCCTGGTAGGAAGGGACAGTTTTCGTAACGGGCTGTTCGTTAGCCTCCAGGGATTACAAAGGTTCCGACGTTAGTCGTCGGAAGAGTAGGCTTGTGTCAATTAACCGAATTATTTGTTTAACATAATTTCAAAATGTCATTCATACCTGGCGCTGATAAATACGATGAGGATTTGGTTTCATCATTTCTAATTAATAGAGATGGGCTAAATACTTGTCATTTTTTTTCTTCAAAAATGTATCGAATATATGCCAATTTTCTTTTATTGATCTCAAGTGAACATGTGAATTATCAGCATGGACATATTTTAATGGTCATTGCAGGTACGCTAGATGTTTTAATAAAAAGTTTACTACCTCCAAAACTATGCGGAGAGTGGGGGAAACTTGTGGGATGTTCGCGCCTCCAAGGTGAAGCGATGCTCGTGGGATAATACTCCTCAAGTCCGCTACCAAATCCAGTGTACAGAAAACCATGCTGCCCTCAACATCCCCACTAATCTACTATCAAAACTTGAAAATGTGAGACTGCAACACAAACGGGCAAATTCCTGGTATGCAACACGTGATCTTCCTCGAGATGGCACTTCCGCCTCTACCAATCACCTGTACCACAGCCAGTTGCTGATATTACCCAACGATTATTCCAGGCGCCACTACAACAAGGAACTTCCTTGATCATTTGGTCGTTGAGGGCTGTGACAACCGTAAAACGAAATAATGCAAACAGTCAAACGGAAGAAACACTCCACCGTAGGAGGACAGAAAAGACGAGACCACAGCTCGACCCAAAATCCTCACAAAGGTAGCCAACATCAAAATACGACAGCATCTACTTGGTTGTAATCGTGGATATTTTGTGTAACATTTCCGTGGTTGTAATTTCCAAGAAAGCAGAATGGTTTCATTCTGAATTATGTAATGTTCAACACTGCAAGAGAGATTTGAGTAGTATTAATTTTGTTGTGATATAATAAATATAAATTAGTACATCAACGCACACATCTGAGCCTCATGTGCAACTAAAGTAAAACAACTTTTAAAAACATACAAAGTGTTTTAAAAATAATCTTGAGAAACATCAATACAGAAACAAAAAAATGTGTGGTAGAAGTAAAATGAATAGAAATGTAGCTCTGAAATTATCGTCGATTAACAATCAGAAGGCATAAAGTATAAAGTGTTCTTTAACCTTGTAAGATCTACCCACTAGATCCAGGAGGCACGAGAAACACTTGCATTTTGCAGAAGAAATACATAAAATAGGTTCTGAAAAGGTTCAATATGGAATATTACCAGCCATTAAGCGACTGTGGCTGAATTGAATTTGAATAAATGAACTACGAGGGGAAGAACAGTTATCCCTATCGGAAGCTGAAAGGGAGTTTGAAGTACATGGCAACAGTATATATTATATACTAGACCTGGCACCTCACACAAGATCAGTATGTTGAGCCAGTCAAGGCCTAACAGTTGGATGCAGCCAAGCGGGTTCTTCAGTATCTGAGGTGACCGTTGACTTTTCGCTGTCGTTCATCAATTCTGGAGGATCCTGTGACCAAGTGGGGCTCATGCGTGGAAGATCATATGCTGTGGATGTGCTCACACTCTCAGAGCAGCAGTTAGCTGGGAATCCCAGAAGCAGTAGACATTCAGAACCGTCGTACAGGATCCAGCTGCTAGGGCGAGGGATTGAGCGGATACTAACTTCCACTGTGATGTACGCTGTGTTAACTCAATTTGCCGCTTTTTCTTGTTTTCGTTGAACCGATGAGTTTTTAGGTAGGTGTTGATTGAATTTTATAATATCCCCTTGTCGGATTGATTGATTGAATTACTTATTTTACCACCAGGGGGAATTAGGGCCATTAGGCCTTCTCTTCCATTCCACCTGGCTACAAAATATTTTTAAAAAACAATACAATATTTTACTTTATTTGGGTACGACTACATTTTGCTTTTAAGTACAAAATTCACAACAGTTATAGTAGGTATCTGGGGTGTAGATGACAGACGATCGAACTCGTCAAGATAGGTAATCTATCTACTACACCTCGAGCAAGTCTATTTTTCATATTGTATCCTAATGATACCTTAGAATGTACAAGTTTAATAGCATTTGGTGGCGGAAACTCGCCTTCAGAATAAGGAGAATAAATAGCATTGGACCGACGAGGTAATACAGGGTGTCCAAGTAACTAGGTACGCTCCCCCCACTTATTTTCTCTAATAGTGTAAGAAAAAAATCGAATTAACGCTATTCTTAATAATTTTTTTGCGTAGAATTCAATAATGACAAAATTGCGCACTGCGCAATCGCGCAACCATGCGCAATCATGATCAACTTTGTTTTTTCAAATGAGAACCCCCATTTTTATAGCAGATTCGGATTCTACGTCAAATTTTATGAACATTTTACTTCGACAATTTTTTTTTTTCAGACGCGCGCAGCCCGCTCAGCGAGCGCTCAAAGATGCGCAACCCAGAGATTGCGCCAAAGTTGAGATGAAGGTAAGCCTCAAGTGCGGCACATCACTTAGCACTGTTTTTCTACGCTGAATTGCGTGGTGATATCCCTTTCTTGATTTGATTTCATTTTACCGTATCTACAGCGTAAAAAGTCACTTTTTGAGGAGGAAATCATCGATTTGCCGTGGAATCTTTTCCGAGTATTGTTTTCTTCTCAAATTATTACTCCTTTTTGTAGGTAGACAATACAGTTTACATCAAGAGAAAACTGCCTTATCCAGTTGGTGCGTGATCTTGTTCACGGTACATTATCAATGTGATGATAATTTGCAATGAGAACGACGAAAAGTTCAGAGATCCTTCTGATCGTGTCATTTATCGAATGTTCTGATGAATTGGGACAGATGTATGTTTTCTCCTGTCCGCAATGCCACCGATTTTCTCCAAGGAAGAAAAACGTGACATGGTTAATTTTTTTACGTTTTATTAGGATGATTCATTACCCTTCGTAAGAAAATCGATGATTTCCTCAAAAAGTGACTTTTTCGGCTGTAGATACGGTAAAATGAAATCAAATTAAGAAAGGGATATCACCACGCGATTCAGCGTAGAAAAACAGTGCTAAGTATTGTGCCGCACTTGAGGTTCACCTTCATCTCAACTTTGGCGCAATCCCTGGGTTGCGCATCTTTGAGCGCTCGCTGAGCGGGCTGCGCGCGTCCAAAAAAAAAAGTTGTCGAAGTAAAATGTTCATAAAATTTGACGTAGAATCCGAACCTGCTATAAAAAATGGCGGTTCTCATTTGAAAAAACGAAGTTGATCATGGTTGCGCGATTGCGCAGTGCGCAATTTTGTCATTTTTGAATTCTACGCAAAAAATTATGAAGAATAGCGTTAATCCGATTTTTTTTCTTACACTATTAGAGAAAATAAGTGGGGGGAGCGTAGTTACTTGGACACCCTGTATACCAAAATTGAAAGACTTGAAAAAAGTAGACAGAACCCTTCAAGACGAAAGAATTTGATTTATGATTGACGACGGCCATTGGCTCAGCTCAGAAAATAAGGTTATAATTGAGTTAAGGAGGTTTCTGAGGTAAGAGGCATTTTCATCGTCTCGACCGTTTTCCCGTATCTGGCCCCGTGTAATGAGGAATTTCTCCATGTCGGAATTTCCTATTTTTGACCCCAAAATTTACGCCCGTAATTTACGAATAAACAAAACAGTGTAGAAAATATGAACGTTTAAAAAAACTGGGAGGGTGACGTCATCTTGGAATAGTTCATTTATGGCCGCTTGAAGCACTGAGATCGAGAAATCTATAGTCCCCCTCTGCAGCACGCATTTCTTCTAGGCAGGATAGAAATATTCAGCTGGTTTTCTCTGCAAGTGCAGGATTTTAATTTTCAGCTGTAATCTGTATTGCCCTTGTCGTAATTGAGATTGAAAGTATACCTATTCACTGTGGAAGTAGACTCTACTTCAACTGTATTATCTGCCTGGAGCTGTGTCTCAGTGAGATCTACTGGCTTGTAGCAGAACGTTTCCCATCTCCAGGAATCCTTGTAACCTGCCTGGACCATTTTTCTGTATTTGGGTCTCCAATATTATACTACCTACTTGGACAGGACGTCTTGACCAGAACTACATGAATGGGGTTCATTTCTACGAGTACGGGGTTCATTCGTTCATACGAGTACGAGTATGTTCATTCCTACTCTTCTTTCGACACTCTGTCTTGGTACTCCTTGTGCTTTCAATTCTCTGCGGAGCCGTCATCCTCAGCACTTCCTGACGCCAACTTATTCATAGTTAGGTTTGTTAGGTAAAGAACTATGGTACTTTAGAAATACCATAGATCGATAAAAAAAAAAAAAAGGACCGTTGTGGAAGGAAAACTGGTAATTGGATATTTGAAATAAACTGATGAGTTCAGGTGTAGGTTGAATAGGTACAAGTTAGTGTAATTGATTAAATCGGTATACATTTTGATAGAAAAACCTATGGAGCTCCGAATACATAAGAGTGGAAAATATTCTTTAAATTTGCTTGATTTCCTAAGGAGTTTGACCCTTAGAAATAAGGAAAGAGCCGACCTTATTGAGGGAACGCGGAATTCCGATTTTGGAAGGATCCAAAGCGTTACCAGCGGTCGTCCTCAAGGCAGTCTTACAGACCTGCAACGCTGCAGGTTTAACGAAGTCGACAGCGACTGGAAAGTGAGGAGAGTCTCAGAGATCGTCGATGAAGAATCCGTGGAATAGTCCGTCCGATGTAGTCCGAAATATAGTCCGGTTTCCCAAGGAGCTGTGGAAGAAATGCGGTATGGTCAGCATAATAAATTAATGCAAATTTAGCAATATCCTGCTGGGAGTGCCATCGTTTTCCAAAACATACGTCGATTCCTTGAAGATGTGGATGAAAATCTCTGCAGAATTTTCCTGAAATGCTAAAGAATTAGCAGAAACGGACGAGAAAAACGCCGAAAATGTTGGTGCGAGCGTCAAGGTGTTCTGGAGAAGGTAACTTTTGCACTGGGCTCTTGGTCACTAGGTGTTAGTAGACGGGGGAGAGAGTCAACAGATGAGAGCCGCATGTCCTTTCACGACACTTAATACAACACAATAGGTACAGACACCTCGGGTCGAAGTTGCGAGAACAAGGTTATTAAGTAAGAATTAGAAACAAAATGGAATAGGAATTTATTTAAGTCCAGGCTAGAGTGGATTAGAGCAGTGCTGAAGGCTCATTGGCAAACTACTGATTTATACTTGGTTTCAAACAGTTCTTCCCTGCATTTTGATTGCATTTCAATTGAATCGCCTCACAGTTCCTCCTCTAACGAAGGATGGCTGGGAATCTAGTGATATCAGAGGAGTGACGTCCATGTTGATTTCGCTGGTACCTTTATTATCCAATCAGGCAGGAACCCTCCAGAACTCTATCCATGCTAGTACTAGGGACCTGATGGTGCAAATGTGGTGCGGTTGTGTAGCCCATAATAACCCTCCTAACTACTGTTTAAACACTGTAGTGTTCTAACGATTATTTTCTCATTTCAGGGAACTGTGCCGCTAGGATCTGAAGATGATTCCTCTTACTCACCGTGAGTCGGCGAAGGCCAATACTTCACCGGATCATTGATCAGTTCAACAATCTTCTCCGGCTCATATTCTCTGACAGGAACTCGAGAAGTCTGTTCTTGTTTTTACTCCTGAATTTATCTTTCGCCTTCGTTGAGTTGATGTATGGAATATGGACCAACAGTCTTGGACTAATCTCAGATGCATTCCATATGTTCTTTGACTGCACTGGCCTTCTGGCTGGCTTAGCCGCATCAGTTATAACGAAGTGGAGAGCCAATGATAAGTTTTCATTTGGCTATGTGAGGGCTGAAGTGCTGGCAGGTTTTGTAAATGGGCTGTTCCTCGTCTTCATTGCTTTCTTTATCCTTTCGGAAGCAGTGGAGAGAGCGATTGAGCCTCCAGAAGTGAAACACGAGCGCTTATTTATGGTGTCTTTTCTCGGACTCTTAGTTAATCTAATTGGCATATATGCGTTCCAGCATGCACACGCGCACAGCCATGGAGGATCATCACACGGTCATTCCCACAGCAATCACAATCATAGTCACGACCACTCTCATTCACATTCCCATTCCAGTGGCTCTTCAGGACAGTCTCAGATTATCATGAAGGGAGTTCTCCTACATATTATTGCGGATACGCTTGGAAGTGTGGGTGTTATCATCTCGTCTCTCCTAGTTCAACACTTTGGATGGATGAGAGCTGATCCCATTTGTTCGATATTCATCGCTATACTGATAGTGATTAGTGTTATGCCTCTGATAAAGGAATCAGTTATGATCCTCATGCAAAGGCAACCAGTCTCTCTCGATGATATGCTTCCTCAATGTTATCAGAAAGTGATGCAACTGGCTGGAGTCTATAGCATCCAAGAACCACACTTCTGGACTTTGTGCAGTGAAAATTATGTAGGTGCTTTGAAACTTGAGGTTTCTAAAGCAGCTGATCCAAAGTATATTGTTAGCCATACTCACATGATTTTCGCCTCAGCTGGGGTTAGGCAACTTTATGTTCAACTTGACTTTGCTGCTATGTGATAAAAACTTTAAAAACTCACCATGGACTTCAAAAATTGATGTATTTGTTCAAAGTTATGCCAAATTTTTCTAATGGTCTGAGTTAATTCCAATAATTGATTCAACTTCCTAATTCTTGAGTTCAAATGGTATTTTGTGTGTTTGTGTTTGTATGTGGACAGTGATTGGAAAACGATTATTTCCTGTAAATCCGTTCACACATTTGATGTTTGTGGGTTAACAATAATTATTAATTATTACATTTTCAAGAGTTGCAAGATGTGTTGTGTCTTTCCTCGTTGTAATCGTTTGGAACGACATTGAAACATCGTATAACGGAAAAGTTATACTTAATGTTATGAATTCCTATAATAATATTAATGTAGTAGGTAACTAGTAGTTATCTACCAGTGAGAATTCAGTTCGATTTCAGTTTCGGAAGCTGACGAGCTGAGCTGTCAGATTTTTTTTGCATGTGAAGACTAGCAAGTTAAGAGTCTTTTAACGGTTTTCAAGGTATCCGAACTACTTGCATGTGCTGTAACCCTCACATTAAATTGTTTCAATCTTACTTTGAATTTCTCGTACTAAACAAATCTCTTGTGACGCCTTCTTCGAGCGATTCTCAGGTTCGCTGGCCTATTGTCGTGACTTGGTAGACTGAACAGTGTACTAGATCATCCTAGCTTTTGAGGAAAGAACTGGTAGTTTTATAAAACACCCAAATTTTACAATTATCTGTAGCCAATCGTGGTTGAGTTATCATCTTTGAACTTGTTAGTTTCTCACTTTGGTATGAGCTACTTCATTCCCAAAACAAGTGTTTTGGGGACGCTAGGTCCAGGTAGTACCATTACCCTATTAATGTTGTAATTGTAACAAATGAAGAGCTGGGCCGAAATGGGGTACATGTTCCTTTTTGAATTTTACAGGAGAGCCAAAAAACGAATCCCAATCATGCGGTCACGAATTTACAAGCTAAATCGAACATGTACCCCTGTTCCATCAGATTTCCCACAAGCTAATAATATATTAATACGTACCGTATAATAATATAAGAAAGCTTTCTATTTGTGGCGCAATTACACATTACAGCATTTACAAATTTATTTCAACCCTTTACAAAATAATTTAAACCCTTTACAAAATTATTTCAACCTTTTACAAATAAAGGGAAAAAGGGTTTAAATAATTTTGTAAAGGGTTTGAATAAATTTCTAAAAGGTTGAAATAATTTTGTAAAGGGTTTGAATAAATTTCTAAAAGGTTGAAATAATTTTGTAAAGGGTTTGAATAAATTTCTAAAAGGTTGAAATAATTTTGTAAAGGGTTTGAATAAATTTCTAAAAGGTTGAAATAATTTTGTAAAGGGTTTGAATAAATTTCTAAAAGGGTTTAAATAATTTTGTAAAGGGTTGAAATAAATTTGTAAATGCTATATAATACATAGAATAAAGATATTATCTTTATATTTTCTATCTGAAGGACGTTCCCTGAAATTCATACTTTTCCAAACAATAAGTTTTCATAAGTATAAGAAATAGGAATAACAGATTTTAAAATAAAAAAATCATTGTATTTGTACAAAACGTTTGATAGCTTAGAATTGCGAGAAGAAAACAGGCGGTCGTCGGGTTTTGAGTAACTCATCGGGTGATCGTCATAGCAACGGGAACATGTATCCCTATTCGTCTATTGGAGGCGTCACATTTTCACTTGCTCGCATCGCAAAAAAACAACCATGAAGTTAAAAATATCGATATTTTATTCTATAATCGTGTAGAGGAAACCTCAAGCTTCAATTTGACACAAAAAAAAAAGTTTCGATAAAAGTGAGATGTACCCCTTTTCGGCCCAGCTCTTCAAATAACCTAAATTATGAAAGTTGACTGTGTTCCTCAGCTTCTAGAAGCAGAAAACAATTATTTCATTCACCATCCTGTCTTTTCTCTCTTCCCAGCTCGATGAAGAAGATATATCTACTTCAAATTATACCACCCTATTTGAGTAGGTATAAGGTTTTGAATTTGTCACACTAAACGTTAAGGTACCTTGGAACTGTTAGCTGACTAAATCTACTATAAAGTATCATTGAATACCTGCCTACTTCTTGACTAGACTAGAGCAGGTGAAACTAACTGTAAGCTATTGCAATTGGTTTATTCATACTTATCGCACCAGGTACCTATTACTTAGTCACATAGGCAACTCGAAAATTTGATTCAATTGTTGGATTGCTTGATTTTGGACTATCTAGATTATTGTACCCACAATATTCCACCTTTTAAATACTGTTTTGTATTTGAATACCTTGTAGGTAGATCAGCCCCTATGGAGGAAATGGCCAATGTTCAAGGAAACAGTTGAAGGTTTAAAAATGGAGACTTGAACTCTCACAACCTCTGGATTACTGTGTTCACTCAAGACTTGTTAGGGCCAGTGTTACTGAACCCTCATTTTTCATGAGATAATTTCCAGTCAGGTAGGAGGTATCCAAGACGAAGGTAGAAATAATTTCCGTGGTTTGCAAGTTCCCTATTTGACCAACTTCAAAACTGACGAAGGTGGAAGTTCTCAATTCTGTGTGTCATAGGACATCGATTTTTTAAACATGGAATATGTTTTAGCCATAGGGTAACTACCCGAAAAACGTTATGCTGGAGGAGGACGCGGAAGGGGGATGAGGGAGTGTCACGCAGGAGGGCGACACAGGATGGTCACGCGCCTTTTCGACACTCCGGTTTTCGCAGCACAAAGCACAGAGCTTTTCAATGCATTATAGATATGTTGGTAGTGATAATATAAATTTTGTATTATACCTACCTACGATTAAAGTTTCTCTACTAAACTTGGCTAAAACATGTTCCATGTTTTTATAATTTACGCCGTAGGCTTTCAGTAGATAGCATCTGGGGGGGGGGGGGGGGTGGGGGGGCTTGCCGAGTTTTTTGTTGTTGTTTGAACGACTTTGTTTTTCTTGTACCAATCTGCCTGATTCTTTTTAAAATATGTTCTACCAGTATTCATGAGAGGATTTCATTTTGCTTTGTTGAAAGTGTCGAAAATAGTTGAAAAAGTGATTGTTGATTTCGAAAGGATTGGTCAGTATTCACGTAACTTCTTCTGCAATTTCCACTAACTCGTTGATGGACCATTTGTGACCATTAAATTAAAGGTCGGATTGTAAGCTTTAAAACGCATGCTGAACTTGCATGAGCCTCATCGAACGAGTTTGTGTATCTTCAAATAGTTACAATTCCCTACCAATACAAATTATTCGTGTGATTGTGAGTGGAGAAATAATTTTAAAAAATAAATGAAGGACCACTAAATGTTTAAAATAATACATAATTAAGAAATAATATACCTACTCCTTCTCAAAATTAGAGCACCACCATATATTTCTTCATTTGTCCCCTTATTTTTTCCCTTATCAAGTTTTTATCCATTTGCACACATTTTTTGCAAACACAGAAGGAAAAAAGAAACAAAAAAAGGTACAAATTCGAGAAAAAAGATGTTTTTAATAAATTGAAGAAAAATTTACTTCTTGTGGTAAAATTATAAAAATTGAAAAAAAAGGTTTGATTTATGCCAGTTTAGATTTTCAATACTTGGTTTTACCTCCTCTAGCTCGGAGCCTTCGACTGATGCTTCTAATCAAGTTTTGGATATCCTCCTGGGGGATATTGTCCCACTCCTCTTTCGCTGCTGCTTCCAGCTGCTGGAGATTGTCTGATGGTGGATCTCTGGCTCGAATTCTTCTTTTCAGCATGTCCCAAACCTGCTCTATCGGATTCATGTCTGGGCTCCTTGGAGGCCAGTCCAGGATACAACATTTGTAAGGGAAGAAGGAAAGATACAAACGAAAACATGGATGGTGGTGCTCTAATTTTGAGCAGGAGTGTAGAATAAAAACCTTTTTAACAAAAAAAAAAAAAAAAAAAAACGGACCGACCTCTAAACTGAAAGTGGCAAAACCAGATGGGGAGGGCGGCGATTTATTTTTATTTTGATCGATTTCCCCTCAAAGACCTTTGACGTCATTGATGTGGCGAATGGGTGCGCCATAAATAAGAATAAATCAAATTTTAAATGAGGAGGACGCCCAGGATGAAGGGTAGTGCCCTTGTCTCCGTTACTCTGTGGTAGTGCCCCTATAGAAAGACCACCAGTTGAGGTATGTGCTGTGCTAGACACGGGTGGTGAGACGACGGACCCTAGGTGCCCAACGCGCGCAACTCTGCCGCCATGACAGTTGCAGACATCACCTTGATGTTGGATACCACTCCTTATAGCCCCAACACCGCTTGCGTACCTATCTGAATACGTTGTAGTTATTATTTTCTCCTTTTCGTGGTTTGCCATCATAAATTTTAAGTTAGGTCCGGTTTTTTTTTTAATTTTTAGTGGTCCTTAATTTATTTTAAAAATTGAAGACCACAGGGGAAGAACGCACCAAGTCGATTTTTTGCGAAAAAATAGGTTATGACGGTTTCTTATAGATTTTTTCACGGCGGACTCGATGGTGACAACCAAAATGGGCAAAAACGATCCAATATAGGAGAAAAATGGGAGAAACGAAACACCGTACAGGGGAAGAACGCACCAAGCCGAGCGCAACCGGGGAAGAACGTGCCAACTTTCGGGCTCCCTCCCCCAGGTCGTATTCCCCTACCTGATGGATCTCTGTGATTCACGCATTCATGCGGTTTTCCTGGGTTTTACAGTATTATTTTCGATGTTAGCGGCGATCATTATTATTTTCTTCATACCAATAAGTTTATATGAGACTAGTGTTTGTTTTCTTGAAAACGGTGAAACGTAAATGAATTTCCTGGATTTTATTCTATTAAAACATTTTGCAAAACTTCTTCGTGAGTGAACTTTTGAAAATACCAAATCATTATATATATTATTAAAATGTCACAAAACCGTTATGCCCTGATAAAGAGAGAAATCTTATGGTAGGATACTATGAATAAAACCAGCAATACACGTTCATGGTGCGTTCTTCCCCTGTACAGATGGACCTTTGCAACTTTGGATAGCAATATGGAGTTTTAAAATACTTTTTGCAGTAGTTTTGATTGTACCACCGCATTCTGCAGTACGCTATGATACAAATTCCATTTTTTTTTTAATTGTATCGACCAAATTCGAACTAAAATTGGGTTTTTGCCGGAAAAAAATGATTTCCTGAAAAGTTTACAAAATGTGACATGGTGCGTTCTTCCCCTGTAGTCTTCAATTGTTTCTTCCGCAGTTTTTCGATTGGTTTCCATAATTTTGTCCACATTTTGTGTTCAATAATGGAAATAATTAAATAATAAATAACCAAGTTGATGTCGAGAATTCTCGACTGGGAAGGGTGTGAGAGATGGATATCATAGTTCTTGCCTGTGAAATGATGTCCGAGGTGAGCGAAGGACCAATTAACGCTTCTTCTGCTAGATAACTGTTTTCAATTTTATCAAATTAAAATGTCTACTCTAGCTTACGCATTCTACTATTCTAGAACGGATCACGTTCCGATTTGAAAAAAGGTATTCAGATGCTTAGATTTGTCTCATCCAATATCGGGTGGTCTCTAATTGTAGGTTGCTGGACGTGTAATCCACGGAGGTTGATTGTTCCAGGTTCTCAGTTTTTAACCAATAACTGTTTCTATTGGAAAAAAAAAACATAGGTTAGGTGTGTTACCAGCCTTGAATTCCTTAGTTTCGAATAATTCCTTCTAATTTCGCAGTCAGTATTAAAGAGAAAACCCCATGGATGAAGATGGTTGGAAACAATTTATTAGGCGCTCATGTTCACAACCTACTTCATACCTGCTGAGCGATTTATGGCCATTGCACACCTACGCTTGGAGTTCAAGTACAAAATGTACCTACTCGGGGTTTCACCTCTATTAATAGGAAATGGTAGGCTATAAGAACATTGAAAAACTCCTCAGGACCTTGTTATTTTGTTTCATCAAAAGTTCTTCGATCTCTTTCAAAGTTGTATTCCTGTCCCATCAGAAGATAATTATTATTCTCTCGTAGCAGAGTAGTGACAGGGGACTGCTACCTACCAGCCCGCGTTTTCCCCGGCTCGCAGTTACTGAACTCTGCACTCTATAACTTCTATTCTAAAATAGGTTATAGGTTTAGATACAGACACTACAACTAGCCTGTAAGGGAAGAATTGCTTCGTTGTGGCAGGAAAATACGTTAGTATAGTATAGTACCAACTATATTTACCACTTATTCGCTAAGAATGAAAGGCAGTCGATGAATAGGTGTTTAACACTCTCCGTGCTGATGATGGTAATAACCAACATGCCGAGTTTCGCAAGTGGCGTATGATGGTTTATACCATCACAGCTCTAAGCATATCTCCGAGCTGTTCATCGTTCTGCTACCTAGTGGATGACTTAAGAACCTCTTTCGGATTTTTTTCGTGCTTAGTAGGTCCTCTTGTCGCCACCAGAGTGCGCCGTTTTCACTTCTGGGGATTCTGTTATCTTTAAGATTTGCGGGTTTGGGTGTATTGCTTAATGCTCCCGAGCGGTGAAAGTGGGAGCTTAATGCTCCGAAATGAAAAGTGCCTAATACTCCCGTGGTGCTGAATGATCCGGCCGGAATGACTCGGTGGTGCCTAATGATCCCTCCATGAAAACTGCCAGAATGTGTGAGCGATTAGCGTAACCCAGAGGACACCATGAGGAGGTTGCTCACGTTGTCCCCCCATTGGTGACGGAAGTCACCTCGTCAAATTGTAAAATTGAAATAGAAGTTCTCCCATCAGAAATGGAGTTGAGGATTTGCGATCGAGGAACGTGGACGTGGTGGACGGACTGCAACTTGGTGTAGACCTCTGTTTGAATCCCAATCAGACCGTCAAAAAACTCAAAAATGTTGGGGTGCGGCGAGATGAAATCAAGGGACAATCAAAAGACAGAACGCTAAGGGAATGTACATACCGTTGTAGTGCCCATGTAACGTGAAAAATTGGTAAAAAAATTTAAAAGTCCCATCCATATACACCACTGAGCAGGACACCAGGCATTGCATATCGGCGAGGCAGGAAAATATGACAATGCCTGTTTCGGAGTCGGCGTGCAACAGAAACTCATCTCTCCGCGATCTCCCCACAAGAGTGGGATCATAGGGCACAGTTCGATAACGACGTTGCGTTGGAATGCGGAGCACTCAGCTCAGTCCTAAAATGACTTTCACTTTCCGTCGGCTCGGGGGGAGCATTGGGCCATACGCCCGCGGGTTTGCACTACCGAATTCCTGACAAAAAGGTCTCCCGCCACAGGCGAAAACGAGTTTTCTGAGTCCACACGGAAAGTGTTAAAATGTTGTCTTTGAATATTTTCTTGGACTTGTAGTTTCTGACAATTCATGAAAAATGATGAATCTATTTACAATACTGTAGTTCTTATTGCATAAGTAAAAGGTCTTACAATTCACAACATCCTGTCAGTGTATTACTAATCAATACTTTCCGCGTTTTCAAAGATTATTGTAAAACATTGTAATAGCTACTTGAGTATATTTTGTTATATTTTAATACTAGTGTAGGTACCTGCATACTGATGTAGAATGTTTGACGCATTTATTCCTTACGAAATCAATGGGTTTGCTGCTGAGGATACTTCATTTTATTATGGTGTACGCCTTTTTTGCGAAGATATTAATCATTTGATATTGAGAACTGTTTCGGTCACCTCCAGTTCATAGGTTGTTCAAATTTGGCTTCCAACATGTTAGCATGGATGACTGACTACTGTAACTTTTTTACATTCCCTCGAGTGTGCAATACTAGGTTTAACTTCATGACCATCACTGTGTAATCACTTTATTAGCGGAGTCATAGGTTGGTAGGTAAGATGTACCCAGACAATGTTAAGCAGGTACTGGTACCCACTTACATTAATTTGTAGTAAGAAAAACTATTTCATGGCAGTAAGGCACTCTGTGACTCAGCCTACCTTATTCTTAGGTAGTTCGTGTTTGATTAATACACTTTATGTTCTTACAGATACATGTATCATCCATTCAGCTCCAACTATTTCTGTAACTGTACTCCCAAGCCGTAGTAGGTACCAACCGGTAGGTCTTACCAACAACATTGTACAACTAAAATTGAAGCAACTCTTTTCTTATTGAAACTAATAGTGGTAGGTTTAAACTAACAACAACAAAAACATAGGTAGGTACCTTCTATTGATTCTCTCCTTCTGATTGATCTGTTATTTTGATCAGTCGGTATTGGGGGATCTCGATGCGTTGGAGGCTGAAGTACCTACCTACGATTGATTGTTTTCAAGTATGCAGTGAGTCGGAGTGGTGCCTACCTGAAATACGTTCTTTATCTTTCAGTCAGCAAGGTAGACCGTGATAAAAAATTCTTTTTCGAGTTTCCTAGTAAACATACGCAACTTACTATCCAAGAAGTCCCTCCTGTGTATTATAATTTGACGGCTTGGAAACAAATTATTGTTATCGTACAGCAGGAACGAAAGCTCATAAAATTTATAAAAGTATGTTTTTAATAAATAATTTGTTGAAAGAAAGATTGTTTAATTATTTTTGTGATTTAATTATCGCATAGTCGCCCTTCAATCTGGTGCACAGTGGAACCATAATCTCCACCGTTTATGAGCCTACATGAGAACAATACCAAGTAAGTAAAATGGTTATCATGAAAGGTGGGTAGCACCTGCGTTCACTAACCAAAGGTGAGACTTCCTCTTCTTTGTTTATTCAACTTGTTTATTCAAGTAAGAGCGAGCTTTTCATAAGCTCTTATGTGCGAGGTATTGCTATCGCAGATTACATTTGTAACAATACAGGATGAATTCCAGAATGAAATTCACCGTATTGCTCATAATTAGTCAGAGGAGGGTGTGACGACCCTACCCCTTCAGACCAGTGATTAGATTAATCAGCCGGCCCGAAGAGGATATCGATTCATATCTCTATGAATCGGATATCTCGACAGGCGTAGCTTCAACAAATCGGGAACAAACCAATTGGTTTGTCCCGTATAAAATGTAGAGTCGTCACACTCCTCTCCCTAAAACATACTTCTGGGTTTCAAACAGAAGTATGTTTGAAAAAAGTCAAAGGGACTGAAAATAGTATGAAGCCCAGGAAAGGACGTCTGGAAGCTTCAAGGGAATTCCTCCATCGTGATGGTACTACTCAAAAAGAAGAAGAATGCCACGAATGGGTCATTTATGCCACGAATGGGCCATTTATATATAAAAGAATAAATCAATGGAACTGAGGAGAAAGCAAACTAAATAAAGAATACGAACGGCGAAACATTCAAGTGTAATGATTGAAATGGCAAACTTAGAAAAGGCTTATATAAAAGAAAAACGTAATTGAAATTAATAAAATGCCAGATTGGCAAAGCCTAACAAGAGATTGAATTTAATTGCCGGATTGGCGAAGTTTAATAAGGGATTGAATTTAATAATATAATTTAATAATATAGAGATTCCTTCTGGATATCTCTTTATTATTAGAGAAGTGGAGGGGAAATGATGAAATAAATTCAGTGCATTTCCACCAAACCACGCTCTGCTACCATGTAACAATACAGGATGAATTCCAGAATGAAATTCACCTTATTGCTCATAATTAGTCAGAGGAGGGCACAGAGTAACGGAGACAAGTTAACAGAGAAGAAAGCCAATGTTAAAATGGTGTGCAAGCGTTTTTGAGGCTGCCTCAGTTGCGCTATCTACTTTCAGCTAGGATTGAGGAACTACTACGGAAGTGGAGGTGAGGGGGAGGCCACACTCTTCATACCGCTTCTTTTCAAATCCTTTCGAATGACCAGAAATTGATAACTTTTGGTTTCATCATCATTTAGATTTGCAAAAATTACTTGGAAAAACCAATCGAGGCGAAAGGTATTTTCAGAGTTCCTCAAGCAATTGTTGTTGTCCCTATCGCCAGTAGTTCAAATATTCAATTGACAACTGCCACCCAAAGAAACGTTTGAAACCCAGTGTATTATTGAAAATTGCTCGATTTTTTCGTACACCTCGCGAATATAACTGAATGTTATCAAAATAATTACTTAGATGCAGCCGGTAACGCACCAAGGAGAAAAATATGTGATAAACAAGGTGACTTGTTGTGATGAGGTTGGGAACAAGCGATCATGAACGCTATCTGTTGCTTTCCGCTATAACTACGTCCTGGAGCTCCACCATCAAAACGCTTCTCGGGCTCCCACATTCAGCTTTCAGCCCAGTGGAGGAGGGTGTGATGACCCACTACCACCTTCAGACCAGTGATTAGATTAATCAGCCCGGCCCGAAGAGGATAATCGATTCATATCTCTATGAATCGGATATCTCGACGGCGTAGCTTCAACAAATCGGGAACAACCAATTGGGTTTGTCCCGTATAAAATGTAGAGTCGTCACAACATTCTAAAACGTGGGAAAGAGTGCTATTATTCGATTAATACTATTGGCGAGCATCTACTATCGCGTTCACGTACTATGTAGGGTGTTTCCTAAATGATTAGGGATGTATTTTTATCTCCACTATTTGAAAATTTCGGGAAAACTTCAAGCCCCATCTTATTTTTGCTTCCGAGTCTACTAAGGTTATCAGAAGCATTGTTTTCACTTGTTAAGGTTAAACAAAAATTTTTCTCAAAATTAAAATTTCAACTCGCGTTTTACGTTTTAGACTTTCCTGCACAATTTTGGTTTGAGTCCTGCAACACAGTCTGTGTGTCAGTGTACATTGAAACGTGCAAAACTATAAACGAAGTTATTGTCTAATTTCGATGAATTTTCAAGAATGGGGTATTTCGGTGGGTCGAAATTCAGGTTTTTGACCTCAAATTTGGATTCAGCACCCTTGAAAACCGATATACTTCCAACTTTAAGCCCAATGATACTATAACATGTGGTAGACAAATTAATTAAAGAGATCACACGTTTGAAAGAAAGGCGGACCTCCCTTAACGCACCTCACACTTATGCCGCGCGCCTGTGTGAGTAGTATTTGTAGTATCCAAGAGGTCCTCCAGAGGGTTTTCATGCGCTTCTTCTGTGCATGGATACTTTTTTCAAATACAGTTGGCTATAGTCTGTGGCCTCAATGAAAAAAATACGTAGGTGTCGGTGACTGGCGGCGGGGAGTGAACTAAAGAGCGGGAAAATTTCCCTGTTTGTAACCATTTTTCTAGACTTTTTCTCCCTGCGAACGTCACTACTGTTCACACCAGGATTCCCGCTGTATCTAAATTTAAAGACCAGGAATGATAGCAAACTGCCGATTTTAATAGTTTTAATTACGTAATTCCTATCTTAAACGAATTCCAACTATAATTCTCACCAAATTGTACTACTTATGACTAAACTTACCTTGGATTCCATAGGTTAGAGAAAGGATTAAAATGGGTGAACGAGAATGAATATTCATATAATATTCGTTCATTATATAATACATAACGTTCATATAATTTCGCACCCAACGAAACGTAAAAAAATTAAAAAACTATTCGTCGTCGGACGAGTAAAAGTCACTCTCGTCAGATGAACCATCAGGCGAGCTCCGGCCAACTTATTATCATGTGGTCCACACGATCGTCGAGTATGTGGTCGTTCGTCATATACTTTATTTCAGTGTTCATGACGTGCTCACATACCTTTTTCCACTTATCGGCGGTGTACGCGTCGAACAGCCGACGGAGGTGTTCTTCCTTGACACCGAGTGATTCCGACGAGGTTCGAGCGAGTTTCTCCCTTGAGGTCACCCCCCACACCATTTCAATCGGGTTGAGATCCGGATGATAGGGGGGCAGGTGAAGGACATCGTGGTCCAGCTTCATTATTATTTCGTCGATCTCGGTAGGTTTTCGGCACATGTGCTTCCTTGACTTTACATATGAGCTGGGCCTTCGTTTCGGATTCGTCGAATTGTATTCCGTTGTTGCGTAGCCAGTAGCTACGTCGTTCTTGAGGGAGGCGGCAGAGGGTTTTCTGTTTGTTTGGACGTTGTGGTAGGCCGCGTTGTCCAGGACAATTACCGAGTGCGAAGGAAGGTTGGGTAGGAACTTCTCCTTCAGCCACTTCGAGAAATTGTCAAAGTTCATAGACGTGTGGTAGTCCCCACTCCTGGAAGACGCCTTGAAAATCAGTAGGGGCGTTCGACACAAAGCCCAACTCACCCCCGCCGTGGACAATAATCAATCGATTACCTTTTCCGATTCGAGATAACGCACCTCGCTCTTTCGGGCGACTGCCAGCAATTCTGCGCGTGGTGTGATTCATTCACGTAAGTTTCGTCAAGGTACACAACATATCGTCCTTGAGCCCGAATTCTTTCATTGCGTCTAAATACCTCAACCTCCAGTTAACAATTTCGGGACGTTCCCCAGGATCTTCCTACTTGACTGGCATTTCTTCCAGTTGAACCCCAATTTGTGTAGCCTTTTGGTAAGGAAGTTCCTGCCGCAGTCAATCACTTCGTCTTCTCTCAGAGCTACAACCAATGAGCGAAGAGTTGGCAACTGCTTCTTCACGATGTAGAACTCCGAAATTTTGTGTCGGATGGCTGCTTCCGAGAATTCGTCACACTCCAATGTGGGAGGACGCCCTCTCTGCTTTTTTGGGGTTATGAAGGCACGCGATCCCGTTTTCCTGCAAGGCTTTGTTTCCCTCTGCAATCACCTTATTCACTGTGGACAACGAAACCGACGCGCTTTGGCCGTTTCCTCGCGAACGATCACATTCTTCCCTAAAATCCACCGTCTTTCAATCCTTTCACGTACTGGTACACGCTGAATATGATCGCTCTAGCCTGAGACCGCACAGCTTTCCCCCTTTTCCCCGAACTTTGGACGCTGGAGTAAGCGATAGTTCCATCCATGTCACCGATTAAAAATATCAATTAAAAATAGCAAGAAAATAATCGTACACGACACTGTTGTAGAGAAATATCGAGGAAGCACAAGAGTTGAGAGAACAGCTTTACGAAATGGCGAACCAGTGCGGCCAACAACAGCAGAACTTCCTCTTTTTTGCCCTGAGCTCAGCTGTAGTTCACTCCCCGCCGCCAGTCACCGACACCTACGTATTTTTTTTTCATTGAGGACAGACTATAGCT